>JAAGEH010000143.1:5623734-5643041 GCA_011751065.1 Lasiurus cinereus
CCCCTGCCCTGGCCCCTTATATCCTGTCCCCTGCCCTGGCCCCTTATATCCTGTCCCCTGCCCTGGCCCCTTATATCCTGTCCCCTTACCCTATCCCCTGCCCTGGCCTCTTACCCTGTCCCCTTATCCTGTCCCCTGCCCCGACCCCTTATCCTGTCCCCTGCCCCGTCACCTACCCTGTCACCTGCCCCTGTGCCCTCAGTGAGATGAGGTGCTCAGCAGGCAGCCGGTCTGAGCACACCGTTGACACCAGCTGTGCAGACCTCGTCACCGTGAGCGCACCGTGCCCCTGCCTGTGCCTGCGTTCCCTGAGTTCACGCTCCTGCTGTGACGCCCCAGGGGCAGGGACGGAGTCTGGCGAGACTGCAGCCTCGTGATACAGTCACAGCCACAGCCTGCTGTTCCTGTGCCCTCGCCCAGACACATGAGGGGAGGGGGTGGGCGTGGGCAGAGGTTCCTAAAACCCCCATGCGTCCATATCTCAGTCTTACCCCGCCCCCGCATTGGTATTTGTCATTTCAATGATAAATTCAGGGGTCACAGGCCGCGACCCCTTCTGAACCAACCATGGTTCTGTACGGACTGGTGGCAGTGGGGAGGGGACAGACTCCAAGCAGACGGCCTGTGTCTCCATCCCAGGGCCACGGTCTGGTTACAGCCCAGGGACGCGGGGCAGGAGGGGGTGGTGGTCCTGGGCCTCGCAGCTCGTGGAAGAGACGGTAGAACAAACACGCTCACCGCTGTCCTCTCTGGGGTGATGGTAAAGCGTGTCCGCTTCCTGGCCTGGTTGGTGGCTGTCCAGGTCCTGGTCTCCGCAGATGTTCACGGCTGCACCTTACAATTAATATTTGTTGAGTTTTTTATCCTGATTAGGCCCTTGCAGTTATTCATAACGTTCGTGCGCGTGAAATAAAACAGTGCCCACCCAGGCGGGTGTTCGCACATGGGAAGAGCCGGTGGGTTTAGAGAAGAAACCATGGTGATGGATGGCAGCGACCCAATTTGTGGAACCATCCTTTTGCATAAAAGAGCCTACTGGCTGGTAATTATGTGATTAAGTCACGAAGGGGAAAAAAAAAAAAAAGAACTGCAATCAAGTCAGAATCATCAAGTGATGGCATCAAAAGCTGTCTGGAAGTTTTCCAACTCATCTGATCCTGACAGGGAGCGCTCGAGTCAATTCCAGACACAGATACTATTTAGAAGCAGTTTGAGGAGAGAGATGCTCATTCATTTGCCGCTGCAATTCAAACGCATGAAACTCAAAGGAGCGAGAATAAAATTCCCGAGAAGAGCAAAATAATCCCCCAGAAGTGTTAACTGCAGCATAAAGCACTTTCACATCCATAAGACATCCTTTTTATAAAATTATGAGGCAAATTACAATCAGGTCTATTTTATATTTTTAAATGTGTGTGTATGTGTGTTTTAATCGCAGTTGACATGCAGAATCTTATTAATTTCAGGCACACAGCACAGTGATTAGACATTTATATAACTTATGAAGTGGGCTTCTTCCCATCCCCTCGCCCCTCCTCCCGCCCCAGCAAATCTAGTCATGTTAGAGATGAGGGAACTGGGGTTCACAGAGGCAGAGCTGAGAAATTGGTCACACACTTTGCGTTCATTAAAAGAACAAAAAGAACTAAGGGAGGTGGACCTGAAAGGTTCATAGTATACTCACCTGACCACGCATGGGATGATGGAGGATTAAATTAGGACTCTCCACAGCGCATGCGAGGGACAGATTAGGGTGTCTAACTCGAAGGTCGATGTCGTAAAACAGCCACCGCGGCAGTAACTAAACGGGGTGTGCATCACAGGCTGTTTAATATGCAAAATCGTTAGCAGGACTTGACTGGACACGAACAAAGATGAGAATGTGTTTGTAAATGCTAACTGAAATCTAGAAGTTCTTCGGGAAAGAAAACCCCACGCGCTTTATTCCCAAGCGTTTCTGGGGGCCGTAGATCCCCTGAGCGGGTGGATCTAATCCGCCCGGTCGAATAACGAGGGGTTCTCGTGCTGGTCCTTCTCATCCCGAAACCCGCACCCTGGTTTCTGCTCCGCCGATGCTCTTGCCTCCACCCCCAGTTAACCAGCGCACCCCGACGGGCTGCTCATGTTTAATAGGCATTTAGGTATTTTTTAAATAGTATTGACTAGTTTTATTTCTTAATAACAAAAATTATATACTAATATCAAATGTTGGGGGAAAAAAAACAAAACCCTATGCTTCACCTCCCCATCCCAGGATGTCTTTGGTGCCATTAGAAAATAAAATTAAACCGCAGTGCTAGGCAAGGTTGGAAATCCATACACGTTTTTATTGTGATTTTTGTTCTGAAAGGAAATTATGGGTGTTGCTAAGTACCTGCTGCCTGTGAGCTGCGGCCCAGTGTGGGTCCGAGCCTCACTGAGCTCCACGCTGCTCCGCCTTCGCTTCTCTAGACCTCGCGGTGCCCCTCGGGCCAGCGGCGGAGCCACGTCTGCGCTGCCCGCCGACTGCTGGGGCACGTCTCACATCCGGACCCAGGCGCCGCGCCATCCCGCACACCGGCTCCTGCAGGGTTTTCTCAGCCTGGATGCCGACCCCCTGTGTCCCCTGGGGTTCCTGGGGCCTGGCATGGCCCCCTGCCACCCCCCTAAGATACATTTACCCCCCAACTCTGAAATCCAGTTTGTTAGCCATCTCCAGATTCGGGAATTCGGGAAGGTGCCAAGAGCTCAAACCCCCCCCTCCCCCTGGCTTTCCCTTCACCGTCCGGGGTGCATCATTGTCAGCTACAGGGGCTCGAGGCCACCTCCCGCTACCCCGAGAAGCCGGTCTGCTCTGCCCCTGTTTCTGAGAGACACCTGCTCTCCCCGCATGCCCGCCTCCAGCCTCGGGGAACCCACAGCTGGCAGGACCCGGTGCAGAGCCGGCACATGGGCGCGGTGGCCAGATGGACAGACATCTGTGGGGTTTGACTAGAGCAGCGGTCGGCAAACTCATGAGTCCGCAGAGCCAAATACCAACTGCACAGACATTGAAATTTCCTTTGAGAGCCCAGTTTTTTTAACTTAAACTTCTTCTAACGCCGCTTCTTCAACATAGACTCGCCCAGGCCGCGGTATTTTGTGGAAGAGCCACACTCCAGGGGCCAAAGAGCCGCATGTGGCTCGCGAGCCGCAGTTTGCCGACCACGGGACCAGAGCAGCGGCCCTCCACTGGTGAGGCGCGAGCAGGTGTGAAGCCTGCAGCAGCTGAGGGGGGCCGGGCAGTGGCCTCCCTGCCCTGAGGCTGGGAAATGGAAAGGCCCAGCAGCAGCCAGCACACCGGCCGCCCAGGGTGCCAGTCTCAGTGACAGCTGGCTGATTTTGTCAGGTCGCAAGAAATCTCTCTCTTCGGTCCTGAGCTTGTTTATGTGCGCCCCGAGATAAAACCTGTTGGAAATGCCCCATGTGTCTCTGGTGATTGAGCATTGTCCATGCGCCGAAAGGTCGCCGGTTCGAGTCTGGGGTCAGGGCACATGTCCCGCTTATGGGCTTAATCCCCAGTAGGGGGCCTGCAGGAGGCAGCCAATAGAAGTTTTGCTCTCGTCGATGTTTCTCTCACTCTCTCTCACTCCCTCTCCTTCCCCCCCCTCTCTTTCTCTCTCTGTCACTCCCTCTCCCTTCCTCTCTTTCTCACTCTCTCTCGCTCCCTCTCCCTTCCTCTCTAAAACTCATTCATTTATTTTTATTTACATTTTTTTTTATGGCTGACAATGCCAGACCGGCATTGGGAACCGGGGTCTCTGTGCAGTCCCGGGTCTGAGGCCTGGGTCCCCCAGTCTCTGGCTCGGTGTCATTTACCACGGGGGGACGGGCCTGCGTTCACAGCGTTGGACCACGTTTTAATCTCGCTAGGCGGCTGTGAATTAAGCCAAGCGGTGAAGTTAGAATGTGTGACTTCCTCTTTGTACCGATATCATCAGTTTAACCAGTAAAATGAAGCGCACTTTGAAGAAATGCGCTGGGTTCCCCGTGCCTGCGAGGTGCCTGTTTCCTGTCTGTGACACAGCCGTGCCGTCAGGCCGGCTTCTCCTGAGAACCGGTCCTAAGGACCAGGCGGGGCTGAGCCTGGGAGCCGGAGGCAGTGGGCCGAGGTCAGGCCTTAGCTGTTCCTCCCGCTTCTCGAACCCTAGCGCTGATCACCCACTGAGGGCGTGGGGGGCCGGCTGGTGGAAATGGCCTGTGACCGTGGAGCTGATCAGGAGTGGGGTTCTCCCGCAGGTCAGCGCCCACGGATGTCTGTGGGATCTTCCCATAGAGAGCAAAGCTCCCTGACGCTTTTATTACGGTGGTTGTGAGAGGCGGGGATGCTTCTCGGGTGGCCTGTGTGGCAGGAAACGCAGAGGAGGCCCCGCCAGCCCCCCACACCTGGCGGCTGGCAGGCGGGCAGCGGCCTGGTGGTCCATCACCCCCAGCTCGGCTTCTCATTAGCGACTGCTGTCACCCTGGGTCTTCCGCCCGCCCCATCCATGGTTCTCTCCCCACCTGCTGTGCCTCGCATACCGCCCTGTGTGGGGTGTGTGTGTGTGTGGGTGTGGGTGTGTGGGTGTGAGAGAGAGAGAGATGTGGGTGTGTGATGTGAGTGTGTGATGTGGGTGTGTGTGGGATGTGAGTGTGTGATGTGAGTGTGTGATGTGGGTGTGTGATGTAGGTGTGTGATGTGTGTGTGTGATGTGTGTGTGATGTGTGTGGAGGGGGTGTTGTGGGGGGGTGATGTGTGTGGAGGGGGTGTGTGGGTGTGTGTGTGTAACGTGGGGGGTTGTATGTGTGGAGTGTGTGGGGGAAGGGAGTGGGGGTGTATATATGGGGTTTGTGTGTGTGTGATGTGTGCATATGGTGTGTGTATGTGTGTGATATGTGTGGGTGTGTGTATGGGGTGTGGTGGGTGTGCTGTGGGTGGGCATATGAGAGTGTGTGTTGTGTATGTGCTTTTATGTGTGTGTGTGTGTTACTGTGATGTGTGTGTATGTGGTGTGTACGTATGTATACATGTGAGGCAGCATATTCTTTCTTAACTGACACTATGTTAAGATCTAGTAAGTGGACGCCCCGTGTTTATGAAAACCACACACATGGACGCCCTTGGGAGGTGGCTGCCGTCCCAGCCAGTGAGTGCATGCCCCCGGGGTGCCTGGGGTGAGCCCTCTGCCCGGGGCGGTCCTGGGATCTCGCGGGCACAGCGGGGACTGCAGCTGGCAGCTACCGCGCACGCGGCCCCAGGACGGGGTGCAGCCCGGCTCCCGCGTCAGTCGTGTTCCAGCCGCCGCTCCCGCTGCCGCGGGCCCTGCCGGCTGCGCTGCCACCTGCCACCCGGACAGACGGCAGGTGCCCCTCCCCGAGGGGGCGCCCAGCCCGCCGCACGGGCCTGGGGGCGTGCCTTGCTCAGCACTGCGAGTCCCCTCCACTGTGGCCTGTCGCGGGCCTCCGGCGGGTAGGAGCACCTGCACCTGCAGGCCCCTGGGCCTCCTCAAGGTCACAGAGCAGCCCCAGTCGGTGTGTGCAGAAGCAGGAGCAGGGACAGATGGACACACTTGGTGCGGGGATGGGGCACATGGGATGGGAGAGAAACCCAGCAACTTACACACTCAGAGGCCCAGCCAGGGACATGGCCAGTGGGTGGGGCAGACCTGGGCGGGATGAGGGGATAAAGGGGGACATGGGAAGCATCGGTAATACTACCAACAATAAAAAATATTAGAGATTCGGGGTGGAAGAACGGCAGCCCCTCTGGAGACCCTAAGAGCCACGCGCTGGGGCGGGGCAGGGGGGGAGGGCCTCTGCGGGGAGCAGCCAGCCGCCACAGCCGCTGGGAAGCCGTGGCTTCGGGGGGAAGGAAGCTGCGTGTTTGGGGCGCCACCTGTTCCCGCACACGCGCCTGCTGCGGACCCACTGGCCCTTGGCTCGGCAGCTCCGCTCAGTCCCAGCCCTGGCAGCGCTGGGACCGAACCGAAAGGCCGATCGGCGCTATGTTATCTCACATTGTATGTTTCTGGCAAGCGAGCCTCTCCCGGCGTCATTACCCCTGAATCCCCCCCCCCAGAACCCTCCTCTGTGCGCACCGGGCCGGCCGCTAATGGAGGGCGGGCGGGCGGCCAGCGCAGACGCCGCCCCCAGAGAGGGGCCCGCGGGCCCCCAGGAGCACATCTCGCCGCTGCTCCTCCGCCCGGTGTTTTATTGAAGCGCTTTATTGTCACGCGGCCACCGAACACAGAACTACACGCCGAGCGTCCCCTCCCGCCCGCACCCCCACCCCCGGCCCCATGTCTTCACTTAATGAGCGGTCTGTCTGTGCTCGAGGGCTGGCTTTTGTGGATGGCGCCGCAGACATGAGATGGGGTCCCCGCCTGCGGGAAACTGAGGCACAGGGCGTGCACACGCCCGGCAGAAATAAAGCCTGGGACCCCACCTCTCAGGCGGCGGGATGGACGGGAGCCGATGCAGGGGGCGGCAGGCCCGTGGGAAGCCGGAGGTCCAGGGGGGCATCGTTGGCAGGTGGACAGATCCGTGGCCGGCCACGGGCATTGCTTTGTGGCGAGAAAGCAGAAACGGGCTTTGCTGACCGGCCTCCGCCCACAGGGTAAAGACCCGGGTTCTAGCGTCAGACGGACCTGCCTTCGAATCTGGTTGCACCAGCCACGCGCTGTGGGAACGCTAGTTTCGTTCTCAGCCCACTCCTTGGTGGAAGCAGCAGCGTGGACGTGGCCTTACGGTCACTTAGAGTGTTCGTGGAAAGCCCGTGGCCAAACTGCAGGCCAGTGGGTATCACTGCTGGCTCTCCTCACTCTCCAAGGTCCATTCAGTGTCATTCCGACCTCACCCCCATGAGCCTGCGTGGTTGCCTGTACACAGCCACACCCGGGTCCCTGCACTGTTGTTCCTCAGTGTCCCCCTGTTCCCGTACTGTTGTTCTTCAAGGTCCGTGGCAGAACTAGAATGTCAGACACATCCCCTCTCGAATATTTTCATGACCACTTTAACAAAAGGAAAAAGTAAGCCATTGATATTTTAATAACCTGTTTTAATTTTAACCCATATGTTCAAAAGAGGATCATTTTTAAAAATATAATTTTATTGATTTCAGAGAGGAAGGGAGAGAGAGATAGAAACATCAGTGATGAGAGACAATCACTGGTCAGCTGCCTCCTGCACACCTTTACTGGGAATCAAGCCCGAAACCCAGCTATATGCCTTTGACCGGAATCAAACCCTCCACCCTTCAGTCCGCAGGCCGGTGCTCTATCCACTGAGCCACGCCGGCTAGGGCAAAAAGGGTATCATTTTAACCCGGAATCAATGCAAAGCTTATTCGTGAAGCATTTCGGTGTTTTGCACGCACAGCACACCCAGTGCGTACCAGCCCCATCACCATCGCTGGGCGCAGCTGTGTTGGGGACCTGCCCCATTGCTCTGTGCTGCTAGGGAAGGGAATCATGAGCCTCACACATGTGTAACTGTGTCATCATGTACGTCCTGATTGAATACGAGCATGCAAATGCAGAAGACAAAGGAACACCGTATTTTCCGGCATATAAGAGGACTGGGCATATAAGACAACCCCCAACTTTTCCAGTTAAAATATAGAGTTTGGGATATAACCGCCCTATAAGACGTGATAATAAGCTGTGATATATTCATACAAGGAACACTACACCAAAAAAAAAGACGATCCCCAACCTTTGAGAAGATTTTCCTGGGTTAAAAAGTCGTCTTATCTGCCAGAACATACGGGTAAGTGGGCAGAGAATCCACGGACAGGGGCAGCAGTGCGGGGACAGGAGCTGGGGATGTGAATCGGTATAGAGGGGATAAACGGTGAGGGGAGAAATAAAACAGCAGAAATAAAAAGAAGTGGAGGAGCGGGAAGCTCTCAGCCAAATGGGCTGACACTTCTTCAAACGCTTGACTTTAAGGCTTCTGATAACTCTTTATGGAGCGGGTCAGCCGGTGAAATGACACCATCGCCCATCACCTAAACCCCAAATCCACTTCCCGGTGCCGAAGCCGAAATAAAAGCGGGTGGGGGGCCTCCCAGCTCAGACCCTCAGAGGGCGGCCCGCACAGGGTGTGGGACAGGGGCCGAGCGGACGGAACCGCGTCTCTTTTTACGACGGGATGCTGCTCCACTTACGAGAAGGAGGTTCTTCCCATAGGAAAGCCTGGCTCTGTGGGGACCCTGGTCTGTGCCGGACTGTGGGGCGGGAGGCTGTGTGCCCCGCTGAGAGCCCCCGGGTTATGGGGGGACCCTGAGCTTATGGCTTGGACAGAGGAGCACATAGGAGTAACCCTCATTTCCCAGACCTGGCCACACGTACGCCTCGCCCTCGTTCCTGTCCAGTCTCTGGGAAGTGAGGTCCGCACCCCGGCCGTGGGCCCGAGTGTATGCTACTCGGAGAGTGAAGCCAAACTCGGGGTCCAGGCGAGCTCCCCGGGCTTACTTTCCCCAGCTTTGTCTGTGCTCCACCCCGGCCGGCCGAGTCCAGTTTCCTTTTGTCTTTTGTTTCTGTTTAATCTCCACCCGAGGATATTTCTGCCACTGCTTTGTAGAGCGAGTGGGAGGCAGCTGGGCGGGGAGAGTGGAGTGGAGGGAAGTGGGGAGAGACAGACAGACAGGCAGGCAGACACCCATTGATCGCCTTCCACATGCACCCTGACTGCGGCCGGGGATGGAACCTGCAACCTCGGCACTTGCCCTTGACTGGGAATCAAACCCGCGACCCTTCTGTCCGTGGACCCCCGTGCCCTAACCACCGGGCAACACTGACCTGGGCTCCTGGTGTGTCCTAGCTTGTCTGTTCAACGTGGAACGAACGGTCCCATGCTGCTGCTGTTTTTAAAAGAAACGCCTGTCGAAGCCGGTGTGGCTCAGTGGATAGAGCGTCGGCCTGCGGACTGAAAGGTCCCGGGTTCGATTCCAGTCAAGGGCATGGACCTTGGTTATGGGCGCATCCCCAGTAGGGGTCGTGCAGGAGGCAACTGTTTGATGTCTCTCTCTCATCGATGTTTCTAACTCTCTATCCCTCTCCCTTCCTCTCTGTAAGAAATCAATAAAATATATTTTTAAAAAAAGAAAGAAAAGAAAAGAAACCCCTTTCCTGTGATTAGATCTCAGAATTAAATCCCAGGACCAAGCCCCGGGCCGTCCGCTGAGCGTTTCTAAACGGTGGGCTTGACCTCGGGCTGGGGAGGCCGGAGTTCGGGGCCTGGGCAGACACCCACACCGGCGTCCGTTCAGAGACACGGGTCCCACATGGCAGGGGCCGTCCTGTTTCCCTGCCTCCCCACCGGCCGCCCCTCCGCGGCGCCGGGCAGGGCCACGTGATTAGTCCCGAAATAGCTCCTGCAATTAAGCGGCTTTTCTGCTGTGAGGACGAGAGGCCCACAGTGCGCGGGGCATTCAGCTTCGTTTTCTGAACGTCAAACAGGTTTACTGCGCAGAGGCGCTCTGTAATTGGAGCTTTTATCTCAGATATAACGGGTATATGCGTGTGTGTGTAATATTCTTTTCTTAAAATATATTGTGTTGAGATTTTACAGAGAGGAAGGGAGAGGGACAGAGAGTTAGAAACATCGATGAGAGAGAAACATCCATCAGCTGCCTCCTGCATGCCCCCCACTGGGGAGGCGCCCGCAACCAAGGTCCATGCCTTTGACCGGAATCGAACCTGGGACCCTTCAGTGCGCAGGCCGGCGCTCTATCCACTGAGCCACACCGGTTTCGGCTGAATGTGTGATATTCTTATGCACTCTTCCTCTGAAAGGCGGTAGCATTCTTGTGAGCACATCCTGCCATGTGAAAGGAAGTGGACTCAGAAACAAAGCCATCGTCACAAATCAAACACCCGTCTGCCCCTGTTAATAGCAAAATAGGCAGGGGGAGAAGCCTCGTGTTGCTCACCTCTGGCGGGGTTTTGGGGACTGGGGGGGACGGGAGCAGGGGCAGCTCCAGGTCCCAGGGTCTTGCTGTGGGGGGTCCTACCTCCCCCGTCTGGAGACTGAGTTGGCTCAGGTTAGTTAAGGGCTGAACACCCACCGAGACAGGCAGCCTTCTTGTCCCCAGTTTCAGTGTTTCTCTTCTTCCATCATCACGTGCACTTTGGGTGGAGAAATCGGGAAGATCTGTGGCATTTTAAAAAAATATGCATTTTTATTGATTTCAGAGAGGAAGGAAGAGGGAGAGCAAGAGAGAAACTTCAATGATGAGAAAGGATCATTGATCGGCTGCCTCCTGCACGCCCCCCTCCTGGGGATCGAGCCTGCAACCCAGGCCTGTGCCCTGACCGGGAAATGAACCCTGACCCCATGGTTCATAGTTTGACTCTCAACTACTGAGCCACGCCGGCCGGGTGACGCGTGGCATTTTAACCGCTGAGTCTACTGAGAGTGGCCCCGGGTCGGTGTAGACGAGGCCTTAGAGACTTTGCTGTGATCACAGGGAGGGGCGAGGTGACCAAGCATGGGAAGCACCTGTGGGTGTTGCAGACCCGTGGGCGTGTCTCTCCGACCTGATTCTCTGCGGGTTTCGGCCCACAGGGCATGGGGGAAAGAGCACGGTGTGGTGTGGGAGACGGGCGTGCTGTGTCCACACCGCATTGTGGGCCAGCTCCACAGCAGGCATTGAGTGGGCTCCGGCGGCCGGACTCACAGGGTGCGGGACCTGGGACGTGCCCTCCACCGGGGCCACACACAGCCACCTCCCCGCTGTCCTCCCTGCGGGGTGCAGACCGAAGGCCAATAGAATAAGCAAAGCTGCTCCAGGCCCCTCGTCCTCAGAGAGGCAAATGGAAACCACAGTGCCTCACCTCCCACCTGCAGGATGGCTGTCCTTAGTGAAAGGAGCAGCAGCTGGGAGGGTGCGGAGAACGGGGAGCCCCCCTTCGCCCCCCCAACTGCTGGCAGGAACGCAGACTGGCGCCGCCGCCATGGGGAGCAGGCGGGAGTTTCTCCCAACCAGTGAGAATCGGCTTTTATATCAGTTACACCACAATGAACTCTTAGAAAAGAAACCTGAAAACTGTCGAGCATCGTCAGTGGAGCTTCATGTCTTTCTCCTCCTTCGTATTCGTTGTATCGGCCTCTATTACCCAGCTCGCCGAGTGGGAACGATCTTAGGGGTAGATTGTGGGGCCCCGGACGTGGCCGTGCCCCTCAGTATTCTAACCCTTTGCGGGAGGAAGGCATCCCTGCATTGGCTCGTGGCATGGCCGGGGAGATTGCTAATGGCCCTCGAGAAGGCCGGCAGTCTGGGCGGTAGGAACAGCTGCTTAATAATAAGCGGCGATTAGCGGCCCGGAAAGCAAGGGGGGGGTTTTGCTGAGACACAGAATCTATTTTTAAATTACTCCGAGGGAGCCTCCTGGGCGCGGCTGGCTACCCGTCCCTGATCATCAGCCAGAGTCTTACAGAAAGCGCCCGCCTCCTCGCAGGCTGCTTCCCGAGGCCGCATACTGTTCTGTCCCCATGAGTCTGAGGATGGGGAGCCAGTCCCCGTGTGTGTGGCATCGAGGAGAAAATGAAACGGGATGCACTGGCGAGAGGCCCTTCCCTCCGACCGACGAGGAAGCGCGTCGTCAGCAGGAAGGTGGCGATGCTCAGAACTGATGCTTTGTGCTCAGAGGGCCCATCGGGAGCCAGGGCCCCGGAGATCTGAGCCAGTCTGGGCGAGAGGCTGTGCTGGAGGTCAGGGGGGAGATGACCGTCCTCCTCCCCCCGCCTCTGCCTAGGGGTGTGCGTGCCGTAAAGTAGCTCTCAACGGGATCTTCTTTTTTTAAATAAGGGCTGAGGGAAGGTACGTTCCCTGATACACCGGTGTCTGTTCCTACCCTGTCTCCCCGAAAGTCAGACATCCCCCCAAAATAAGACCCACTTCCAGTTTTGCCTCTCGCTGTCATATCAGGCATCCTCCCGAAAATAAGACCTACCCGATCATAAGGCCTCCCCGGAATAGAAGTCCCCGAAGCTACCGTCAGGCGTCTGACTCCTGATTTAAAGAGACCTCGCCCTGCCTGAACAGCTCAGGCTGCGTTGCGGCTCATCGGTGAGCTGGTTGGTGATGACAATGACTACCTTATCGTAGACACGTCATAAATTTCCTTTTTTTTTTTTTGTTCAACAATAAATGTGTACCGTCTTCTTCTTCATGGGAAAATAAGACCTCCCCTGAAAATAAGACCTGGCGCATCTTTGGGAGCAAAAATTAATAGAAGACACTGTCTTATTTTCGGGGAAACAGGGTATCTAGCGCTTAAAACTGTGTGATCATCCAGTTTGACACGTGCAACCCTCACTCAGCGTCATCAGGGGGCGCTTTCTCCTCCACACCCTCAGGAGGAACCTGGGTTACTCTGTTCTCCCTGCCCCTGCCCCCGCAGCACCCCAGGGCTCCGGGGACCCAACCACTTCCGGGGTGTTTGGTCTGCCTTCCCCTGGTCACCCCCCAAAGAACGTAGATTCCCTCCGCCTTCTCCAAAAGAGGAAAGACAGTATCTGAACAGTGTTACCCCCTGGCCCCATTTGCTCTGTCTTTTCGTTTCATGACCCAAGAAGCAAGTGCCTTTTAAGGCTTCTTCCTTTTCATCCCCCAAATGAGCAAGCGCGTCTCCGGTTCCAGCCGGTCGCTCTTGCGGAAATCTGTGCCTGTGGGAACACGCGTGTCTCCGCTTCTTTCTGAGTAAAAAGCAATACCCTGTTTCCCCGAAAATAAGACCGTGTCTTCTATTAACTTTTGCTCCCAAAGATGCGCTAGGTCTTGTTTTCAGGGGAGGTCTTATTTTTCCATGAAGAAGAAGACGGTACACATTTATTGTTGAACCAAAAAAAAAAAGGAAATGTATGACCTGTCTACGGGACGGTAGTCGTTGTCATCACCAACCAGCTCCCTGATGGGCCGCAGCGCAGCCGGAGATGTTCAGGCAGGGCGAGGTCTCTTTAAATCAGGGGTCAGACGCCTGACGGTAGCTTCGGGGGCCTTCTATTCCGGGGAGGCCTTCTGTTCAGGGGAGGCCTGATGATCGGGGAGGTCTTATTTTTGGGGGGATGCCTTATATGACAGCGAGAGGCAAAACTGGGAGTAGGTCTTATTTTCGGGGGGATGTCTTACTTTCGGGGAAACAGGGTAGGCAGCCAGGGAGTTCTGAAACGGCCTTTTCCCTCTGGGGTGGAATAACTAAAAAGGAAAGTCTTAGTCCTTGGGCTCATGACTAAACCTTCTACTTAGTTCTCCATTTCATCCCTTCTTAGGCCACCCGGGAAGGGGAGGGGCGAGGAAGAGGCGCTCGCGGGGCCGTCTCCCCCCGTAATGTTCGGGGAGAGGCGCAGGCCAGCACCCCGAGGAACAGACCTGAGGGTGGCGGCAGTTTATGGCTCAGGCCGTGTTTTCCGGGGGCCCTGCAGTCTCCCAGGTTTTATAGGAAGACGGCGCGGGGAAGCTGATGGCTGTCTGGTTACCCAGATTGAATTCTGGGGACATAAAAAAATTGATTACCCCGGGGCACTCAGGACTGATTTTACTGATGGAATATTTCACGTGCATAAACGGTCGCTCTTATAAACAGCTGCACGTTTTACTGTTCGTATCTGGAAGTCCTTAAATTGCAGGCATTTTAATTGTGAATTTCCATCCTCCACCTCGAATTAAAAAAAAAAAGAAATGAAATGAAATAAGTCTCTTCTTTTTCATTGGCACAAGGTGATAAAGTTGCTCAGCTTCCAAGAGAGCAGCTTTATTGTTGTCTCTTTTTTCCCTCTTCTATTTTGTAAATGTTTTTATAGATTTTTATTTTCTATTTTTAAAAGTATTTGTATTGATTTCAGAGAAGGGAGAGAGAGAGAGAAAAACATCCACAGTGAGAGAGAATCATCGATAGGCTGCCTCCTGCACGCCCCCCACTGGGGATGGAGCCCGCAACCCAAGCCCGTGCCCTGACAGGGAATCGAACCAGTGAACCCTGAGTTCGTGGATTGACGCTTGACCTCTGAGCCACACGGATCCAGCCCCTTCTATTTTTTTTTTTTAATTAATATCAGCTCTAGCATAATTGAATCCATGGGGTACTCTGATATTTTTGCACAGACTCTACCACACTCTTCCCTAGAGGTGGGCACATTGACACGTCAGGAAATGCCGTTCCTCGGGATATGGGGTGATGAGGTGACGTGTCAGCTCTCCTGGAACCTCAAAGCTGCAGGACCCCAGACAGGCATCCTGGCCGCTCGCCTCCTCACGGACCCAAAGCTCGCTAATGGGTGAGCCGCTCTGAGATCTAAGCGAGGTGCTCTCCAACCGCAGATTGCGGAGTTCTGGTTCCGTGAACTTTGCTACTGCGGTGTTTTGTCCATTTGTTTGTTTTTGTTACTCTTCACCCAAGGATATTTTCCCATTGATTTTTATAGAGAGAGTGGATGGGAGGGAGGAAAGGAAAAAGAGAGAGAGAGAGAGAAAACTTTGATGTAAGAGAAACACATCAATTGGTTGCCTCCCACACACCCCAGCCTGCAACCCAGGTGTGTGCCCTTGACTGGGGATGGACCCTGCCAGTCTTCAGTGTATGGGAGCCAGTGCTCTAACCACTGAGCAGCACCCGCCAGGGCTGCTGTTCCCGTTGTATCGATGGTTTGAGTCCTTAGTGGTGGGTGGTGATGAGGGAAGGAACCGCAAGCTGGCCACCAACACCGCTTCTTTCTGTGTCGCTTCATGGCAGAGCAGTAAGAGTACTTAGGCGTCAGGGTGCCCAGATAAAGGACCGCGGTTGCTGGCACCATAGCAGCCAAGATGGCCAGGGGGCCAAGTGTCCCTCAGAGAGATGGGACAGAAGGATGTGAGGGGCCTTCCGGAAAGTCTCTTCCATGGGCGACGATGCAGCCGGGAAATCGCACTTTCTTGCCCTCCGCTCCACTTCCTTCCTCTGCAGCCTGGAATGCAGAGCGCCAGCGGCTTCCACACACCAATTCGGTGATCTTGAAGGTGACTGTAACAGGGTGCCCTGTCTCCCCAAAAATAAGACAGTGTCTTCTATTAATTGTTGCTCCCAAAGATGCGCCAGGTCTTATTTTCAGGGGAGGTCTTATTTTCCATGAAGAAGAAGACGGTACACATTTATTGTTGAACAAAAAAAAGGAAATGTATGACGTGTCTACGGTCCGGTAGTCATTGTCATCACAAACCAGCTCCCTGATGGGCCGCAGCGCAGCCGGAGCTGTTCAGCAGGGCGAAGTCTCTTTAAATCAGGAGTCAGACGCCTGACGGTAGCTTCGGGGGCCTTCTATTTCGGGGAGGCCTTCTGTTCTGGGGAGGCCTGATGATTGGGGAGGTCTTATTTTTTTGGGGGGGATGCCTGATATGACAGCGAGAGGCAACACTGGAAGTAGGTCTTATTTTCGGGGGATGTCTGACTTTCGGGGAAACAGGGTAGGTATTGGAGGAAAATGATGGACGGAGCCTCCATTCTTTATGGATGACTGTTTCTATACCCGCTTTGAATCACGTAGGATTTGTGTGTGTGCGTGAGACATGAGTTTCTGTCTCATTGGAGCTTTTACTGTTTTGATTTTACTTCCGCACGTGGTTCAACCAGTTGGGCTGGAGTGAAGTTTCGAATGGATGTTGCTCAGAGAAGGAGAATCCCATTGGATTCGGGGCGCAGTGTAACTAACGCGCACGATCCCAGGAAGGCCCTGGGAAACACGCTGGGAGAGTTGATTGATTTCTCTGTACCTCACTTTTCTATCTGAAAAACAGGCCACGGTAATGGCCTTCCCTGCTTCTTCCTGTTGAGATCATGTAAATGTTCTGGGAAAAGTGTGAAGTATTATTTCTACGCTTCATCTTTCCACTAGTCATGTTGCCTTGGTCAGAGAGTATGTGAATTCCTTGATGTTTTTCAAAATAAATATGTATACAGATTTTTACCTTGGAAGATGTACTGTTAAGCCCTTAAAAAAAATGGGAAGGTGACATTTTTATTTTATTTTTTTTAAATATATTTTTATTGAGTTTTACAGAGAGGAAGGGAGAGGGATAGAGAGTTAGAAACATCGATGAGAAAGAAACATCGATCAGCTGCCTCTTGCACACCCCCTACTAGGGACGTGCCCGCAACCAAGGTACATGCCCTTGACCGGAATCAAACCTGGGACCTTCCAGTCCGAAGACCAGCGCTCTATCCACTGAGCCACACCGGTTTCGGTGGAAGGTGACATTTTTCTAGAGAAGGGCCTCTCCAGTTGCCGGACAGCTGAAGTAGATCATTTGAAATTTTACTGGACATCATCATCAGCATTTAACAGCCATCTCTGAATATCCCAAGTGAGCACATCTCTCACCATCACATACATGATTCAGAGATCATATCTGACGCCACTTCCTCCCCAGAGCGTGTCTCCAGGTGCCCAGGTGGAAACAATCACTGCCTTCCCTCAGTCCCCTGGGGCCTGTTAACGAGCCTATCTCTCTCCCCCACCCCCCAATCTGTGTGTGTCAGCCTTCCCTGCCGGACCTCCGAGGCCAGGAATGCAAACGTCGCACCCAGACCCGGAGTCACTCCAGCTGCTGACACGTATGACTTATTCAGTAAGGGTGTGCTGGGCGCATACATTTTCCAAAATGTCTGCTGATTTTAGTGGTGCGGGCCGTGCATTATTTATGGGGTTCTGGTGGTATAAAGAGGAGCAGACTTCGCCCAAAGAGACATGTATTCAGAAGGGCTTCAGATTGGGTCCCAGGTCCCGCCCCTGGAGCACGTGGCCCGGGGAGGGAGCAAAGGGTGACCCCAGCGCGCGGCTGAAGGGCACATCCAGTTCCTGGTCCTATGCCCCTCGCCCTCCGGGTGGCAGGCGGAGAGAGATGGGTGCTCCGAGAGGCTGGTGTTTTAAAGATGGAAGCAATTGTCCGCCATCATGTGTGTCCTGGGTCGCAGACAGAAAACAGAGCAAAGCTACCCATGCGTTGCCTGTAGTTACCAACTCCACTTTCTCACGTCACCCAGTAAGGCACCGCGAGGGCAGAGTCCCCCCAGTGTGAGGCTACTCATTCCTGGTCACCTCCGGTGTGTTTACAGGCAGTTTCGGCTTAATTATCGTTGTTGTTGTTGTTTTTAAAGTCTTTATTGATTTATTGAGAGAGGGAGGGAGAGAAGAGAGAGAGAGAAACATCCACGAGAGAGAAACACCATCGATCGGTTACATACACATGTGCATTGTTATCTGTATTGTTGTTCACATTGTCACATGACTTTGTAACTGCAGCACAAAAGTAATTCCTTAACTTTTTTGTTTGTTTGTTAATTTTTTTTGTGAATGCTCACCTGAGGATATTTTTCCATTGATTTTTTTTATTTTTAGAGAGAGTTGAAGAGAGAGGGAAAGACAGAGAGAAACATCAAGGTGAGAGAAACACCTCGATTGGTTGCCTCCTGCCTGAGCCCCGACCAGGGCCCAGGCCAGGAAGGAGCCTGTCACCAAGGTACCTGCCCTTGACCAAGGTACGTGCCCTTGACCGGAATCGAACCCGGGACCCTTTGTGCTGTAGGCCGACGCTCTACCCACTGAGCCACACCAGCTAGGGCGCCCCTGAGCTTTTTAAGTAAAGTGTGAGCTCCCCCCTGAGCTGGACGCTGGTGAGTAACGTGCCCGGAGGAGGCCACAGGCAGCAGCAGCAGCGAGGCCCGTGTGAACGGCTAGTGACAGTGCGTGTGCCCCGGAGCACGTGAGCCCAGAAGCCTTCGCGGGGGTGGGCATGGGGGCAGAATGGGTTCAGACGTGCGTCATCCGAAACCAGTCACAACGGGGCCAGCGGGTGGAGAGGGTCAAGGGTAAGGAGAGGGTTGGGGCGTGGCAAAGAGAGAGACGGCCATTATCCTGGTTTTCTAGAAAACCCGGCACAGGGACAGTGGGCGGCCGGCTCCGGCTCACGCAGGACGGGGGACTCGGGGGCCCAGCCTTTCTGGCTCCAGGACGCTCACTGCTCATCCTGGCTGTCAGCGGGGTCTCTGAAAGACGGGGTGCTTGGGGGTGAAGGCGGTGGGTGAAGGACAGCATTGGAGACAGAGAGAGGGTGTCTTGGGTGGAAGGAGACGGTCGCAGCCTCTTCAAGGAAGGCGGAGGGGCCGAGACCGGTGTGGCTCAGTGCATAGAGCGTCGGCCTGCGGACTGAAAGGTCCCGGGTTCGGTTCCGGTCGGGGGCATGTACCTTGCTTGTGGGCACATCTCCACTGTGGGGCGTGCAGGAGGCAGCTGATCGATGTCTCTCTCTCATCGATGTTTCTGACTTTCTATCTCTCTCCCTTCCTCTCTGTGAAAAATCAATAAAATATTTTTAAAAAAGGAAGACAGGGGGAACCCCCTCAGACAAGGGGTAGGCTGGGGGAACGGCCTGTGTGGTGTTGGGGTTTTTGCCCAGGAGCGGGGAGGGGCCCAAGGGAGGAGTGTCAACAGCAGGCTGGTGTGTCTGGATTTCTGTTTTGGAGAGGGCTTTTCATATTTTATTCATTTCCGGTTGAAAACATGCTACATCAGAAGGGACCGGTTCAGAGATCAATACATGGAGCGATGTAAACTGTCTGGGAGGGACCTGGGCCCCTCGCTACGAGGAGCATCTGCGGAGGGCAAGGGATCTGCAGCATCAGCATCGCCGCGTCTGGGGAGGCCTGGCCACTCGGAGTCCCGATCAGGAGGGGGCGGGGCGGGATCCTGACCGTCCCCCGCGGCCCTCTCCTGGAGGGGGTTCCTTTCCGACACTCCCTCCCACGTCAGTCTCTAGAACCGATGATACATCCCCCCAAACCTGGACTGCCCGTCATTGTCCTGTGCCGAGCAGCTCCGTGTTTCCCCCGTGGCCTCCACCGCCGCCACCGCTGTGATGGCGCACAGGGCTGAGCGCGTGCGCAGGGTGCCTTTAGGCCAAGACATTGTTGGCAGGTGATCGAGGTCTAAGAAGGCGCAGAGTTTGTAACCATCATCCTGAAGACGGATCGGGTCAGGGTTTTCCCAGAGTGCCGAAAGATCCGGCAAAGGCGACTGGGCAGAATGACAGACGACGTGGGTGCGGTCTCGAGGCGTTCCTCGGGTGTTGCTTTCTGGTGACTGGAGGGAAACAGTGCTGTTACACTTACAGCCGAGACATTTGGTGACCCGACTTAATGCCCCACGAACAGGGCCCACGAGCAGCATCGCGCTCCCCAGGCAAGGCTCTGGGACATGGTGTATCCTACACACAGAGGCGGGCAGGGGACACAGTGTGACCTACACACAGAGGCGGGCAGGGGACGCAGTGTGACCTA
>JAAGEH010000143.1:5643051-5678576 GCA_011751065.1 Lasiurus cinereus
CGCAGTGTGACCTACACACAGAGGCGGGCAGGGGACACAGTGTGACCTACACACAGAGGCAGGCAGGAGACACAGTGTGACCCACACATAGAACGAGCAGGGGACGCAGTGTGACCCACAGGCAGAGGCCAGCGTGGCCGTCAGTGTGGGGTCGGGTTAGGGGTTGGGGAAGGGCCGTGCTCAGGATGTGAGGTCCCTGTTTCCTGGGAGAGCGTTTTCAGGGAAGCCTCACGCTGTGCACTAAATACCGCCTGGTTTTCTCTGCCAGGAAAGCTGGGAAACACGTGTTTGGTGAACCTTAGAAGAAATATTTAAGGTTAAAATATCATGATGTCTCCTCCTTACCCTCAAACGACTTGGAAAATGATTTATAAAACCATTACAGAGAGGAAGAGCAGGAAGGAGGGAAGAGGAGGGGAGAGGGAGTGGGCGCACAGCAGACATCAATCGGCGTGCAGTAGTTGCCGGTGCCAGAACATTTCTGCAAGTTTGAAATCTTCCCCCCAAAAAAGTTGAGGCAGCGGGGACTCGAGATGATGAAGAGGAAATTGGTTCCCCTGTCCTCTTACTCAGAGTTATTACATTTTATGGGTTATCTGAGATCCACGCTGCTCAACAAGGTTAAAGCTGAATTCACTTGCTTTCTCTTATATCCGCCTCCTGGGGGGGTAGAAGGGGAGAGAGGGGGGGTGGCAGAGGAGATAAACGGTGATGGGAAAAATAAAATAAAGTAAAAAAATCACCAACTTAGATCCCTGACTCGCTGTCAGGCAAACACAGCCCCTTTTTCACTTGGAAACATGATTGGAGAGAGAACAGTTGTCAACAACAACAACAACAAAAATGTTATGCACAATAATGTAAAAACACCACACCCTGACATTCATTAGCTGTGCACCCTGAGACTGCTCGCTCACATCTCTGCTCCTCATGGCCTTCACCTGTGACGTGGGCACGGGAAGCCGTCAGAGGGTGTCAGGGAGGATTAGAGATGCCACAAAAGACACACGGCCATTCCTGAACATGGTACACACGCAAAACCGCACAAGCCCGCAGCCGAAAACAATGCATCTCTGATCAATAGTCATCCTCCAGCCGGAACCAGTGTGGTTCAGTGGATAGAATGTCAGCCTGCGGACTGAAAGGTCCCAGGTTCGATTCCGGTCAAGGGTATGTACCTTGGTTACGGGCACATCCTCAGTGGGGGTGTGTGCAGGGGGCGGCTGATCGATGTCTCTCTCTCATCGATGTTTCTAGCTCTCTATCCCTCTCCCTTCCTCTCTGTAAAAAATCAATAAAATGTTTTTTTTTAAATTGTCATCCTCCAGCATCGCCACTGCTCAGAATTAATTTGTGACATCAGCTCCCCCACGACGTAAATAAAGTTACAAACTGTCAACATTCCAAAGACCCAGATCTGTCACTTAGCATAAGGGTGGACGCGCACGTTAAAGTCCTGTATGATTGTGTGGCTGCCGCATGGAGAATCTGGCAGTGTTAGGCTCCTAGAATTACAGGCCCACTTCCCTACCCGTGTCCTTTGCTTACACTGTGTCCCCAGAAATTAAACAAATTAAGGTAAAATAATGTGATTTCAGACCTAGGATTCCCTGAAGAAGGCTTTTACTTCTGTTGTCAATCCTCACCCACGTATCTTGTTTCTATTGATTTTTAGAGCGAGTGGAAAGGAGGGGGAGAGACAGAGGGAAACATCGATATAAGAGAAACACACGGAGTGGCTACCTCCTGTGTGAGCCCCAGCCAGGGCTGGGGTTCGAGCCTGCCACCCCGGTGCATACCCTTGACCAGAGTCAACCCTGGGATCCTTCCGTCCACAGTCCGATTCTGTCTACTGAGCCAAACCAGCTAGGGTCCACTGATTTTTAGAGAGAATGGAAGGGAGGGGAAGTGGAGAGTAAGAGAGAGAGAGAGGTTGCCTTCTGCATGCACCCTGACCTGGGCCGGGGATCCAACCTGCCACCCAGGGATGTGCCCTTTGACGGGGAATCGAACCCGAGACCCTTTGGCACTCGGTGGCAGAGCTCCAGCCACCGAGGCACCCTGCCAGGGCTGGCTCTTTCACTCACAGAGGACTTCCAGCTCCGCCTCGCTCTCTCAGTCATGCGGACTCTAAACTCAGCCTGTTCCTCGGCATCTGGGGATGCTTTTGGGGGGAACGTTTTTTTCCTTCTCAAAGCCTAGGAGCAGGCAAGCAGGATCGTCCTCCCGTTTCACTCCATGGAGTGCGGGGTGGCTCTGCCTGTCTCTCAAACACCCCCTCTCTCCGGGTGTCCGGACCCACAGCGACCTTCCTGGACTCTTCCCTGCTTCTCTGCTCCGGCCAGCCTTCCCTCGGGGGCCCTCCTGCCTCACCTGTCCCACCTGCTCGGGCCCCAGGGGAGGCGGTGACTCTGTAAGAGGTGGTGGACTCTGACGCCCCCGTGGGGAAACCTGAACGGGGCTTCCTGCAGCTGAGGGCAGGGATGCCAGGGAGTGACAGGACAGCCTTGCCCCCCCAAAGACCTGCTGGCCCAGGAGCCCTCGGCCCAGCTCCTCCTGGAGCCCAGAGCCCAGAGTCCACGGCGCTGCACTCAGGAGATGCCACTGATAAATGAGCGTGGCCTTGGGGGGAGGTGAGAAAGACAGTTGCCTTAAGTGGAGGCCGGCTGGCCAGGGTGTGTGGAAAGCTTGGCTTCCTCCATGGCTAGGGGCAACACAAGCCTCCCTCCTGCTCTCTCTGTGGCCAAAGCCATCTTGGTTGCGTTAATTGCATCCTTGCTCTGACTGGCCGGTGGGCGTGGCTGGTGGGTGTAGCAGAGGTATGGACAATTTGCATAGGACTCTTTTATTAGATAGGATTGGTGTTGGCCTTGACCTTCAAAGAAAAAAATACGCCAGACCTTTCCCAGACGTAGGCTTTTATATAGCCCACTGCGTGTTTGGAGTGACATGTCTCGGGAGGGCCAGGCACGGGGAACTGAGGGGCGTTGGAAGGTCTCGGTTCTTCATTATCACCTCCCGTTAGAAGAAACAAGTGTAAGTCACAGGGTGTCGCAGGGACTCTCTCACATCCGGAATCAGAGCTGAACCCCAGTCATTAGCAGGCAAACAGGGGCTGCATAGGACTTAAAACCAATTAGCAGGCAACTCCCTCCCGACCGCACACACACCGCCGAATGGATGCGCCTGTGCTTTCACTGGCTCGCCCTCTCACTCGCTTTGGCTGGGCCGTCGCTCACAGGACTGGGGTGCACCCTCGCTGCCTCACGAAGCTATTTTTGTCACCCTCCCGTGAGCGGCAAGAAGCAGAGCAGGTGCGCTCGGATCATCGGCGAGAACGAGCGAGATAACAATGGCAAACACGAGATCCGCGCCCGCCGCCGTGCACGGTTCGCCGGCTTCCACCGTACCCCGGGAACTGAGGCAACACGTTCCCTTGCAGCAACCGATTGCAAACACGTGTCGAACCAGCGCAACATGTCACACAGCTGTCTCAGCCCCCCTTTGGGTATTGCGGTTACTAAGCATCGACAGTAAACTCCCCAAGGCCGAGGGTCTCGTTCCGGACGGTTGAGCGGGCGGGGGACGCAGGCAGGTTGGGGGGCATCTGCACTTAGAATCCTCAGCCCTTGGCCTGCGCGGCTTTGCTCCTCGCTGAGTGACGGATCTGGCCGTGCCGGTCCATGGTTGTCTTCGTCCCAAAGACCGGAGTCACGGCCGGGAGAGTTTGGGGTGCCTTGACCTCCATTTCGCCAGGAGATGATCTCGGGATGAGAAGTCTCCCTTTCTGTACCTTCAGGGAGAAGGGGGGAAAGATGGAACAGCCGGTTCAGGGCTAAGGAGGCTCCGCCCACACGCCCCGGGCCCTGGGGACCGGCACCATGACGACACCACCTTGGGGGCTGGACTTGGCCTCTCCCTCCAGATGGTTTATTCCCGGGACACGGTTTGTGCAGAAATAGCTGGAACCATCTTCTGCCCGACCCGACTCTCCCCCCCCCCTCTCTCTCTCTCGTTTTTGCTCTCCTTTCACACCTGGACACTTGATTCCCACTTACCGAGCAGATCCTTCAGCTGCTTCTCAGCCCCTTTGTCCTGAGACCCCAAAGGTGACAAAGACACCCCCTCCCCCCCTACGTTGGAGAACGTTCAGGAAAACATGTCTTTGTTCCATTCCCATTGCTCTGGCTGCTGTTCGGAGGTGTTCTTAGCACAGTGAAACCTGTCCGAGAGGTCCTCTAGGAACCCCGCATCTGGGCACAGGGAGGGGAGGGGGTCACACTGGAGACCCCACTTTGGTGACGAGGTGAGGGTTAGGGCGCACAGGCACAGGGACCACTGGCTGCTGTGTGACGTGGGACTTTGTCACCGTGTAGAGGCTGGCCACAGCCTTTTCTTTTTAAAAGAAAATACATCTTTATAGGTTTCAGAGGCGAAGGGAGAAGGTGAGAGAGAGAGAAACATCCATGATGAGAGAATCGTGAATCGGCTGCCTCCTGCACGCCCCCTACTTGGGGTGGAGCCTGCAACCCAGGCCTGTGTCCTGACCGGGAATCGAACCGTGCCCTCCCGGTTCCTAGGTCAACGCGCAACCAGGAGCCACACCGGCCAGGCTGGTCACCGCCTTTTAATGCATGAGGCACGTGAACCCGCTCTCTGTGCATGGAGCGGGGTCCCGCACCCACACCCGCTGAGCTGGGGCACAGTCCAGAGTGGCTGCGGAAGCAGAGTCTGCGGGGCGAGAGGGAGCGGGTGGGGTCGGAGGCCAGAGCGGGCCCGCCTTGGTCCAGGCTGAAGGGCCTCAGATGCCCACATTCTGACCCTGAGCCGCTCCCTGGCAAACCGGGCACTTCCGGGGGCCCCTGCTTCGCCCGCCTCCTGGGACCCGGGAAGAGGGCTCCCTCCCGGAGCCGTGCTCTGCCCTGAGCCCCTGTCCAGCCCCCCGCTTGGATGCCCGGAAGCAGCTTTATTCTGACCAGTCCCCCCACAGCTCAGCCTGCAAAGAGCACACACTTGCACCCCTAACACCCGAAGGGGGCAAGGACCCCGCAAAACCCCCAGACACCCCCCATCACGGGGCCAACCAGCGCCCCGGGCCACCATATCCTCCAGGTGAGGGGGCCCTACAGCCACACCGGGGGGCAGCCTGCACTCCCCCAGCCCGCAGCCCTGTGGCCCGGAGGGGGCTGTGTGTCTGGGAAAAGGGCACTGTGTTCGGGGACAGCTGCGCCTCCTGCGTGAGCAGAGCCGGTGGGGGTGCGTGCGGGGTGCTCCCCTGTGCCTCTCTGATCCGGGCGCTCGTTATGGGGACCCTCTGGGGAAACAGCCTGGAGCCCGGCGCCCTGATTAGCGTGGAGAGCGGGCTGCGTGCGTGCGTCACGGTCCCGGTGGGGAACGCGGGCCCCTGATCCCCCGGCCGCCCCGCCATCCTTCGGGGACGCGGCGGGGGGATGAGCGGCCGCTGAGCCCGGCCCTCTTGCTTTCTGCGCTGGGGCGTGTGCAGGGAGCCGGGCGTGTGCAGGCTGTGAGTTCCAGCCTCTCTGGCCCTCGGCTCTCGGACCCTCCGGAAGCTGCGCTGAAGTTCAGCCCCGGCTCTGCTGCCCGCCCGGAGCATCATCGTGCTGCCCAGTGGTTAGAGCGTGTGCCTGCCGTTTGCGGGAGCCGTGTGAGTACAGGCGCCGTCCGTGGAGACCCGGTAGTGCGTGTGAGGGAGCGCGTGTCCAGCTGGCATTCGCCGGGGGTGTTTCGTGCCGGGCCTTCCCGGCTCCCGGGCGGCGGGTGGGGAAGGAGAGGCGGCAGGTGGCCCGGGGCTCCGTTGCTGGCGGGGGAGACCCTCTGCCGGCGTCGGGAGGGGGCGGAGGAAGGGCCGCCATTACAAGCGTTTGCACACAGAGCGGGGTGCGCCCTCCTTCACTCGGAGGGACGGCGTTTGAACGTCGGACTCCCTGTTCGCCCCAGGTTCTATGACGTGAGGCGCCTTTTCAAAGGGGAAAGTCATCTCTGCACATCTGGGTTCCCGCGCCTTTCGTGTGTCTCCAGATGCGTCCCAGACAAACAGCGTTGGTCACCCCGAAGGGCGGAGGTTAGACATGGATACTTTAATGCCTGCGGGTGGCTTTCGTGAAAGGAGAGACCTTCGTCCCTGCGAGAAGGGGCGTGGCGTGTTTGCCTGAGCCCCTATATGCGGCCACTGTCCTTCCTGGGTTGGAAGTCCAGGCAGGGAGCTGTCGTAGGAATGGAATGTGGGCACCAAGGGCCAGAGCTGATGAGGATGAAGGAAAAGCACTCACACGTATGTGCACGCTCACACACAGTCACACATGCACACAAACATATAAACACACACATGCACATAAACACACATTCACACATGCAAACAAACATACACATATATGCGCACAAACACACATGCACACATTCACAGACATGCACACAAACATACACCCACTCATGCATGCACACAAACATTCACACACACAAACATACACACACACAAACACATGCGTGCACACAAACATACACACGCATGCACACACACGACAGGAAAGGGAACTTGCAGTTGCAGCCCTCCCCGAGCGCCGTCCAGGGAGCCCCAGGACCCGCCGTTTCCGGGGTGAAGAACGGTGTTGTGAGCGGCTCCCCGTGGGAGAGCACGCGGCTGGGAGGGACCCGGGGTCTCCCGGTGAGCACCTGTCTGCTCTCGATGGACGCGGTCGAGCGGGCAGGGGGACGAGAACCAGAACAGATGGCCGTCAGGTGGCACGGGCGTTGGGTGGCACAGGCGCCGCCAGGGCTGGGGCTGGACAAGGGGAGGGGGCCGAGCAGCAACATCTGGCCTGGGCGAGGCCAGCAGACAGGTGGCCCTGTCCGTCCACCCAGGCAGGCAGTCCCAGGCCCTCCTCCTGCGTGCGCTCCTGGGCGCGGGAAGTGCGCGAGGACTCCGCGAGGCCGAGCCCCGGAGTCCAGGCAGGGACGCTCCCCGAGACCCGCAGGGCGTCCGGTCGCAAGCTGCCGACCGACCGTTTCTGCCCTCGAGAGTAGGGAGCGCGACTCCATGTTGGCTCGGGGGTGTGCAGAGAAAGCGAGGTACCACACTGGGGAGATCATCAGCGGTCCCTCTCCGCGGCTGCATCCGTCGTGTTTGGTGACGTTCCTGCCCCATTTAAGTCCAAGCACTGCATGCTGGGAGCGTCGGTGACTGTCATTGTCGTTCATTCCACGGACTGACTCGGGGACGGCCAACCCTTTATCCATTGAACTCTGGGCGGTGAACCTCACACTGATAGCTGTGGAGCCTGAGCTCCGAACGCAGACCAGCCATGTTGGGGGCGGACACAGCGGGGCCAGGATCCTGACCGGCTTTGCTCCGAGGGCCCCTGGGGTCCTCTCCACCCGGACATGGACGGACGGACGGACGCACCGCTAGGCGCCTCTCATCGTCCAGGTCAGGGCGGGGGGCCGTTTTCCTGCCAAGGACCGTTGGGGTGTTTATAACACCGTTCGAGGGCCGTACCCCATTATCCACTTACCCACTGGCCTGCTGTACTGGGGCACACATTTAGTTAACTCGGCCCTCAGGCCAGACCAAGGATTTCCAGAGCCGCACACGCGGCCCGCGGGCAGGACGGTCCCCACCTGCTTCAGGCAGAGAATGCGCCCCAACCCCCTGGGCGTCAAACCCCGAGTTTCCTTCCCGACCGCTGAGAGGTCCCCAAGCTAACTGGCAGCAGAGGCTGGGGACTGCCTGGGAATGGACTGGGTGAACGTCTCCAGCTTTCGAGCATCCAGAGCAGTGGTTCTCCACCTTCCTCAGGCCGCGACCCGTGCATTACAGTTCCTCATGTGGTGGTGACCCCCAACCATGAAATTTTGCTACTGTGATGCATCGTGATGTAAATATCTGCATTTTCCGAGGGTCTTAGGCGACCCCTGTGAAAGGGTCGTTCGACCCCCAAAGGGGTCGTGACCCACAGGTTGAGAACCGCTGATCCAGAAGATAAGTACCAACAGCTAAAATGTCTGACGCGTGGCAGCATCTGGCCCGCGCCCTGCCACTCTACCATTGGTGTCTCCGGCTACAGATCCTCCCGGGGCCTTTCCGGGAGTCCTATGTCGGCCAGCGGCCCTGTGGAAACCAAGCAACGTTCCAGATGGTTCTGTGAGCCCCGGATTACACTGGCCTGAAATAGCTGAGCGGTTGAGGCACGTGTCTCTTTTATTTTTTATTGGTTTCAGAGAGGAAGGGAGAGAGAGACAGAGAGAGAGAAACATCAATGATGAGAGAGAGTCATGGATCGGCTGCCTCCTGCGCGTCCCACCCTGGGGATTGAGCTTGCCACCCGGGCCTGTGCCCTGACCGGGAAGCGAACCGCGACCTCCTGGTCGGTGGGTCTATGCTCAGCCACGGAGCCACGCCTGCCCAGGCCCGGTGCCTGGTTGGTGGTGAAGATGCGGGTCCCGTTCCGCAGGACTGGACCAGCGGAGACTGCGAATTTATCACTGGCTCCTTCGGGGATGGCACGGCCGAGCAGGAGCAGCGAGGACCAGCTGAGCTGTGTCTCGGGACCGCCGGCTGCGTTCCGGGGCGTCCTCCCACCACGTTCTCGGGGTGTTACTCTCTGAAGCCAGAACAGGGAACATGCTGGTCGATCGTTCTATCAGCCCATCAGGTTCAGGGGTGTGTGCGCCTCACTTGCCATTCACGGTTTTATGCCAAAGCTTTGCCTCCTGTCTTTCACGGAGCCGGCACGTCTGTGTCTCCGGTGAGACGCGCTCCAGACAAGGTTGTGACGGGGCGGGCTGGGAGAGAAGCTTTCTCCGCAATCCCAGGCCCGGGGAGGGGAGGCGGCGGGGGGGACCAGAGATCGGACAGGCGTGCCCCACAGGGAAAACCCCGGAACATGGGGGAGGAGACCCCTGTGTGTGTGTCTCTCCGGGCGCACGCAGCCCCCGCCTGCCAGCCCGTGTTTATTTCCCCGTCACGCCACACGTGAAGTGGCCGCCTGCAGTGACAGCCGTGGGGAAAGCGAGAGGCCTTCCCGTCTCCAGACTCGCCTGCGTGGGTGACGGCATGACAGCCATCGTGGGGATGGAGACGGATCGGGCAATTTCTCCGAGTCCCCTCCGACGCGGGCTCTGCCGTGGCTGCGACTTAATGGAGGCGCTTCCCGTGACACGTGTCAGAGGCCGGGGGTGTGGGCTGGGGCGGGGCGGGGGGACCATTTCTGAGAGATTTATGCCTCCGGGCGGGCTGGCAGCGGGAGGGATGTGACCGTGGGTCTGCACGGACAGAAGGTCCCCACTAAGGACATCCGGAGTCAATGGGAAGGTTTGCGGGCTGGGAGGGGGCTGAGCGAACTTCACACAGAGGCTGTCTCCGGGGTGCGGGCGCCCACTGTGAGCACGGGGGCCTCCGTTAGCTCTGCTGCACCCAGAACCCCGGGCCGAGAGGAGGACACGCAGGTGTCCTTGCGGTGTCTGTCCTGAGGCGGATGGCTGACGGTTCCAATTTTCATCAAAAACAGCCCTTTCTTGTAAATAAACACAAAACACACCTCCCCGTGGGGAACGGAGGTTTCTTTCACAGCCCACGGCAAGCACCTGGTGTTGCAACAAAGCCTGGAATTTTAGAAAAAAAAATAGGAACGAAATATTTATGAAAGAACTTCATGGAGCCAAAACCGGAGTGGCGCTCCGTGGATAGAGCTTCGGCCTGAGGACTGAAAGGTCCCAGGTTCGATTCCGGTCAAAGGCATGGACCTTGGTTGTAGACACATCCCCAGTAGGGGGTGTGCAGGAGGCAGCTGATCGATGTCTCTCTCTCATCAATGTTTCTAATTCTCTATCCCTCTCCCTTCCTCTCTGTAAAAAAATAAATAAAAAAACAGTCCTTTCGTATAAATAAACACAAAACACACCTCTCCATTTGGAACGGAGGTTTCTTTCACAGCCTACGGCAAGCACGTGGTGTTGCAGAAAAGACTGGAATTAAAAAAAAAAAATCACAACGAACTATTTATGAAAGAACTTCCCTGACTTAAGTCATTCCTGGCGCAGGTGAGCAAGGCATGGAAAGCAGCGCTCAGCATTTCCAGGTGGTGTGCCCCTAGCCTCCCTCACTCTTCTCTCTCTCTCTCTCTCTCTCTCTCTCTCTGCTTTCTCTGCATCCTCTCCCAGAACTTGTCCTCCGGAGACCAAGCAGATCCTGGTCCAGTAGCTCTGAGGATCGGAGTCATGAGAAGCAAGGTAAGCTGCCACTTCTGCCGTTTGGCAGGCGGTGGTGTTTCCTGGCTCTCGTGGCCGAGGTGAAGGACACGGCCCATGATGTGGCGGAAATGTCCCTGCGTGGGCAGCAGCTGTCCCACAGGACCCAGTTCAGCACCTGGATTTGTTTTATTTTAAGTCCGGGTTGTCCAAGTAGACAACAGCTTCCGGAGGGACTGTGGTTTCATCAGCAGATAATGCTGCAACTTCTTGCTTGGTAGGGGGGGTTACCTGGGAGGAAAGGGGTCTAAGCTGACATGGATCCCACCCACCAACTCCTTGGCTTGCTAAAACTGGAGTGGACATTCCTGCCTACCACCTCGTGGACGGATCACGAGAATTCTCGCTTCACGTTACACACAGCGTTTTACAAAATATCGTACTTTCAAAAGACAGAGCTGCCGAGACTGGTGTGGCCCAGTGGATAGAGCGTCGGCCTGCGGACTGAAAGGTCCCAGGTTCGATTCCGGTCAAGGGCATGTACCTTGCTTTCAGGCACAACTCCAGTGGGGGGCGTGCAGGAGGCGGCTGATTGATGTCTCTCTCTCATCGATGTTTCTGACTTTCTATCCCTCTCCCTTCCTCTCTGTACAAAATCAATAAAATATACAATGGTACCTCGAGATACGAGTGCCCTAACAAAGAGATTTTTGAGATACGAGCCGTCGAGCGAGCGATTTTTGCTTTGAAATATGAGCAACATTTGAGATAGGAGTGATCGTGCGCATCAGCAGGCTGCACATGACCCACCAGTTTACTGAGACTCGAGCATCTCATAGTGTCCCACGCCTTAAGGTTACGGAATAAATTAAACTCATATCTCGAGGTACCACTGTATTAAAAAAAAAAAAGACATAGCTTGTAAGAACATGTGAAAAATAAGTTCACAATGCACTGGGTATTTCACGGTAAGGCGTGCCTTGAACACGGATGTATATCATTTTATCATTACAAACTTTCCGGCCACCGGGTGAAGCTAGCCATGGAACCGCTGCTCCGCCGTGTGTTAAGAGAGTCGTTCCCGCAGTCCTCCTGTGCGTTCTCGGCAGCATCCATCAGCTGTGCGTCTCTCTTTGGAAAACGCAGACCCTTCGGAAGTTTGTTTTCGCTACGATTTGCGTAAATGCGCCCAGGCCCACAGGGTGGCGGGGAAGCGGACACCAGGGGAAGGGGGACCCCCTGATCTCGCCGGGGACTGAGGTCCCGCGGGCAGGAGCCGTGAACGGGCAGAGACACTGACTGCCCCTCTGCGCTGGCATCCCCAGAGGACCTCCGCACGGGTGGCTGTGCCTCTGTGGCCTGCCTGCTCTTGACTTTGGAACGTGGCACCGAGGAGGGAAAGCCTCTGCGTGCCCACAGGGCGCTCTCGGGATAGCTTGCATCGAACGCATGCCTTTTGCCAGCACACTCTGAGGCCTGACCCTGACCCGAGCGAGGGTCCACCTGGGGCTGGGCAGCCGGAGGACAGCTGTCCCTCTGCCAAGGCCCTGCTCCTGCAGATGCCCGCAGAGACCAAGCCCTCGCTGCCCACGCCCAGGACCACGTGCCCATCTCCTGGGGCGCAGGGAAAAGCCGGCAGGAGACGCATTGCAGTCAGACAGACAGGGAGAAAGCAGTTCAGACCTGCGTCTCCCCACGTAGCCCTCACGGTGGCATTTATACAGCCGGGAACCTTTTACCGCCGCCCCGACCCAGGAGCAGATCTCAGCTCCGCAAAGTTCAGCTGGCGGGCCGCTCACCCCACCCGAGTGCGCGCCTTCCTCCCGGTCCCTAAGCCTCATCCCGCTGTTTCCCCATCCGCCGACTCCGGCGCATGGCGCTAAAATCGTTAGCGACGTCCCCGGTGACCGGCGGTGATATTTGACTTGATAGACTGAGACCGATTTTTATTTAATTCACTGTTTTTGAAGACCTTGACCTGAAAAATCGATGCCCCGTGCTGAAAAAATATTAAATTAGCATCCTCCACTGCAAAGCATAAGAGCAGTTGACCCCCACAAAGGTAAGGTCATCCCGAGTGGCAGCCCGGAAAACCTGACAGACGTGGAGGTACTTTTAAGATACCGAGGCCCAGGAATTCCTGTAGGCGGGAGGGACTGGGCCTCTTCCTCCTCCTCGGCTCCGACGTGCCACGTTTGAAATCCTGTTCTCTCCGTACGTAAATGTGACGGGCCGGATTATGTCCTCTCAAAATTCACCCTGTGGCGTGCCAAAACCAGTGTGGCTCAGTGGATAGAGCGTCGGCCTGTGGACTCAAAGGGTTCCAGGTTCGATTCCGGTCAAGGGCACGTACCTTGGTTGCGGGCACATTCCCAGTAGGGGGCGTGCAGGAGGCGGCTGATGGATGTCTCTCTCTCATCGATGTTTCTAACTCTCTATCCCTCTCCCTTCCTCTCTCTAAAAAAGCAAAAAAAAAGAAAGAAAGAAAGAACCAGGACGGTGCTGCAGGTGTGACGGATTCAGATGATGGCAATCCGATGGTGGTCATAGAAAGGGGGGGTGAGGACGCAAATAGACACACAGGGTGAAGCCCCGAGAAGGCTGGGCTGGATACCCAAAGCCCAGGGGCTCCCACAAAGGAGGGAAGCGGCGCCTTCGAGGAGGCGGGGTCCCCGCCACGGGGTCTCCCAGACTTCGGTCCCATCCTGTGTAAGCAGCTTGGCCTGAGTGTTTGGTGAAGACAGCCCGAGAGAACACGCAGGACACCCTGGGGTCTGTCTCTCTCCCTCACGACATGAGCTACTCTTAATCTGCTTCGCAATATATCTGGAGAATTCGGTGTGGTTTGTTGTTGTTGTTTTTTGTTGATAAGCATGTTTCTATGTTATTTCTAAATCGTTTTCATGTCCAGTGACTCCTCTGATTTAAAAAAATATAAGTGTTACTCATGTTACAAAAGTATGGATTAGTGTGATAGCTGATCTCTACCTTACATTCAAGGTTGAAAGTCTACAGACTGAGTTTGTGCTCCGGCTAAAATAGAGAATCATTGCTGCTGTCAATTTCCATGACTGCTGCTCTATTCCTTATATTCTTTTTACTGTTATTATTATTGGTTTTTTACAGAGAGGAAGGGAGAGGGATAGAGAGTTAGAAACATTGATGAGAGAGAAACATTGATCAGCTGCCTCCTGCACGCCCCCTACTGGGGATGTGTCTGCAACCAAGGTACGTGCGTGCCCTTGACCGGAATTGAACCTGGGACCTTTCGGGCCACAGGCCGACGCTCTATCCACTGAGCCACACCGGTTTCGGCTGATCCTGATATTCTATGTTCTAGTTGCGTTCCCAAATTTGCTGTTGTTTTAAAAACAGGACTGAACAATATAGCAAAGAAACGGAATATAATCCTTAAAAAGAAGCCATGGCCCCTTTTATGTCTCTGCACCCCGTTTTCACCCACGTGCCTATGTGTTCTGCACGTCTAATTCGGATATACAGACATGTAGTTCATTTTTCACGTGTGAAAGCATAGTTTGCTTCCATGTTCCCTTTATGGGACACTCTGAGTTACTGTGCAATATTCTAGAAAACGGAAGTACCCTAAATATCACCAGTGTAATTGCTCCCCATTTGTGAATGTTTCATTTCCCTGTAGCTTTCGGCTTCTGGAATTTATACCCCTGTACCTGTGAGCATGCTAAACAAAGAAGGATGTTTATCTGTTTGGAGACCAGAGGAAAGGCTGTGACATTCTGTTGATTTCCAGTAATTATTTCCAGAAGGATTAGCCACGGAATAGCAGTGACATTGACCAGTCTAGGGCGGCAGTTCATCTTTAACATTAGCATAGACCCGCAGGACAGGAAACAGCCGCAGAGGGAGAAGATTGCTTTCTGCTGCTTGACCCCGGGCATCAGAGCTCTGATTTTTTTTTTCTTAACATTTTGCACCTTATCAGGTGAGTGCATCAGCTGTTCCCAGGAACCCGGGGTGCCCCATATCTGCAACTTAACGCTGGGTCTTCAGACGCTGTGTCTGTGGGCACTAATTTCTTGTCTTGGAAACAAAATTTGTTGCATTGGAGCGTGTGTGTTTTTGTTTTGTTTTTTAATTTCACCATCTTTATTATTTTCTCCTTTATCTCCATCTATGATAATAAGCCTATATGATAAAAGGGTAATATGCAAATTGACCTTAATGGCAGAACAACTGGGAACGACCGGTTGCTATGGCACGCACTGACCACCAGGTGGCAGCCGGTGGGGCGATCCATCGGGGAGGCTCTGCGATCACCCCAAAGAGGGAGGCCCAGGCCACCCTGTGTGGGCGATCCATTGCTGGGCTCTGTGGAACTGGGGAGCCAGGGGTTTGTGGTGGTGGATGTGGGCAGCACCAGGCCAGGGCAGGTGTGGGCAGGGGGTAGGGGGTGGGGCCAAGGGACTCTGAGGCAGCTGGGACTGTGAGAGTCCGGGCAGCCAGGACGGCAAAGGCCTACTGTTGCAGGAATTAGGTGCATCGGGTCTCTAGTCCATGATAATCATCTTGAGAACAAAAGTATTCGGGAATGCCCCAGGCCTAGCTCCCCCATGGAGTGCAAACACACTTGGACCTGTTGTCCTCCACCAGGTGGGCCCGATGCAGAACCCAAGGGGGTGATCTCCTTTCACCAACATGACTGCTTTTCCTCAGTGAAGGGAAACAGGGAATTAACAAGGAAACATTGCCACGCTGTGCTCCCTGGTCCTGCCCAACCACACACTCCAAGGACTCGTGGAGAGGGGTGAGCTCGGCCGTCTGATTGCGGCTGCCAACGAATGGGAGGGAGTTTGCGCCAAGAAACGCTGTTTGGCGTGAATTTCCACTGCTCGCCTAGCGTGTCAGCTCAGGACTGGGAGCAGACTCAGCCTCTCTTTGCCCCACCTGGATCCAAGAACTACACGGAGGGAAAGTTCTCACACCAACTGACCACCAGGGGGCAGCTGGTGGGGCGATCCATCTCAGGGGCTCCATGATCACCCCAAAGAGGGAGGCCCAGGCCATCGTGTGTGGGCAGTCGATTGGGGAAGGGGTGGGGGAGAGGAGGCTCCGAGGCCCAGGCCACACCAACACAACGGATTTTGTTTCCAAGACAAGAAGTGAGTGCCCAGACCCTCTACTAACAGGCGCAGAGGCAGAGGAAGAGGTGATGTGCCATCACGTGCATCCCGTTGTGTGCAGTGAAGACAGAGAACCATTGATCGGCTGCCTCCTGGATGGAGCCCGCAACCCAAGCCTGTGCCCTGACCGAGACCTGAACCTTGACCTCCTGGTTGCTAGGTCGACGCTCAAACACAGGGCCACATCAACCCGGCTCTTTCCTCCTTCGAGGGTCTTTGCCCTTCATGACGGAGCCATGAGTTTGAGGGCAAACGTGGCTGCGTTTAAAGTGTGCTGGGCAATAAATAAATAAATAAATAAATAAATAAAGTGCGCCGGGCATCCTGGCTGGATTGCGTGGGGTTGCATCATGCGGCCCGGTGCCACGCCTCTGGGGTGCCAGTTAGTGCGGAACCGTGCGTCTCGTGGGCCCTGAGCAGATGTCTCTTGTGACAGCTGCAAGAGCGGTGCCTGGCCGAGGGCGGAGGGGAGAGAGGAGGGTGAGGGGGGGGGACCGCACCCCCTCTGCTTCCCTCGGGGACGCTCACGCTGCCTGAAGCCACCGGGTGCCCTGGTGTTCGGAAAACGAGCCGATGTTTCCCGTCGATGTGCCCATTGTCTGCGGAAAGCCTCCACATGAGCGCTTTTAGCCAGGGTGCCGTGGGGTAGGTGATACCTCCCCAATCCCGGTGATACCTCCCCAATCCCGTAGACTCAGCAGTTGAATGACTAAGGGCGGGTCCGAGCACACTCAGGGCCTGTTACAGGGAAAAGTGGGTGTTTTCTGACAGTCCACGCCCCTCGGTCCCAGCTTTATTATTTCATTCTCTTTTTTTTAATATATTTTATTGATTTTTTTACAGAGAGAAAGGGAGAGGGATAGAGACTTAGAAACATCGATGAGAGAGAGAGACATCTATCAGCCGCCTCCTGCACGCCCCCTACTGGGGATGTGCCCGCAACCAGGATACAGCTCACAGAGGGGAGTGGAGGAGGGAGGTGAGGGCCAGGAGGAGCACAGCTCACAGAGGAGAGTGGAGGGAGGAGGTGAGGGCCAGGAGGAGCACAGCTCACAGGGGAGAGTGGAGGAGGGAGGAGGTGAGGGCCAGGAGGAGCACAGCTCACAGAGGGGAGTGGAGGAGGGAGCTGAGATCATCATTATCTGGCCACTCAGCTCTGATGTCTAAAAGGAGCCTAATTCGGTTTCGCGGTTTCTACCGGGGGATCGGACGTCCAATGTGATGGTTCTCAGCTCACAGCGAGACACGGGAGAAGCGCCAGACCCGGTGCCAGTCTCTGTCAGATGTTCTGGGGAGACTCATGTCAGAAGAGATGAGGAGGGGAGCTTCTGAGCAGCAGGCTGTGGGCTAATTCCGCCGAACTCTAGAAAGAGAGAAAACTCTTATTTCTGCAGAGAGAGATCAGCAGAGGCCGCCCTTCCCAGAATTCTCGCTTTCCAGTTCGACTGTCTTCTATTAAACCAGTAGCGGAGCACACAGTTAGCGGAGACGCAAACACGCTTCCTTCCGCTTAGGAAGAGCCGCCTGCCTGCACGGAGCGTGGCCCTGGAGCACTGCTTGTTGTGCTAACGGGGCTGTTCCTTCCATCCCTCGAGGCGTCTGTCCCCCAGTCCATCACGTGGTGTCCCTCTCGCCGAGGTTCCCTGGGGCGAGCTAAGACACAGCCCCGATGCTCTGCCAGGGAAGTCAGGACATGTGTCAACTCTTCACGTTCTCCCCTTGAAAACATGTCTGGAAACTTGCCGCTGAGAGGTAGCGAAGGGCTGGCAGGCGATAAGATAACAGCCTGAACTGGGTGGGCGTGGCCTGGGACAGCCAGGGGAGGAGGGTGCGGGGGGTGTAGGGGGGATCGGCTTCCTGTCTGATCTTCCTTTTGTCTTTTGCCCCCTGTCTGAAACCGCCTGGTCCAAGCTAACAGGGAAGAGAATGCCATGTGTTCATTCACCGGTGGCATGCTCAGACGCTCATTGAAGCAAGGAAGTTAGATGTCGTAAAAACATACCCACGCACACAGGTAGACACACACACACATACATAGTATGACAGCTATTCTGATTTCCGTCTTTGCGTCGATCTCACATCTCATCGCAGGGAGTTGGCGGCGATAGTAAGCAAGCAATTTCCGGGAAGCCTGCGTGCCGTATTTTTAGCTGCAGGAGGCAGAGCGTCCCGGCTCTGTTTTCTTCGTCGTGAGGAAAGACAGAGTACCTGTGGGTGGTTTTCATACCTTCCTCCCACCCAGCAGCAGTCTGATGGTAACGGATTGCCACACAGCCACAGCACCGACAAAACAGGTCGCAGCATGGCACAGTCCGGTGGGGATGTCTTCTTATCCCATCATTCTTCTTCCGGCCGTTCATTGTGTCCTCGATGAGCAAACCCCCATGAGTTTTTTTGTTTTTGTTTTTTTTGTGTTGGTTTTTTTTTTATTGATTTTTTACAGAGAGGAAGGGAGAGAGATAGAATGTCAGAAACATCGATGAGAAAGACATCGATCAGCCGCCTCCTGCACGCCCCACAGTGATGTGCCCGCAACCAGGATATATGCCCCTGACCGGAATCGAACCTGGGACCTTTCAGTCTGCAGGCCTACGCTCTATCCACTGAGCCAAACCGGTCTTGGCACCCCCATGAGTTTTGAACTTGCTCTGGAAACTGGGTAGGGAACCGTAAGTATGGCGTCAGCGCTGGTGTAAGATGTGCCCCACAATTTTTTCAAGGAAGGTAGCTCCCCTGGCATAAACACAAACAAAAATAGCCGAAACTGGTGTGGCTCGGTGGATAGAGCATCAACCTGCGGACTGAAAAGTCCCGGGTTCGATTCTGGTCAAGGGCATGTATCTTGGTGGCGGGCACATCCCCAGTGGGGCGTGTGCAGGAGGCAGCTGTTTCTCTCTCATGGATGTTTCTCTCTATCCCTCTCCCTTCCTCTCTGTGAAAAATCAATAAAATATATTTTAAAAAATAATAATAATTTTTTAACTCTGATTCTCGCCCGGCTGGTGTGCCTCGGGGGTTGAGCGCCATCCAGTGCACTAAGTGGTCAGTGGTTCGGTTCTCGGTCAGGGCACATGCCTGGGGTGCAGGCTCAGTCCCCAAGAGGGACGTGCAGGAGGCAGCCAATCAGAGTCTCTCCATCTCTCGCTTCCGTTCTCTCTAAAAATCAATAAGTATTTAAAGAAGAAGTCTGAGGCTCAGACTAGAAAGTGCTGGCCGAAGCAGGAGTTTTACAGTGGTACCTCGAGATACGAGTGCCCTAACATATGACATTTTTGAGATACGAGCCGTCGAGCGAGTGATTTTTGCTTTGAAATACGAGCAACAGTTGAGATAGGAGTCATTGCGTGGATCGGCCGGCTGCACACGACCCACCAGTTTACCGAGACTCGAGAATCTCAGTTTCCCACGCCTCAAGGTTACAGAACGAATTAAACTCGTATCTCAAGGTACCACTGTATTTGGAAATACTGATGGACTTAGGAAAGTGACGGAAAGTGGCCCAGCGTTCCCACCTACCCTCCAGGATGGCTCTCACAGAACCAGCAGGCAGCCGTCGAAACCAGGCTGTTGACCTGGGTACCTTGCCGTGAACCAGAGAGTAGACCTCTCACAAAGTCACCGGTTTTGCTAGGGTTTGGCCGGTGACGGAGACTGTGAAAGAATTCCCAACGGAATGAAGAGACGCAGAGAGGAAGTTTGTTTTACTTTCCCAGAGAGGAGCAGGCCTGTGTATGGCTCCTCAATGCAGGGCAGGGGATAAAGGACCGAGTTCTCTTTGAAGCAGAGGCTGTTGCTAAGCAACCAGGAAGGGAGGGAGGAGAATTCTGTTGAAGTTGAGCATCTATCAGGGGGGAGGGGGGTTGTCTCTCGAAGTTACAGGGTGTTTGCTTTCCAAGAGACAGCCCGACAGATGTCCTAGGGTGGTGTCTTATTAGTATTTTCCCCCAGCCTGTAAAGCATGCCCAGAGCGAAACTTAAGAAGAGAGTTCAAAAAGAGGCCTGCTGGAAGGGATGGAGGAGAGGGAATCTTTCGACTAACTTCAGAGACTTCTTGGTGGGAATCATCCCCGAGTTCTGAAAACAGCAGCAGGGAGGAGCGGGATGCAAGAAGGTAGCCCTGAGAGTGGCTTCTCTCGGGTCGCAGTTGGCCCCGAGGGACTGTTTGAACCAGAGGAGCGAGCAGTCTTGGGGTTTCATGGCCAGGGGCGTCTCACTGATCGGTGGAAGGCCATCCTGCAAAGAACAGGAAAGGTCCGTTTCCCTGTCCTTACGAGGTTCCTGCCGAAACGCTGGTTCTGGGGGAGCAGCACCCATTTTCTCGTCCCCGCCCTGTGAGCCCTGCACTCCCTCCGTCTCCCCCCCCCCCCGCCGTGGGTGGGACCGGTGCGAAGAGGCGGGTGCGAAGAGGCGGGTCCGTGAGGCTGTGGCATCTTACTCAGCGGTCAGGCGTTTTCTCCGTTACCCGGAGCCTGGGCATCGTTGGCCAAGAGACTCCAGACCAGTGGTTCTCCACCTTCCTAAGGCCGCGACCCTTGCATCCAGTTCCTCATGGGGTGGTGACCCCCAACCATGAGATGTTGCTACTGTGATGCATCATGATGTCAATATCTGCATTTTCCGAGGGTCTTAGGCGACCCCTGTGAAAGGGTCGTTCGACCCCAAAGGGGTCGCGACCCACAGGTTGAGAACCGCTGCTCCAGAAGACCATCCTGCCCGCCTCACCGCACCACGTCCGAGGGTGCACCAGGCCAGTCTGCCTGCCCCCTGAGTCGCTTGGTTACAAGGGAGTTGGCCCCGCCTCTGGCTGCCAAATGTCTGGATCTCCCCCACCAAACCAGCCTGCATTTGCCAGACTTGCCCCGAATCAGCCCCCCTAAGAAAAGGACCCGCCGCTGCCACATGGGCCTCTGTCAGCTGCTGACCCAACTGGATGGACGGTGGCTCCTGGATGTTGAGGGCCGTAGGGAACTTTTTCCAAACTGTCATATGGCCCATTTCTTTTTTTAAAAAATATATTTAATGGATGTTTTACAGAGAGAAGGGAGAGGGACAGAGAGCTAGAAACATCGATGAGAGAAAGACATTCATCAGCCACCTCCTGCACGCCCCCCCACTGGGGATGTGCCCGCAACCCAGGTACATAACCTTGACCTGAATAGAACTTGGGACCGACCCTTCAGTCCACGGGCCGATGCTCTATCCACTGAGCCACACCGGTTTCGGCCACATGGCCCATTTCTGCCTTTCCCCACAGGCGGACGGGAGGCTGTAACCGGAGGTCCTATGTTGTTATTTCATACAGCCTGGGGGGTGCAGAGGGGTTTCAGGGCGGGGGAGGGCTCAGCATTATGTCCCCAGACGCTATTGATTATGAGAGGGACTTCTGATAAGACAGCCTATGTGCAAGTTGGTTTCTGGTGCCAACTATTTTATATGCATTAGCCCGTGTCCTTCATAAACTCCCAAAGGAGAGATGGCCACAGCTCCAGTGGACGGACAAAAAATAAAAAAAAATAAAAAATGGAGCATCCGAAAGAACTGTCCGCCCCAGCCAGTTTGGCTCCGGGGATAAGAGAGGGTCAGCCTCCAGACCGAAAGGTCCCGGGTTTCATTCAGGTCAAGGGCATATGCCCCGGGGGCGTGCAGGAGTCAGCCAATCCGTGATTCTCTCTCCTCATTGATGATTCTAGCTCTCCCTCTCCCTTCCCTCTCTGAAATCAGTATCCTATTAATAAATATCCTATGAATAAATCTCCAATATGCAAATAGACTGAACGACGAAATGACACACACTGGCCACCAGGGGGCAGATGCTCAACTCAGGAGCTGCCCCCTGGTCGTCTGTGCGCTCCCACAGGGGGAGCGCCGCTCAGCCAGAAGCTGGGCTTAAGGCAGCCGTGACAGGAGCCTCTCCCGCCTCTGCAGGAGCGCTAGGGATGTCCGACTGCTGGCTCAGGCCTGCTCCCCACGGGGAGTCAGTATGACACCCCCCCCCAACTCCCAGGGCTCCCAGACTTTGAGAGGGCGCAGGCCGGGGGGAGGGACCCTACCCATGCACAGACAGATTTTGTGCGCCAGGCCTCTAGGATACACTGTATATAAAAGAACTGTCTTGAAACGAGTCAGGGACTGGCTTGACGTGGTTAAAACAAGGAGATGTGAGCCATGTTCTCTTTCCTAAGGCCACGGACACCTTCTTAATGTACTAAATATTGTAAAGTCCTCGCGTTCTTGTATGCCTCGGTTTCCTCGCCTACAGACTGCTGTAATAGAAGCCGATCCTCGTCGGTTGAACTCCCCTGGTGCACGTTCCTGGCTGTTCCCGCCCAGCCCCTCGGTGCCCACGTGATTGGCTCCCCAGCGGGATGACATGAGCCCCGTGGGGGTAGAGCGTGTTTCCCTCCCTCCTTGCGGCGTCCCGTCAGTGACCAGAATTCGGTTCACCCCCTGTGAGCGCAGGATGGATCGGGAAGGCCTTGCGTTTTCATGGCTGCCCGTAGCCGGTGCCCTTCCATCTGCGGCCTGGTCTCTGCCTCCTCCTCCGAGGAAGTGGGTCCCAGCGTGGAGGCCAGCCTGGGCCGCCCGCCCGCAGCACGCCGCCGGGCGATGATGAATAGACTCGCGGCCTCACTCCCCACCGCCCGCACCCACGCGGGTTCTCCGAGGCGTGCGGCTCCCGCCACTTTAAACCCGACCCCTAGTGTATTAGGCATCCGAGTGCGCTGCGCCTACCGCCAGCTCGTCTTTGGTTTAGGTGATTAAAAGACGCCTGTTGCCGCCTCGCTATGCACCACGCTTCGTTAACGGTGATTTATGGGGGAGCTCAGCGGAACTGGCACCCGGCAGCTCGCCGCTGGGCAGCAGGGCACCGACGTGACGGCGTTGCTAAACCTTCTCTCCTGCTCCGTGGGGGGGCGGGGACGACAGGGTTTGCCAAGTCACCCTCAATAGCCGGAAACAGGACCGAGACTGGGGTCCCTGAGCCAGGTCCTGGCTCCCCCATCCTCTCCGCCTGCCTCCTGTAAGGCTCGGGACAGAATCCAGGGGAGGCGGGGGTGGGAGGGGTTGAGGGGAGCAGGGACCCTGGGGTCCACCTTTGGTGCAATGTGCTTCCTGCAGCGACCTGTCTCCTGAAGCCGCTGTCCCTTCCCAAGCTCCCGGCTCCATCCCTGCTCAGCTGCTGCTAGCGCAGTGGTTCTCCACCTTCCTCAGGCCGCGACCCTTGCATCCAGTTCCTCATGTGGTGGTCACCCCCAGCCATGAAACTTTGCTACTGTGATGCATCGTGATGTGAATGTCTGCATTTTACGATGGTCTTAGGCGACCCCTGTGAAAGGGTCGTTCAACCCCCCAATGGGGTCGCGACCCACATAATGAGAACCGCTGTTCTAGCGGAATCCAGCCATACACAGTGTCCTTTACTGGCCTTCCAGCAGCCCCTCACCATCCCAGTCCCTTGGCTGAACAGGAAAGTTAAGGCAAACCAAGGGCAAAGGACTCGTCCAAGGTCAACAGCTCGATGGTGGAACTGGGATTTAAACCAGCTTGCTGTCCACCACCAGAGGGAAGGCGGAGGCATTTATACTTCTCTTGCAGACCATACTACAGTGGTACCTCGAGATACGAGTTTAATTTGTTCCATAACCTTGAGGCGTGGGAAACTATGAGACGCTCGAGTCGCGGTAAACTGGTGGGTCGTGTGCAGCCGGCTGATCCGCACGATGACTCCCATCTCAACTGTTGCTCATATTTCAAAGCAAAAACCGCTCGCTCGACGGCTCGTATCTCAAAACCTCCTATGTTAGGTTACTCGTATCTCGAGGTACCACTGTATTGCTGTCCTGTCTACTTGACATGCTGCTTGGAGAAGACCAGGGACGCCCAGGGGCTGAGGAGAAGAGGGGATCCCCCTCCATTAGCACTGGGTTCCCGGGACTGGGAGGGAGGGGGTGCCCGCTCTTGCCCTTCTCCAGCTATGAATGGCGTTGGTTCTTGTTTTCCCAGTAATCGGGGGGTGAGGATCTGCAGGGAGGACGGGGTCTCTGCGAAACGGCGAACCCAGAGGAGACCCCGTGTATTTGGTGCATACAACAGTTGCATGTGATGTTAATGAGCCTGTGTCGTGCCTGTTTGGGAGGATTGTCATAAAGTGGTTACATGCGTGCTCTGCGGCCACACTGTCGGGGTTCAGGGTTCATCGCGGGGCTGATGGAAACGTCTCACATCCTAATGACCGCTTACTGCCCGCCCCCCATTGAAGGAGGGGGGCGTCGGGGCCTGAGAGGGGTTTCTCCGTGTGAACGCTCTTGACACGGACGCTAACTTGAACAGGCAGGAGTCTCCTCTGCCCGGCTGAGTCGCCGTGCCCTTGTGGGCACAGCCCTTGACCTTGAGTCTAAATTCTGCATCTTCCCATTTGAATAATGGGCACTCAGGACCTGCCTGCGGACGGACCGGGCACCGAGGTTTGACGGCATGCCACTTCCCATCAGGATGATTGACAGGCTGCTTTCCGAGAGAGAGCTTCTCTGTCTCTCCCTTTCGGTTCTGTTCGCAGCGCCCCACCGCCGGCCCCCCGGAGTTCACCGCCGGGTTAGAAAGCGCTCCCTCCTCTGTCCTCTGTCCGGCGGGGAGCTGGGCGCGATCCGCCCTTTCGACCTCCAGCCCGAGGCCCGGCTGCACCCTAAACACACCCAGCGAGAAAGCGGTGTTCTCCTTGTCCTTACACGGAGAGGGCGAGAGACACTCCCCGTCGCGTGCCCCCTGGGAAGCTGGGCATGGACACCAGGGATGCGCCACCCCTGACGCCCGGGGCCTCCTCCTCTCCGCCCCCGTGCTGCCCTCTGTGGGTGAACACTGCACCCAGCGTCCCTTTAGCAGAAGGATTGGAAAGCAGAGGGCAGTCGCCCTCAGGCATCATCCCACTTTAAAAGGCACTGTGTGGCCGAAACCGGTGTGGCTCAGTGGATAGAGCGTCGGCCTGTGGACCGAAAGGTCCCGGGTTCTATTCTGGTCAAGGGCATGGACCTTGGTTTCGGGCACATCCCCAGTGGGGATCGTGCAGGAAGCGGCTGATCGATGTCTCTCTCTCATCGATGTTTGTAACTCTCTATCCTTCTCCCTTCCTCTCTGTAAAAAATCAATAAAATATATTTTAAAAATAATAATAATAATAAATAAATAAATAAAAGGCACAGTGTTTGCCAGAGGTCAGCAGTTCCATCCCCATCAGGGCTCATGCCACGGCTGCAGGCTCAGGCCCCAGTAGGGAGCATGCAGGAGGCAGCTGATGGATGATGTTTCTCTCTCCATCACTGTTTCTCTCTCTCTCTTTCTCCCTGCCCCTCGCTCTCTATAAATCAATAAAAAACATCTTGAAGAAGACTCAGGGTTTGGTCCGCATTCCCGTCAAACGCAGGAGCACAGAGAACGGTGCAACTTTAAAAATGGGAAGACAGCCACCTGGCCCCAGACTCCGCTGACCTGGGCTCCCCATCTATTCCAGGGGAGACTCGGCCAAAAAATCCAGGGGAGGCTGAGCCTGGCCGGCATGGCTCCGTGATTGAGCGCCCGCCGAGGAACGAGGAGGTCACAGCTCGATTCGCAGTCAGGGCACAGGCCTGGGTTGCTGGCTGGATCCCAGCACGCAGGAGGCAGCCCGTCAATGATCCTCTCTCACCATTGATGTTTCTGTCTCCCTTCCTCTCTGAAATCAATTTTAAAAAAATTGTTTTAAGAGAAGGTTGAGACTTGGAAGGGCAGCCGTGGAAGAATTAGGAAAGAGCATTCAGAGCAAAGACGTCTCGGTAGAGACCAAGGCCAAGACCGTCCGCACCGCCTGCTCCCAGTCACTGCGTGCGGATGTGAAGCGTGGGCCGTGAACGAGGCTGGCAGAGAATGGTGCGTTTATGTCGGAGGAGGGCTCCGCGGACGCCAGGGACCATCAGGAAGGCACGCCAGTGGGTCCGAGAGCCGGGAAGCCGGAACCCCCTGGAGGCAGAAGTGCCGACACTGATGCTGTCCTCCTTCAGCCCATGGCGGGGACAGGCTCTCTGGGAAAGACAGTGATGCTGGAACAAGAGACAGACCCGCATGGACGGGCAGACTCCATTACAGTAGCCGGAGGCGGGTCCTGCAGGAGCAGGTTTTGTGGCTGCCCTGCTGCCCTCCATGCTGCCGGCCACGCTGGAATCGTGGCGGTTCAGGTGACCACCCTGTCTCTGCATGGTGGGCGCAGACAGCGGCAGGCAGCCAGACCCACGGGTGCTCCGGTTTCACTGTCACCGTTAGCATGCGGGGACGCGTAAGAAGCCACACGATCCAGCAGCTGTGAGGTTGTGGGTCTTCAGGGGGTTCCCCTAACGGAGCTGTGAGGTTTCCCTCGAGACCCCCTGCGAGAGGGCGACGGGGTGGGTGCCCAGCCAGGACCTGCAGCCAGCGACAGCCGCCGTGGTACAGAGAGCTACAGGCGTGGGTCCCGGATTTGCGGTCTCCCTGATTCCCTGATCACTCAGAGTGGTCCTCCCGCCGAAACCGGTGTTGCTCAGTGGATAGAGCGTCGGCCTGCAGACTGAAGGGTCCCGGGTTCGATTCCGGTCAAGGGCATGTACTTGGTTGTGGACACATCCCCAATGGGGGGCGTGCAGGAGGCAGCTGATCAATGTCTCTCTCTCATTGATGTTTCTAGCTCTCTATCCCTCTCTCTTCCTCTCTGTAAGAAATCAGTAATATATATATATATATATATATATATATATATATATATGGTCCTCCCTCAGCACCTGCTCCTCCCTCAGGCCCCTGGAGCCATCTCCTCTCTGACGTGTCCCCGGCCGGAAAGTGCCCCCTTCCTTGGGAGTGGCATAGAGCACACCCGTGTTATGAATCAGACGATGAGGCCCTTGAGGACAGAGTGGGTCCAGGTCCTCCCCAAGTGTCTGATGAGCATGAGGTGTTCCCCAAACATGAGGGGTGTAGACGGGGGAGGGGGAAAGGAGGGCGCGAAGGCAGCGAGGCCCTGTCGCCAGCCCTCAGCCCCTGAGGACACTGGGCTTTGTTTGTTTCGTGCGGAGCTCATAAGATATTTGGAGCCCAGCTGGTGTGGCTCAGTGGGTGAGCATTGACCTATGAACCAAGAGGTCACGGTTCAATTCTTCGCCAGGGGACAGGCCCGGGTGTTGCGCTCGACTCCCAGTGTGGGGCGTGCAGGAGGCAGCCGATCCATGATTCTCTGTCATTTTTGATGTTTCTCTCTCTCTCTCCCTCTCCCTTCCTCCCTGAGATCAATAAAAACACATTTAAAAAAAAAAATAGTTGGTCCCCTGCTTTCGGGTTGGTTCACGTCCAATCAGAAGTCGCCCTTGTCTTCCTGGGGATGGACGCATGGTCTCGGGTGGCCACCCCCATAGCGTTTGGCAGAGCGGGAACGGAGAGACACCCGCCCCCCGTGTGTAATGAATGTGACAGGCTTCTGTCTCATCTCAGAGCGCGTTGGCACAGTGAGTTTTATTTGCATGCACGTCAGCACCCGTTGCAGAGCAGAAAGGAGAGTGTTCCCGCCTCTCACCGCCGTGTCTCTCTCCTCTCTCCCGCAGATCAAAGGTTGAACGAAACTTAAAACGAAGCCGCCGCCCCGTTCGCTGCTTACCGGACTCGCAACTCCTCTGACCTGGGAAACTGAAGATGAGGTTGCCATGGGAACTGCTGGTCCTACAATCGTTCACGTTGTGCCTTGCAGGTAGCGTGTCATTTTTAAACTTTCCGATTTCAAAACGCGCCGGTGTGTTTCACACTAATTCAGACGCTTTGGATGGCCGCGATCGGGGCTGGAGCACCCCCGGCCCTTTGCTGAGGGGCTGTTCGTGGCGGCCGGGCGTTGAGGTTTCGCCATCTACCGGGTCCTTTCGGAGTCCTTTGAACCGCCGCTCGGTCTGAAAGTGGTGATGTTCTCCTGGGCTCAGTGCAGAGATGCTGGGCTGGGCAAGGAGACTCGTCACAGTCCCTGGAGGTGCTGGGGGCGATGGCCGGTGTGTGTGGGCGGCTGTCCGTCTGCGGGGGGCTCTTCCCGTACCTCCATGGCCACCACTCCATGCCAAACCCCACCCTCTCTTCTTCATGTCCATGCGCGCAGAGGTGAGCAGGAGCCAGAGAGCGTGCGACAGTGGGTCTCACCCGGTACTCACAGTCCGCGCCCAAACAGGCCTGTCCAGAGCTCAGACACGCTGTCCGCGGTGGCTCTCTCGGATCCCGGAAGGTGTGAGACCACCAGGGGGTGCCCGAGATTCTGGCATTGATGGGGTGCACCTCCTGCAAGGCACGGGGGGCTGGGTGGCAGGCGGGCATCTCTCCAGGGCTGCAGCGAAGGTGTCCGGTTGACCAGCTTGGTGATTCAGAAGGCCGCGTCCAGGAGGGATGCCTGCAACGCACCGGCCACTTTACAGCGTAAAACAAAAGGGGCTGGGGGACCCCCGTGACCTCGATTCCTGCCTTCACTCAAACAGTGTCCCTGAATGTCTACCCTGCAAGGAACCAGCTCCCTGATAGGAACCCGGGATGTAACCCTGAGGAGACAGACAGACACCGCCTCCTCCCGGTTCGGTTAGCTCGGTCCTGTGCTGTGCAGACTGTCAGCTTCGTGTGGCGAACGAGTCACAATTATCCCATGATCTAGGATCCCCGGGTCCATCCAACATGCATGGACCCCTCACTCTAAGCCCTCATCTCATGTCATTGTCTCGGGACTGTTAGTCTTCACTCTAACGACGGTTGCCGTCAATCTTTTTACAAAGCGTGAAGGACTTGGGAAACTCGGCCAAGGTCACCAGTCCTGTCCCGGTAGAACTAAAAAGATTGAGACTCGACGGATGACCTCCAGAGCCCAGAGTTCTTCCTGTCACGTGACAGGACATTGTAGCTATCTGGTTTACCTGACCGGACGGGGCTCAGTTGCACACTCATCCTCAGCATGGTGGCGTTCATGCTGCCTATGATTTTACATGGAAACTCTCCTTTCCCCTCTCCCCTTGTTCTGCCCGACCTTCAGATCCTCAACTTCTGGCCTCTGCTGACCTCCCGATCCTGGATGCCTGGGCACGTAGCCAGCTCTTTTTTTTTTTAATATATTTTATTGATTTTTTTATAGAGAGGAAGGGAGAGAGATAGAAAGTCAGAAACATCGATGAGAGAGAGACATCGATCAGCCGCCTCCTGCACACCCCACAGTGGAGATGTGCCCGCAACCAAGGTACATGCCCCCGACTGGAATCGAGCCTGGGACCTTTCAGTCCGCAAGCCGACCCTCTACCACTGAGCCAAACCGGTCTCAGCCGTAGCCACCTCTTGCAGAGCTGTGAATCCTCTCGTCCTCTAGTCAGAACCCGGGTCTTCCAAACGGTGAACCCCGGGCGCTGGGCCCCACCTGCTCTGGTCCGGGTTTGCATGCGTGCTCCTCCCCAAAGTGGACCTCACCTGAAACAATCCTCTCCCCCTCCTCAGGACTCTGGCATAGCCACTCCTCAAAGCACAACCCTGGGGATCGATTTCTCAGCGTCGGGTGACAGCAGTGCGTGGACTGAACCCACTGTGCTGAGTGAATAAGTAGCCAGATGTTGAAGGGTAGGAAGTCAGGGGGGCTGTGACAAACTCGGGGTGCTGTGACAAACTCGGGGTGCTGTGAAAAACTCTGGGTTCCCACCGAAGAAGCTAGCGCGCACCTGTGACTACCTCCCTCCCTTAGCTCTTTGGTGGGGAATCTGCTTATTGATGGTGGCAGGGAGTGTTTTGTGTGGGAATGGCTTTCCATGGCATTAATATTCTCTCCCCACATGCTCCCTTCGCTGAGGCAGAGGCGAGCAGTAATTAATGTTTTTGTTTGTTTGCCATTTGTCTTGATTCCCCTCATCTGCATACCGCCGGGCACTCAGAATGCCGAACAGATCTCTCGACCCTCGTTGTTTTCCTTGTCTGCGCCTCCTCCGGCGTCCCTGTCTCGGTGAGATTTTTACAAGGGAAATGTGTGTGTCTACCGTGTTTACCGTAATTAGCGGGTCTCGAGCGCGCCTTTTCCTAAATAAGATGGGAGATCCTCCGTGAGCGGCCTGCTGGTGGTTTCGGGGCCCTGATTAGCGGGTCACGGTAGGATGGAAGGTTCTTCCCTTTCGACAAAAGCTAGGTGCAGTCTCAGACAATAATTGAAAATAAAGACCTTCTTCTTCTTCTTCCAAATCAATTTGAACCAGGGATCACAAACTCTACACGGAAGCTAACGAGTGAGCTTATTATATTGTTATTCTTTAATTACAGTTCGCACTCCATGTTATATCAATTTCAGACATACAACATAGTGATTAGGCGTTTTATATACTGTGACGCAATCCCCTCAATAAGCCTCGTACCCAGTTGGCACCATACCTGGCTTACGACAATGTCGTTGGCCATCTTCCCTGAGCTGGACTTTACAAACGGGGTACGTCCATGGAAAACCCATTGAAGGCTCCTCACCAGACTGAAAACAGAACTAGGGGATGACCCGGCGATTCCGCCTCTGAGTATTGATCTGAAGAAATTAAGAACAATTTGAGCCGAAACCGGTTTGGCTCAGTAGATAGAACATTGGCCTGCGGACTGAAAGGTCCCAGGTTCGATTCTGGTCAAGGGCATGTACCTTGGCTGCAGGCACATCCCCAATGAGAAGCATGCAGGAGGCGGCTGATCGATGTCTCTCTGTCATTGATGTTTCTAGCTCTCTATCCCTCCCCCTTCCTCTCTGTAGAAAATCAATAAAATATATTTTTAAAAAAATTTTGAAAGACAGTATGACCCTCCCCCATGTAGATCACAGCGTTATTCACAGTAGCCAGGCTCTGGGGGCAGCCCGAGTGCCCATCAGGTGGTGAGTAGATAAAAAAGCTGTGGGTCATCCACACCTGGAGCACCACTCGGTCTGGGACACGGTGGGCAGATCGGGGCAGGGGAGAGATTCTTTTCTTCTGGAGAGGCGTTAGAGCTTGGGGTTCCTCTGACAAGGTTACACGTAACCCCTTCATGTATGAATATTCACTTGACAACGATTCACTCAGCACCTACTCCTCTCCGGGAAACACCGCGATAGTTGTCATCTAGTCCGTAGGTTTAAGGAGCTTGGGACCTTGAGGGCGGAAACCGTGAGCCTCAAACTCGAGTGCCCTGTGTGACCTCCGTGGGGATCCAGGATCGTAGGGGGCTCTTTTCCGTGGGCCCTAGCGCTCAGGAGTGTGCTGTGGCAGGCCCACAGTGGACCCGGCCCGGGGGCTGGCCGAGACTTGTCTCCCTTACCAGTGTGCCATCTCCGAGAAGGAAACCCAGTTACCCTGTGTAGGTGGGGCCTCCCCAAGTTACCTTCTAGCCAGACTGCGGTGACCTCGCTTCCTCTCAAGGAGCCCTCTCTCCGGGACCCCACCACTCTCCTCCCTATGGGCTGGCACCGTGCCCTCCGCCCGCCCGCCCGCCCTCAGAGTGGCATCATCTCCTGCCCCTCTCTGGGGCGCCCTTCCCCCCCCCTCCTGCTGCCCTGGGCTTTCTCGGTCTAATTATATCTCAGCCTAAAATACAGATGCAAAGCGGAGAAACATGTGTCCAAACACTCCCTCAGACTACAACTGTTCACCCCCTCGGAGGGGCGCTGGGTACAGTTTAATTTATTTGTTTCAGACTCGGGCTGGCGTATTTATAGATTCCGAAGGGCAGGCATGGGGGAGGTGCTGTCTCCCTCACCTCTCTGAGAGGCCGGAGTCACACTCGCTCACAGAATGAAGGCTGAAGAATAAAGTACCCTCCCCCCCACACAGTCCTGGAACGGTGACCATTCAGAGGATAAACCCAACCCAAACAATCCACCTCTGAGAGTAAAGGAGCAAAGAGTAAAAACGCAGCACTGACTGTTTGTCTGGCTCAGCAGAGTTTGCCAGAACTCCACCCTCTCTCTCTGCAGAATTGGACTCACAAGTTCGAACTCCTTGTAACTGGCAAGCACGCCTGGCGTGCCCGTGATCGCTGCGAAGTATGAATTGTAGAGTGAAAATGAGTCACCTCCCCTCCCCCTGTGTCCTGTTTTCTCTCAGCAGAGTTAGGTATAGGTATAGATATAGATATAGATATAGATATAGATATAGATATAGATATAGATATATAGACATAGACATAGACATAGACATAAACATCTTCCTTCCACTTCCTCTCTGTAAGGCCTGTCCTGGGGTGAGAATTGTAAATGAAAGGCAGTCGATGGGTGTTTTGTTCAGTGACCAGAAATCTCTTTGGAAGAAGGAATTGTAACGGAAGTGGCAATGGATGTTCAGTGGTCACCACTCCGTGTGCCGACCAGTTTGTAACATGTCCACAGAGCAGATCACTGTGAGGGACACGGTAAACGAACACCAAGTCACATGTCCATTGCGTTTCAGTAAAGCTGGGCAGACACTAAAGGCTATTACAAACATCAAAAAATAAATAAAAAATACAAATAAATACACACACAAAGAAACCGCTCTGGAATTCGGGTCTTGAGCTCTTGGGAGGCTCCTATAGCAGGTACCGGGGCGTCTGGGGTCCTGCTGACTGGCCGCCTCCTGGATTTATAACTTAGCTCACCGCTCTCCCCGAGCAGCCAGGACTCGCCAAACATGAGATAGTGGAATGAAGGCAGGCGTTACCCCGAATTCAGTCCCGGATTTGGTCCAATCTCTACCCTCCTTGTGTTGTTATTCAATTTTTTGTCATCTTCATTTGTCTGTCTGTTTGCCCAAAGGAACATTATCGCAGCAATGCCACTTGCCGTCAACTAAAAATAACTTTAAATGCAATATTGTAGCGATGAGCGGGTGAAGCTGGGCCGGTGCTCGGGTGACTGACGCTGGGTCCCGATGTTTCTTCCCAAAACAAGACCACCAGCCCTTCGACGCATCGGCGGGGCCCCCGAGACACCCTCCCCCCGATCGGAAGAGCCCAGGACGCGTTAACTGATAGAAGAGAGAGTCGGTTTGGTGTAGGGTCTTGTCTCCGCAGGATCGGGAAACGGCCTCACACACCGTGCTGTGCCTCCCGCATCTTAAGAAACGCTGGCACAGAGCATCGCATCTTCCGGCCCCAAATGGACTCTGCGATCCGCCCGGTGGATCAGGGCACCCCCCTGGCACCTTCAGAGGAATCACGTTTTTATTTTTTATTTTTTTAAATATATTTTATTGATTTTTTACAGAGAGGAAGGGAGAGGGATAGAGAGTTAGAAACATGGATGAGAGAAACATGGATCAGCTGCGCCTCCTGCACACCCCTTGCCGAGAATGTGCCCCCAACCAAGGTACATGTCCTTGACCAGAATCGAACCTGGGACCTTTCAGTCCACAGACCGATGCTCTATCCACTGAGCCAAATAGGTTTCAGCAGAATCGCATTTTGACTTGACCCCTTCACCTTCGTTGGTTTTCCGATGTGAAAACGCTTGTGGCAGGGTGGACCAGGTCACGTGCACAGTGAGTGAGAATCAGAAGTGGACTGAGACGGGGGGCGGGACTCTGGCCTCTGTGACCCCAAGTAATGCCGCTCAAAGGCCTCACAGAACGGACAGCGGGTCCTCGCGTTCCGGGTGACCTTGTTATAACGCTGATGAGACGCCAGCAGCCTGGCCCCTGCCAGCCTGAGCCCACAGGAAGCGCTTTCTTCAGGAGGCGCTCGGCTCAGCCATAGAGCCCGTGGGCGCGCCAGGGAGGACACGGGGGCCGTCGTCCTGCCTCTCCTCGTCCAGACGTCACAGCCGCGTGACGGAGTGAGGGGGCCAGGCCCGCCGCCTGGGAGACCAGGTGGTGATGGCGAGTGAACCACAGGCGGCTGAGGACTGACTGGTGCTCCCACGGGCAGGGATGCGAACGCTCCCTGCGTCTCACCGCTGGGAGTCTGGTCCTTTAGGGCGAGGCAGGGGGTTCGGGGGGCGAGGGCGACCTTTTCCCTGCCAAGAGCCATTGGGCTGTCTATCGCCCCATTTGCTGAATATCACCCATGTCATGTAGAGGTCACGTCGCTATGCAAACGCTCCTCGATTGATTCAATTTCGAGTCCCCCCTGCGGTGGCTGTGGCAGGCCCAGACCCAAGCATTCCTCAGGCCTCACACGGCCCGTGGGCCGGACGCTCCCCGCCCTGGCTTTACCGCGCATCCAGGGGTCTGCATCTGCACCCCGGGACTGGGTAGGACCCACGGAGCCCTTGGGGGGTAGCCCTGTGGGGAGTTGGGGGGATGACATTGTTCTCAGAGTCTTTGCTTTCCGGAGAACATGGCCACTGCCGGCCGTGCCTGTCCCCAGCGGGACCACGAAAAGCACCCGGTGAACACGCGGGCGGGTGCATCAGCCCGCACCGCCGATTCGGGAAGGGGCCTGCGACCCGACTGCAGATACAAGATGTGGTGTTCCAGAGAGACCTCCTAACCACCCCGATTTACATATCTCCTTGGAGAGCAGCACATTGAATTATACATAATTCTCATTTTGATTTGCATACAAATTAATTTGCTAAACAAATTAGAGCTCGCACGTGGAGCGCACTTACTGAATTTTAGCCGACGGGCGAAACGGACCTTCCCTGGAGGTCTTCGTTGAGGTGGAGATGGTGATGTTGACGGTCATCATCCGAGTCTTCCTCACGGAAACGGCCGTCGGGGGGGGAGGGGGGTGTACCTGGTGGAGGAGAGAGCCAGGAGGGGTCTACATGAGATACGTGTGTGTCCGTGTGCACATGCATGTGCTGTGCGTGTGCATGTACACTCAGGATGTGTGCTTTCCTTTCGTGCACACCCTCCCCGGGAGGTGGGTTCCTCATGCCTATTTCTGAGGGAAGGAGACTTCGCTAGAGAAGCTCAGGAATTTGCTCCACATGATTGGCCAGGGAGGCGGGACGGGGTGAGGCCATTTGCCTCCGCAGCCATGCGTTTTGTCACGACTCAGCACGGCCTCCACCTCACCGCGAGGCCACCCCGTGGTGTGATTCCTGCACATGGATGCAGAGCGTGGAATTTGTTGAAAGGTTGGACGGTGAGCCTGCTTCCTGCTTGGATTTCCTGCGAGATGGATTGCAGGCGTGTCTCTGTGGTTACCGTGCGTGGGACACCCCTCTCCGCGTCCCGCCCTGACCCGTCCCGTCGCCAGGACGTGAGGCTGCCTGAGATCCGAGCGCAGCGGGCCAGCTCTGCCGGGAGGTGATGAGGGCCCCGCTGGGGTGCGGAGGAGGGAGGGTGCCCCTGAACTTCACTGTTCTCCGCGGGGCGGAAGTGACCTCTGCGGGAGGCCTCAGGAGCTGCTGAGACTACGTGGGTGATGTTAGAACAGCGATTCCTCTTGGGGTCCCAAAGGTGCTGAGACCTCCCACCGTCTCCGGAGTTCTCATGTGGAAGAGGCTCAGCAAGAGCTGTGGCCCCGAGCGGCTCCCCAGAACAGTAAAGGAGGAACCAGCATCCGCGGGCAGGAGAGCGGGCTGAGCAGGTGCTGGAGCCAGAAGGTGCCAGAACCCAGCAGAGCAGACTCCACCTCAGCCCCCAAACCCGCCTCTCAGTGCAATAGCTCACACTGCACATTGCACACACTGCTCACACTGCACACACTGCACAAACTGCTCATATTGCTCACATTGCACACACTGCTCACACTGCACACACTGCTCACACTGCTCACACCTCACACTGCACACACTGCACACACCTCACACTGCATGCACCACTCACACTGCACACACTGCTCATACCTGCTCACACCTCACACTGCACACACCTCACACTGCACACACTGCTCACACTGTACACACTGCTCACATTGCACACTGCTCACATGCACACACTGCTCACACTGCACACACCTCACATTGCACACACTGCACACACCTCACACTGCACACACTACTCACACTGCTCACATTGCACACACTGCACACACTGCACACACTGCACACACCTCACACTGCACACACCGCTCACACTGCTCACACTGCTCACATTGCACAACTGCTCACACTGCACCACTGCACACACTGCACACACCTCATACCGCTCACACTGCTCACACTGCTAACATTGCACAACTGCTCACACTGCACAACTGCACACACTGCACACACCTCACACTGCTCACACCGCTCACACTGCT
>JAAGEH010000143.1:5688437-5748655 GCA_011751065.1 Lasiurus cinereus
GGCAGGCAGGCGCTCCAGGCCGTGAGAAATGAGAGCGAACTTTGAAAAAAGCTGATTCGTAAACTTGGAACAAAAAGGAGTGACTGTCAAGGGGGAGGCGGGGAGGGAATCACAGGTTTCCTACAACTTATTATGTACAAATCAAAAAGGGAGAAGCTGTAGAATTTGCAGGAACAAAAATGCGCAAGAATGTGCGCTTTGCACATGGAGATGGAGGGGCCCGGAGCAGGCTGCTGGCAGAGACGGTGAGCTCAGCTGGCACACGCCTCCGTGTGCAGGTAACCGAGCCACGCGACGCCCGGAGTCTCTTCGGGGGTGCGTACCGACGTGATTCCTCAAAATTGTAGTTCTTTTTTTTCTTTTCTATGAATGATTTATATATATATATTATTGATATTTTTACAGAGAGGAAGGGAGAGGGATAGAGAGTAAGAAACATCGATGAGAGAGAGACATCCATCAGCTGCCTACTGCACACCCCCCACCGGGGATGTGCCCGCAACCACGGTACACGCCCTTGACCGGAATCGAACCTGGGACCTTTCAGTCCGCAGGCCGACGCTCTATCCACTGAGCCACAGCGGTTTCGGCACTATGAGTGATTTAAAGAGGAAAAAGAGGGTCTATTTTCTCTCGGCAGCCCGTCCCTCAGTACAGTGATGATAATCTCATTGGAGGGAACATTATTCTACGCTAGCAACGATCACTTCAATGCAATTCGGGGGAAATTAGATTCTGTTTGATTGACCATGGAAGCGCTTCCTATAGGTGGTGGGGTACCTCCAAGCCCTGAGTTCCATGAAACGGTGGGGAAGTTCTCACTGAACCCCTGGCTTCAGAAAATCTTACTTATTCTTGGCCGTGTTTTCTTGCCTCGTCCTGTGGACGCTAGCCTCTCTCTTCCGGGGAAATGGTGCAGACGGGTCAGTGTGATCTGACGGGACAGCTGCTTTAGCAAATCGCACCCCGGATTCCTGACGTCACCGGTCCCCCGTTCGTTGTGTTGTTTGTGTGTTGGCGGGGTCTCTGCTCCGTGTTGGTGGAAGTGGGGGCCGGTGGGGGAGGAGCGGACATACCAGGTAGACGTGGTGAGTGGTCAAAACCACAAGAGCTGGTGCTTGCGCGGTCAGACCGTGTGTGTGTGTGTGTGTGTGTGTGTGTGTGTGTGTGTGTGTGTAGACTCCTGTCTGTCTGTCTTGTTCTCGGCGCTGTGGTTCATTTAGCTGGGATCCCCGGGCCATTTCGCTCGTGGGTTTACCAGCATGACATGGAGTCAGCAGAGAGGTAACAGCCCCTCCGAATGCCAGCCCGGGCAGCGAGGACACTTCGTCCAATGCCTCCTCAGCTGCTCTGCATCTGAGGCCACTTCGGGTAGGCCTGCCAAGGCACAGAAACTTCTGGAACACACTCAGGCAGCACACTCAGAAGCCTCCATGTCTTCTCCTGCAGGAAGCTAGCTAAGGATCAGAGACGGGCACGGTTCTGTGTGCTCCGGATTCTGTTATCACAGCATAAAAAGTTAACGTCAGCCCTAACCAGTTTGGCTCAGTGGATAGAGCGTCGGCCTGCAGACTCAAGGGTCCCAGGTTTGATTCCGATCAAGGGCATGTACCTTGGTTGCGGGCACATCCCCAGTAGGGGGCATGCAGGAGGCCGCTGATCAATGTTTCTCTCTCATGGATGTTTCTAACTCTCTATCCCTCTCTCTTTCTCTCTGTAAAAAAAATCAATAAAATATATATTTTTTTTAAAAAATTACCATCAGCAGCCTAAATGAGTAAATACAGGTCAGTGAGTAGACGAAGAACGGAATTTCTATAGGATGAAGAAAGAACTAGGCATCCAGTAAAAGTCACGTTCTCGAAGAATATACAATGACGTGGAAAGGTACTGGGGTGTACACAATGTAAAATCAAAATCTGAATATGAAGCTGGACACGGATTTTATGAAAGTGGAGCTACACCAGGAAGAAAGAAAGGGGGATGACTACTGTGTGCTAACTGGTGAACATTAATGGCCTGCGGGGGTAGGTGCACAGCCTCCTGTCTGCCTCTGTTTTCCTCCGTTTCTGCAGCCCATATCCTGCCTTTATATCACGGAAAACAGATGTGCACGAAACTGTGTGTGTTGTAAAGAAAATAGGATGTGATAACTTAAGACTAAAGTATGAAACGTGCAGAGAATAGTTTTGGAAAATGAAGTTAGTGCTTTAAAGGTTATTTAGACCCTAATTGGGTAGAGCGATGGCATTAAGTATTCAGGGTTTTAGGAAAAAGCGTGTGATATGTATGGTTGTTGTCCCTGAAAAATACTAACATTTTGGAAAAGAAGAAGATTATTCCCACATACTTAAGAGGAGAAATAAATTCTCCTTTGAAAATGTTAAGGCGAATCCAATATCTCAGGAGAAGGGGCTCTTTCTTAGCTGCCCACTTCCTATTTTGGGGGTTGGCTTTTTCAGTATGAGTTTTCACCCCCTCGCCAACACTCGTCAATCCTCCGCTCGTGGTACGGCCGCCGATAAGCGTTGCAGGAAAATAGGCCACGCGTCGAGGAAGGAGTCCCCGTGGCCCACGGCTACAGAGAATTCTAGAATAAACCAAGTGCGCTCGGCGACCGCGGGAAGCGTCTGATCTCTTGGAGAGGTCTGAGGAGCGGCGTGGATGTTGCCCGCAAGACAGTGGTAGCTGTCGATCGACCTTGACCTGCGAGCGGGAGAGATGAAGGACGTCGTTATGGAGAGGGCGGTCCGGGTGAGCGAGGCTGCAGGCGGTGGCGGTTGTTAACTCCTCTCTCGGGAGTCAGCGATCAGAGCTCACAGGCACGCCGGGCCGAGCGTTCACGTGTAGAGGGATCCTCTCCATGCCTGCCCACCGGCCTTTACAGTGGGGAGTTTCAACTGTACGGATCCACAGCGCCACGGAGCTGCAGAACCACACAGCTCGAGCCTCTTTTTCAGGGGTCAGCTGTATTTTCTGCCTTTTTTTTTATATTTTTCAATGACAGTGGCCATACGAGGTTATACCCGTGTCAGGTGTACACCCCGTGATTAGACATGCACCTGCCGTACAGAGCGGTCGCCCTGAGGAGTCCAGCACCCCACTGCCCCCCCCACACACACACACCCAGCACCATCTGTGGTTATAATGGTGCCATTGACTGGATGTCCTCTGCTGTCCTGTCCGTCCCCCCACTGTTCTCCTCACTGGCAATTGGTGCTTCTTAATTCTTTGCCCTGTTTCACTGCTCCCCCACACCCCCTCTGTGGGAACCTCTTTCCACGTCCCACGTGGTTCGGGTTCCCGGTTCAGGGTTCGGGTTCTGGAGGAGGCTGCACGCAAACGAAAAGAGAGACTAGAAAAGCATTAAGTAGGCGATACTGGGGGGCCAGGCGGGAGCCTGCCTCTAGTGGAAAGGACTGCCACCTTCCTTTGGCCTTGCCATCCCTTTTATTTAGGTTTGGGATCCACCCTTTGCCTTAAAGCAGGCAATGTCAGTAACAAGTAGGTTATCAGTCAGGATTTACATGATTATTTCATGGGGAAGTTCATTGTCTCAATGAGATAGGGAATGGCTGGTTTTGACCTTTCAGAGCTTCAAGGTTGACCCGCCTTCCGGCCTCCTGTTTACATCCATTTAGTGAGAACAATGTTTGGTTTCCAATACCCGTCCCATCTGACAACCATTCGTTTGTTCTCTGTCACCTACAGTTCTGTTTCTGTTTTGTTGGTTTATTTTTTATGTGTTTTTTTTTATTATTATTATACATGTAAGGGAGTCATAAGGTATTTGTTCTTTTCTGCCTGATTTCACTCAGCGTCATGCTTTCTAGATCCATCCACATTATCCCAGTGGCAAGACTTCTCTCTCATGGCTGCGTCATACTCTGTTTAACCGATGCACCATGTCTTCTGTCTCTAAGCCTCCCGGGACGGAGACCCCTGCTCTGCACAAACATGGCAGTGACCCACCCCTGGCAGGCACAGATCTGCTCAGAGGGGGGCCTGGCTCCAGGGCCAGTGCGGGCACCGCCTCTGAAACGCCTGTCAGCTGTTCCCTGCGGGGCACCGGAGTAAACATTTGCTCTCCTGCTACTAGAGGAGTTTCCACTTAACATTTACATGGGGGGAGGAGCCATTCGCGTCCATTAGCACCCTGTGTGACTCAGGGGTTTGAATAGCAGTCCTTCAGGAAGCTTCCAGGGAGAGGAAGATGCATGGATGCAGGAGGCCCAGGGAGATTCAGGCTGGAGCAGAAGGGGCTGCACCCCACCCTCACCCCCAGCAGCCAAACCCAGACAGCCAGGGGCCCTGGGGACAGGGGGAGCATGGGAGTGCATGAATGGTTTAGGACAGCGGTTCTCAACCTGTGGGTCGCGACCCCATTGGGGGTCGAACGACCCTTTCACAGGGGTCACCTAAGACCCTCGGAAAATGCAGATATTTACATCACGATGCATCACAGTAGCAAAGTTTCATGGTCGGGGGTCACCACCACATGAGGAACTGGATGCAAGGGTCACGGCCTTAGGAAGGTTGAGAACCACTGGTTTAGGATGTGCTGGTGGGGGGTGGACCCAAGGACCGGTGTCCCCTGGTCCTGCCCGTAGGGCTCACGGGAGAGTGGACGCCGGACCCAGGCATCCCAAGGTCAAATGCCCGTGGCTGAGCCGGGCACACGAGGGCAGATACGTTGGCATGAGCCCTCGCTGCGCCCACACACCTGGGCAAGCCAGCCAAAACTCAGCCCAGTTTACCCAAACCTGGCCCTCAGCTCCTTCTGTTTGGGGAATAAACACTTTCCCTTATGAACACCATTTCTCCTAAGTTACCTTTTAAGTTATGGGTAAAATGTCCAACGTTTTTTTTCATTCCATTGGGCACCAATAAAACACAGTGGTCCCTCGAAATACAAGTTTAATTCGTTCCGTAACCTTGAGGCGTGGGAAACTATGAGACGCTCGAGTCGCGGTAACCTGGTGGGTCGTGTGCAGCCGGCCGATCCGCGCGATGACTCCTATCTCAAATGTTGCTCGTATTTCAAAGCAAAAATCGCTCGCTCGACGGCTCGCATCTCAAAAATCTCATGTGTTAGGGCACTCGTATCTCGAGTGCCACTGTAATGTTACAAAAATTCACATCTGTGGGACTCTCTGATTCGCACGAACATGTCCTTGTGGGGACGAAGGTGGTGAAAGAGGCATCGGGCACGCTCCGCATGATGACTGGAGGGCGGGCTGAGGACGAGGGTGGGAGAGGATGTCCCCGCCGCCGTGCCCGGGTCGGTGTGACGGTTGTGCCCGTCCGAACTGTGGGCACGAAGGACGAGCCCGTTATGCCCGTGAAGTGGAAACCTCATTCACTGCGGGATTAGCTCTTTCTTCACGGCGCTGTGAACGATGGACGTCGAAATACACCGACACCTTGCCTGGCTGGTGTGGCTCAGTGGTTGGGCCTCAACCTATGGACCAGGAGGAGGTCAAGGTTTAATTCCCAGTCCGGGCACAGGCCTGGGTTACAGGCTCGATCCCCAGTGGGATGTGCAAGAGGCCGCTGATCCATGATTCTCTGTCTTCATTGATATTTCTCTCTCTCCCTCTCCTTCCTTGCTGAAATCAATAATTTTTTTTTTTAAAGGAGCCGAAACCAGTTTGGCTTAGTGGATAGAATGGTGGCCTGGGGACTAAAAGGTCCCAGGTTCAATTCTGGTCAAGGGCATGTACCTTGGTTGTGGGCACATTCCTAATGGGGGATGTGCAGGAGGCAGCTGATCCATGTTTCTCTCTCATCGATGTTTCTAACTCTCTATCCCTCTCCCTTCCTCTCTGTAAAAAATCAATAAAATATATTTCAAAAAATAAAAATAAAAAATAAAAAAGGAAATGCACCTGCACATAATGGTGCCACCTGCCACCCTTCCCCTGTGGACTTTGCCTGCCACTGGGACTGACACCAGGAGTCGACTTTGCCCGGTTCAAAGGGTGGGGACAGGCAGAGCTGGCAACTCCTCGCGAAGAGCCGAAGTCGGGCACAAAGACGCCGAAGGGACTGCGCATGTACTTATCTCCGCGGGGCTTCGCACACGGCCTTTTAAAAAATAATCTCCTTATGTCTCCCCATTGGGAGAGAGAGATCGCTGTTTGCTCAGGATTAGCCGGGGGACCACTGGCGGCATTCCTTCCCCACACCGTGGGCATCACTGTCCAGTGAAGAGGCCGGCGCTGCCCTGCACCCCCCGAGATTGAAAGGACGATTCGGGGTGGAAGGCGGGCATCGTGCCAGACTCCTCCAGAGCCGATGGCCGATCGCCGAGGCCCACGCTGTCTTAGCCTCTGGAGTACACACACCACGGAATGACAATCCGTGCAAACGTGTGTCTGTACACAGCGGGACATCCGCAGGTGCACAGCCTCCTGGCGGGGCTGGTGCGGCCGACGTCACACGGGGCTGGGCACGGTGCCCGTGGCTGAGCCTGGCACACGAGCTGAGCCCGCCCGGATCAGCCGTGGGTGAGAGCAGGCAGCTGGCTGGTGCGGACCCGTCCGGGCAGGTGAGGCTTGGGCGGGGGAGAGGCAAGAATGGCCCCTGTCCGGCCGGCGGTTCCCGGCTGAGGGTGTTCAGAGAGCACACCTTCACTGGGTGTCGGGCTCAGGGGGTGTCCTTCCCTCCCCGGGGTCTCGGGAAACCCCTCGGGCCAGGCCTGGAGCGATCGTCTGGGCTCCAGGTGTGAGATACACCTTCCTATGCACGCGCACACCCCCCCCCCCCCCCCCCCCCCCGGGGGGCATCAACAAGAAGGAGCAGGGGGGGGAGCGGAGGAAGCCCGTGGTATGTGTTTGTTTTTGTTTGTTTGTTTGTGGTTCATATGTTTTTATTGATTTCAGACAGGAAGGGAGAGGGAGACATCGACGATGAGAGAGGATCAATGATCAGCCGCCTCCTACATGCCCCACACTGGGGATCCAGCCCACAACGGGGGCCTGTGCCCTCACGGGGACTTGAACTGTGACCTCCTGGGTCATAGGTCAATGCTCAGCTACCGGGCCCCGCCGGCCGGGCTCTGCGCCTTACGTTTTAAGCCAGGAGGCCGGTAACAAGGCCGACACCACCATCCAGGCCCGTCACCCCGATCGCATCCCCGGGAGGGGCCGGCGGGGCTTCCTCGGAGCTCATCCCTAAGCTCCTAATGGGCAGGGAGCTCGGCTGGGTCCCTCGCTGGCCACACCCCCAGCCGCTCGCCCGGAGCCCGCTCTGCGCCCAAGGGCACATGCTGACAGGGGCCTGGTGCTGCGCAGCCCGAGGGCTGAGAATAGCTGTACGCGTGTAAATGGTTGGAGAGAAAATGAGGGCTGATGTTAATATTGCACAGCCCATGAAAGTTAGATGAGATTCCCATCCCAGCGCCGCCCAATTCCTGTTTCCCGGCACGCAGCCCCGCTGTTCCTGTGCCCCGCCCCAACCCACTCCCCCCTGCAGCGCCTGGCAGAGAGACCTTGTCCCCCAAAACCCAGAACCTCCCCCGTCCGGCCCTTTGCAGAACAGGAGTGTCTGCACCCCCCCAACTCCCACCTCCAGAGGGAATGAGATAGGGGTCCCCTGAGCGAAACGGCCTCCGCCCAGGGCTCTCCAATGGGGGTGGAGACTCGGGGTGCAGTTTTACAGGAGCCCCGACTCCTTGCATGGCTTGCCTCTGATGCCAGCCGTCACCCGCACCCGTCCCAGCATCTGGGCCTCAGCTCGGGACCCGTGTGTGCCGCTCCGGGCGTTCCTCCAGAAGCCCTCGGTCCCCAGGACGCCCCGCTGACCCGTCTTCCATCGTGTTGTCCACAGCGGCCCCTCAGCGCGCGGCGAAAACCTGCCCACCCCTGTCCACATGCAGAGGACCAGAGGGGCAGACTCGGGGTGTTGTTTTCCTGTGTGATGGTGGGGCGCTGGGTATGGGAGAGGAGGGAGAGGAGGGGAGGAGGGAGAGGATGGGGAGGAGGAGGAGGAGGAAGAAGAGGGAGAGGAGGGGGAGGGGGAGGAGGAGGGGGAGGAAGAACAGGGGCAGACACAGGGTGTTGTTTACCTGTGTGATGGTGGGGCGCTGGGTATGGGAGAGAAGGGAGAGGAGAGGGAAAGGGAGAGGAGGGGGAGGGGGAGCAGGGGCAGGCCCAGCTTCCTCCAGCCCTGGAATGTGGGGCACAGGGACTGCCACGTGACCCCTGGCCGGAGGACCTGTGCCTTCCGGGGTTCGGATGGATCCGGTCAGGCTCGCCTCCACGGGCCCGAGGGTGTGGAACTCCCTGGAAAGGGCCGGGAGCCGCCCATCGCAGGCCCTCTTCCGGGGTAACAGTTCTTCGTGCTGCTTACCTGCCGCCCTGGCCCGGGACCCCTCGAGCGGCAGGGGCTCCCTTAGAGCGCCCACGCGCCAGCTACGACCCGGGCAGTTGGGCCTCGACAGTTTGGCTCAGTGGGTAGAGCGTCAGTCCATGGACTGTAGGGTCCTGGGTTCGATGCCAGTCACGAGCACGTTCCCCAGTTGCAGGCTCCCTCCGCAGGCCTGGTCTGGGCGCATGCAGGAGGCAGCCCATCGACGTGTGTCTCTCTTACATCGGTGTTTTTCTCTCTCCCCCCACCCTGCCACTCTACAAACCTATGAAGAAATATCCTCGGGTGAGGGTTTGCCGAAATAGAACCACAGACACCCGGACAGAAGGGGGTCAGGGGGGTTTCCGGGGTGCTGTGAACACAAGCCATTTCCTGGTCCCCGTCCTGAACATGCCCAGGGCCTCGGGGAGCCCACGGGTGGGTGCCAGTGTGGCAGGCTCGTACCGCGCCCCCCCCCCACGTGCTGGCGGGTGCCCTTTGCCCTCGCTGGGTCACAGTCCGGTGGCAGGGGTGAGCCCGGTGGGCTGGGCGGACTTTGAGGCCCCGGAGCGCGGCCCGCTGATTGTGGAGGGCTCCTCAATGAAAGTGGAGAGGCCGCCTGGGGCCGGGGGGGGGGGGCGCGGGGGGAGGCCTCAGCCTCCCGCCAGGCGCCGGCACGTCTGTTTATGCACAAACATTTGAAGACGCCGTTTCCCCGCTCAGTGTCTCTGCCAGCGGGAGGAGGGAGCTTGGCAAGAGCCAGCCACCTTGGCTGCTTCCAGTTGGAAGTTCCCCTTTCGGAAGGGCCGGGAGACCCTCTAGAACCGCCTCCCCCAGATCTGTGTCCCCCTCCCCTTTGCTGGCAGCCTCCTTCCCCAGACGGAGCTCAGGGGTTGGTGAAGCCTCGAGGATCTGATGGGAGGGGGGACGCTGGCTCCCTGATTTGTTTGGGGCCCTCGGGTGGTGTCTCTGTTTCCTCTCGCCTCGTTCTTCGGGGGACAGAGAAAGTCAGATGCAGCTGCTCTGCCTGAGCCCCGGCTGCTGAAAAGTACCATATTTTCCGGCGAATAAGACGACTTTTTAACCCAGGAAAATCTTCTCAAAAGTCGGGGGTCGTCTTATAAGCCAGGTGTCATCTTATAGGGCAAGTATATCCCAAACTCTATATTTTAACTGGAAAAGTTGGGGTTCATCTTATATGCCGGGGGTCGTCTTATAGGGCGAGTATATCCCAAACTCTATATTTTAACTGGAAAAGTTGGGGGTCGTCTTATATGCCGGGGATTGTCTTATAGGGTGAGTATATCCCAAACTATGTATTTTAACTGGAAAAGTTGGGGGTCGTCTTATATGCTGGGTGTCATCTTATAGGGCGAGTATATCCCAAACTCTATATTTTAACTGGAAACGTTGGGGGTCGTCATATATACCGGGGGTCATCTCATAGGGCAAGTATATCCCAAACTATGTATTTTAACTGGAAAAGTTGGGGGGTCGTCTTATATGCCGGGTGTCATCTCATAGGGCGAGTATATCCCAAACTCTATATTTTAACTGAAAAAGTTGGGGGTCGTCTCATACGCCGGGAAATACAGGTACCCCCATCACACACACGACACCTCCAGACCCCGCTGGGCACCCAGGGAGGAGCAGAGTCAGCGTGCGTGGACAGGTGTTTACTAATAGCTCACACCCGGGGGATGGATGACTGGGTGCCTGGGTGCACCTGCAGATCATCTTAAAAATCTCCGAGTCAAGCCGAAACCGGTTTAGCTCAGTGGATAGAGCGTCGGCCTGCACACTGAAAGGTCCCAGGTTCCATTCCAGTCAAGGGCATGTACCTTGGTTGCGGGCACATCCCCAGTAGGGGGCATGCAGGAGGCATCTGATCGATGTTTCTTTCTCATCGATGTTTCTAACTTTCTATCCCTCTCCCTTCCTCTCTGTAAAAAAAAAAATCAATAAAAATATATTTTTTTAAAAAATCACCAAATCGAATCGGGCAACCCTAAATATCCGCCCTCAGCCATCACGTCAGGTCACGGGTGTCTAGGCCAGGGCTCCAGCTTGGGGTCTCCGTCTCTGGGGACCCGCAGGGAGATGCCCGGGTTCCCATCTGCAGCCACCCCGCACCTGCCGCTCTGCCTCACCAGGGGCCGGCCTCACGTGGCAACTCTGTGTGTGGTGTCCGGTTTGCCAAATGCCAGGGCCGCCCGGCCCCGGGCCCTCACGTCGGCGCCGCCGCGTGAAAGCGTTCCCCCTGACATTTCCCGGGGCGCCTCGCCTGAACTCCTAAAAGTCAGGCGCAAATTGGAGACAGACTTACACCTGAGCCTCCTCGGTCGCTCTCGGTATGTATCTGGAACTGGCATTTGGGGAATGGCTCAGTGGCCCTCAGACTCCGCCCCTCACTCACCCCTCCAAATGGGAGAAGAGGGATGGGAGGGGGCGGGCCCCCCAATGGCTAGTGCAGGCGCGGAGGCGAGTTTGAGGCGCTCCGGGGGTCGGGGTCGGGGCCAGTGTGGGGGGTGGAATTCCGTCTTCTCACAGGTGGCTTCCTGGCTCGGAGCTGGGCCCGGAGCCACATCTGTCGCCTCCAGATGTTGGTGATGCAGAGGCGTGGTCTCCGGAGCCGGACTGGTCCGCGGCCACGTGTAGATGATTGGCAGGTTAGACGGGGCCGGGTCCCAGAGCCGAACCCCTGCACCAATTCAGAGCAGCAGACGGGACGGAGCCGACGAGGCCGCCCCCCTGACGCCGCGCCAGGCAGATGGGGAGGTGCGGCCGAACCCCAGGGTCTCAGCGGGCCCGGTCCTTCTGCCTGCCCCACCTCTCCTCCTTCCTGGACCACGGCCCGGCCACAGAGCGACGCCACGGGAGGGGGTGGTTGAGCATCAACCTATGAACCAGGAGGGCACAGTTCCATTCCCGGTCAGGGCACAGGCCCGGGTGGTGGCTTGATCCCCAGTAGGGGGCAGGCAGGAGGCAGCCCATCAATGATGTTTCTATCTATCCCCTGCCCCCTCTCTCTCTCTCTAAAAATAAATAAAAAAAACATATTTTAAAAATCATCACACCACTCCTCTCCCCCCCCCCCCCCCCGGGAGATCATCAGACGAGGTCAGAGGTCAGGAGGGGCAGCCGCCAGCGTTACCCATAAGATGGAGAGCGAGCCATGAACGCAGGGTTTCCGAGGTGGGATCGGCCACAGCAGGAAGTCTGCTCACAGAGGCTGCGGGGAGATGGAGGGGGGGATCAAAGGGGGTTTGGGGGTGCTGCCCGCAGTGGGGCTGGGCGCCCTGGCTTTCCGCCTTCCTGGATGCAGGGCCCTGAGAGTCTGCCTGCCTGGGAGAAATGTTCCTTGGCCGATGGGTTTGAAACCAGCCTCTCGTGATTCAGCGAAATCGAGTTCAAATGCATTCCCTCCACAAAAACATAAAAAAACAACCCAAACCAGATTTTATCATTTCAATGGATGGACTCCGGGGTGTTGTCCTGCGGTTACCCATTCCCCCGAGGGGTGAGGCAGTCCCACTGCTTCCCGCCACCCTCAGGGCCTGGGCCAGGACGGCGTCCGTTCGGACACAAACGGGTGTTGACCAAAAGGCATTCATTCCTGTAGGTTCCTCTACATTTTGAAAATGAACTGCATGTTAGTAAACACTGACTTTATAACCACTCAACATATATACATATATATATGTATATATATATATATATATATATACAGTGGTACCTCGAGATACGAGTTTAATTCGTTCCGTAACCTTGAGGCGTGGGAAACTATGAGACGCTCGAGTCGCGGTAAACGGGTGGGTCGTGTGCAGCCGGCCGATCCTTGCGATGACTCGTATCTCAAATGTTGCTCACATTTCAAAGCAAAAATTGTTCGCTCGACAGCTCGTATCTCAAAAATCTCGTATGTGAGGGCATTCGTATCTCGAGGTACCACTGTATATGTACATGCATACTAATACACACGTGTACATATATGTGAGTAGAATCACCAGTGACTCCAAGTCCATTTCTGAAACGTGCTGTGTGTAACAGGGAAACCCAGTGACGCTCATGATGGGGGGGTACCACTGTTCTGCGGACATGTTCCCCACTTTATACCCACCCCTGCTTCACGCCCCACCCTCTCAGACTGCCCTCCAGGGTCATTTCTGAGAAAATTGCCGTGACTTGGGGGAGAGGGGCACCTGTGGGCGTTGGGCAGGAGCGCAAGCTGTGGCATGTGCGTCTGCGGTGGGCGGGGCCTGCTGCTTAGGTCGAGCCCTCTACCCTGAAGGCAGAGCTGCAGCTCCTGCGTCCTCCCCCATCGCCTGCCCCTCCCCCATGGCCTGGCCGCAGGGAAGTGTGTATGGGGGGTGGAGGGGGGGGTGTCCTGGCCCCTGTGGCTCAGGTGACATGCCAGCGGCTGCGGACTCTCACCTGCCATCGCTCAGCAGCCCCTGCGCAGTCTCAGCAGGCGGGGGAGGCTGTTCAGGGAAATTCTCTCAACTTCCTGCACCTCCGACATCTTTCCCAAAACGCCAGGGGGGAGGCAGTCCCAGATGAACAGATGCAAACCCCGGCCCCCCTGGGCAAGGCCCTGGGCCCAGCTGTGCCTCCGGCTCCTCCGCTGTAAACAGAACTCATGGGGGGCGATGAATGCAAGCGTCGGGGTTCCCCACGTGCCCGGGAGAGGAACTGAACCTGGGAAGGCCCGGATGGCGGGGATGTGTGTGGTCCATCATCACATACAACTGCACGGAGTCTGCGGTCAAGGTTTCCTGTTGCATTTCCTGAAAGTCTTAGAAAATGACACCCCAAAGCGCCACACAGACAACGAATGGAACCTTCTGGGTTCCTAAGGGATGAAGTCACACCCACAGGGGTGCGAGGTCCCGGGCAGTCCCCCCGCAGAGCAGGGGAGGGAAATTAGCGATGATGTGCGTTACTCTATCCTTCTGTGTTTCAGTTCATTGAATATTGTCTCATCCTCCTAAGTAAGATGTTTGCGTTTTTGCAAGTCTGATTGAATTTCAGGTGCTCAAATGAAAATGAATCACCGCGGGTGTAATTTCATCCAGCCGTTAGGGAAGTCACTCGATCCGTTGTAGCGTTGTGGCTTTGCTAGGCTGTTCACAATTAGGGAAGCAACTCGATACAGGGTAACGTCGTGGCTTTGCCAGGCAGTCAGATGGAGATACACGGGAATAAGAGAGAGAGAGAGATGGCTTTTTTCCACAATCAGCCCGTCCTCCCTCGGTCCCTTTCTCCCTTTCGGGGCTGAAAAGGCACAATGAGGACTTGCCGGCGTGGCTTCGGGCTAGAAAGCCGATCCAGCGTGTGCTGTGTCAGGTAGAGTTCGGAGTTGCCCGGGGTTCATCGTAGGGTTACCATGGAGTTAAAAATGAACCCTCCTGACATGAAGTTGAAACAGATGATAGTTCTGGTCTTCACTGCCGAACTTGAAAACAAGCGTGAGGGCGGAGTGTCTCCACTCGCTACGAATGCGATGGCGTTTTGGGGAAGGAAGAGCTGAGTGTCTGATACAAGGTAATGATTTGTGTCTGAACATCAGTACGGGGACAATCTCAGTAACTGAGCCCCTCGGAAGGCACTCACACTGGAAGGAACCTTGTCCCCCACGCAGTCCCGCTGGTGCTGGGAGGGAGATCAGAAAGGTTCCCTCGAGCCTCAGCCAACCCCGGTCGAGCACGCGCTGCTCAGACCTTGAGGTTGCTTCTGCGGCTCCTTGAAGCCATCGCTCTCTGTGGCAGAAGTGTGAAGCTTTTTTGTGTTTTATCTTCATATATATTCATATTCATATTTGTATTTATCTCAGAGAGTAAGAGAGAGAGAGAGAGAAACATTAATGGTGAGAGAGAATCGTTGTTCTGCCCGCTACTGGGGATCCAGCCCACCACCCCATGTGCCCTGAATGGGACTCAAACTGGGACTTCCTGGTTCATAGGTTGATGCTCAACCACTGAGCCACACCAGCCGGGCTAAATTTGTGACGTTTTAATAAAGGAACCCACTTGTATGGGCCCGAGGCTCTCGCACTGTGGCTTCAGGTCCCACCCCATGAGTATTCGAACCCTGAACTTTGAAACCTCCTTGCCCCCTCTCCCATCCCTCAGAAATGCAGTATATCCCCCCTTTCCCAGTCAGTGCAGGAGTTTCCAAAGCGCTTGGCTTCCTTCTACGCTGTCTTCAGTCTTCGTTCCTTGCCTGCCTATGCAAATTAACCTCCGTCTTTGCTGGGTTAATTTGCATGCTGGCTCCTGATTGGCTGGTGGGCGTGACAGAAGGATGGTCAATTTGCATGTTTCTCTTTTAGTAGTGTAGATTGGTTCCTGAGCAGCAGGGGTGTTGAAAGCTCCCCAATCCCTTAACGTGCGGCCGAGGACAGGAGCTGGGGGCGCCTCCTCCCCAACATGGACAGAGAGTGTGTGAAGTGACTCAGACCAGGACGGGAGCGCTCCAGCCCAGCCCTCTTTTCAGCGCTATCCGAGGCACAACCTGACATATGGAAAAGGTTGCCTGCGATTCAGTGGCGATTGCAAGTCCACAAGGTGTGTCTCCCCGGGGGCCGTTGGTTGGTGACCTGTGTTAACCTTTGAGGTGGCGGCCTTTTCTCTGGGACATTCACCGATGAGCCATCAGCCGCTGGCCTGGCTGGCCTGGGCCCTTGGGTCGTCACGGCCACAGGCCCACGCACACTGCCCCTGGGAGCGAGGCTCGTGTGTCCCCACACCAGAGCCACACATCTCACATCGAGGGATGCCCTTTGGATTTGTCACCTGCATTACTAGCATCGCAGGCCGCATTTCCTGGCATCATCTGCGATGGGGTCGGGGTAAAAGCTACGTAGGGTCACGCGCTCACAGACACAGGCAAGCAGTCTCGGGACAGCCGCCAGGACGGGCAGGCGGATGACTTTCGTTGCGGCCCTTTTACCTGGCTGTTGTCGCGTTCAGGAGTGGCGGCTACACCTGGGATTTCTGGTTTCCGGAAGGGCTGCATTTCCTCTTCCTGAAAGCTGTGCTGCGGTCACTCAGTCCTTTGTTTTCCGGCTCTGACCACGGAAATTAATTTCTGCTTGGCGGCGGGATGAAAGACGAAGGTTGAGAGGTGTCGACGGCCTGCGTGTTTTTGAACGTGGAGAGGGCGCCCAGCCTGGGGGTCCGTCTGTGACTCATTTCCGAGAATCGTTCCCTCTCCTGGCCACCAGCGGGGCTGTCACCGGTTAATTAAATGCTTCATTTCTTTCATCTGATTGAGGCCACTTCTACCTCCGATGCATAACTTCGTAACGTCTGTTGCAAAGACAAATGCTTGGCGAGGGACTGTTTTTTTGCAAAGAAAACATCCAGAATGCTCCGTGTCGCCCTTTTCCTGCAAAGGAGTCTGGACACGGTTCCCGGGAGACGGCCCCTCCCCCCAGGCCAGCCCCCTCCTCCGTTCCCCCCTCCTCGGTTCACTCACAGCAGGAACTGTGCTGGAGCCCCAGCCTCGGAGTGAGGATGAGCTTGGATGGACACGGCAGCCGGTGGGAGGCCAGCGGGAGCGGGAACTGGATTCACCCGTGGGTCCTTCAGCCCAAGAGTCTCGACAATTTCCCAGGAAGCTCTTGGAAACCAGGGCCTTCGGGTGATGCCTTCAGCCCAGGTGATCGGCACACATAACATGAGGCCACTGGCTCGATCCCTGCAGACACCCGGGGGAGGGGGGAGGGGCAGGGGGGAGACAGGTGAGTGAGGCCTGCCAGGTGGACATGATGAGGCTGAGGGCGTCCATCGATTTCCGGCCGACCCCGCCACGATCTCTGCTTTACCTGTCGGAACGGTTAAACGGATTAAACCAGACGCCAGGGACAAGGGAAAAACCTGGAAGACACAGACACGCTACGACACAGTAGGCGGGTTAACAAGAACATCGAGGAGGAAATCCAAAGTTACCTGAAAACACGTGAAAATGGGAACACAACACAAAATCTCTGGCACCCAGCGGACACAGACCGAAGAGAGAAATTCGCAGCAAGAAGCAAGAAAAATTGCAAATACCTGTATTTTCCAGCATATAAGACAACCCCCAACTTTCCCAGTTAAAATACGGAGTTTGGGATATACCCGCCCTATAAGATGTGATAATAAGTTGTGATATATTCATCCAAGGAACACTACACCAAAAAGAAAAGAAAAAAAAGACCCCCCAACTTTTGAGATTTTCCTGGGTTAAAAAGCCGTCTTATACGCTGGAAAACATGGGTAGTCTAACCCAGGTGGTCGGCACACTGGATGTGGCTCGAGAGCCACGGTTGGCCACTCGGTTGACTAATGAGTTTGCCGACGGCTGGTCTAACCTGACACCCAAAGCAACTAGCAGAGGAACAACAAGCAAAGCCCGCAGGGAGTGGGAGGAAGGGAGGATAGAGCGAGCGGAAATAAACAGCAGAGACCGAAAAGCAGAATAATACAGAAAGCTGGGGAAACTAAGTGCTTGTTCTTTGAAAAGGTAAATGAGATGGATTAAACCTTTAACAGGACTGGTAAGAAAAATGAGAGAGATAACCCAAGTACATGAAATCAGAAATGAGAGAGGGCAGAACCACAGAGGATGGTAGGAAAACACCGTGAACAACTCTATGCCAGCAAATGAGGCAACCTGGAAGAAATGGATCGATGCCTAGAAACACAGTCTTCCGAAACTGAATCAAGAAGGAACAGAAAATCTGAAAAAAAAAAACTGATTACAACTAACAAAATCAGAGCAGCCGTCAATAAACTCTCCGCAAACCGAAGTCCTGGCCGGGACGGCTGGCTGCAGAGGTGGATTTTACCCACCGGTCCAGAAGGGCTGACAGCTGCCCTCCTTTCACCTCTGGATGAAATACGTATTTCAGAGAGGAAGGGAGAGGGAGAGGGAGACAGAGCATCCGCGATGAGAGAGGGTCATGGATCGGCTGCCTCTGCACGCCCCCCGACTGGGGACCGAGCACGCAGCCCGGGCCTGTGCCCAGACCTGGAATGGAACTGTGACCTCCTGGTTCATAGGTCATTGCTCAACCGCTGAGCCGCGCCAGCCGGCCCAACTGTCCTTCTGAAACTATTCCAGAACATTCAGAGGAGGGAAGACTCCGGAGCTCAGCCTAGGAGGCCAGCCTCCTCCCAATTCCAGAACTGGCCGGCTGAGTGTCAGAGCTGGGACCAGGGGAGCATCCTCATGAAGCTGTAAAGCTGAGTTCCAGATGACGCTCACCGCCCAGAGTCACGGCTCCTCGTGCCTCGAGGTCCTCCATCCGGCCCGGCCTGGTGGGGGACCGGGCCCCACACAACGACCGCCTTCCCTCACCTCCCGCCCCTCCCCCCGGGGCCGTCCCCCTGCTGCCTGTGTCTGGGTTCTGGGGGGCGGGCTGGCTCCGTTTGCTCATTCGTTGCTTTCATTCGATCACAAGACCCTTGGCATCTCCTCTTCCTTGTCGTCGAAGAGGCAGCCTCTCATCCTCCCCGGTGGAGGAGTCCTATTCCTGGCACGCACGCAGGGGAGTCTGCCCTTCTGGCCCCAAGAAACCTCCCTGCGGGCTCTCAGGAGGCGGGGGGGGCCTTCCAGGGGTGCCTGGTCCTGCTCTGACGGCTCTTGGGCAGCTGTCAGGGACCCTCACTATGCTCCCGGGCCGGGCCCAGTGGCAGGCCGGTCAGACTCGCAGGCACCCTGCTTCCTTCCTTTACCAGCTCACCCAGGAAGGGGGTTCAGATGCTAACAGAGTGGCCGAGAGAGAGTGTGAAAAAGGCCATATCCAGGCAGGCCCTGACCTCACCGGGGGCTCTGGCCAGGGACCAGCAGGCAGAGAGAGGCCTCCGCCCCCAGTGGGGGGCGTCCCTGCGGGCAGCCCGTTTGCTGAGCAGGAGGAAGGCCATGTGGTCGGAGGGGACCTTGCATCACGGCCGGAATGGAGACCGGCTTGTCTGTGTCCCACATCGCACTCTGCTCTTTGATGTCCCTGAGGTGGAAGCGCCCGGACATCAAAGCGCTGACGCCCCGTCAGAGGCTCTCTGTGTCCTTCATTCGGCTCAGCGGTGGCCCGCCACCTCTGCCCCGCCCGGCCTGAGGGCGACCTTGGATCCGGAGGACAATTCTGCACCGAGTGTCACATCCGTGGCCGGAGACCGAGGGAGATTAAAGCGGTGGTGGGGGCTCAGACTGGAGAGTTTGCCGAGCCGGCAGGCGCGTGTCTGCGGGGACAGGGCGGAGGGGAGGGAGCGGGGCGCCCACCGTACTCCTGCCCGGAGGCCGGGACTCGGCGCCTGGTTATTTATATCCGGGAAATGTGGGTCTGGACATCAAGGGGCGGCCTGTCTTCCTGCCCGGTGAGAAATAGCAGGGGAGCTGAAACCGGTGTGGCTCAGTGGATAGAGCGTCGGCCTGGGAACTGAACGGTCCCAGGTCCGATTCCACTCAGGGGCATGTGCCTTGGTTGCGGGCGCATCCCCAGAAGGGGGCGTGCAGCAGGCCGCTGATGGATGTTTCTAACTCTCTATCCCTCTCCCTTCCTCTCTGTAGAAAATCAGAGGAAGCGCGTGGAGGCATTCCCCACGCACAGGGAACCCTGCGGCCTCCGTGGGCCCATGTCACAGATGAGGTCACGGAGGCGCGGGATTCAGCACCTCGCTCAGGGTCACGGAGAGGGGAACTCGGACAAGGAAGGGGGTCCCCATAGCAGCCCGCCCGTGTCACCTGTGTCCCCGGCAGAACCTGGTCTGCTCTCCTATCAGACACGCCCACGTTCCGCGGCGGGAGGAGAAGATGCACGTTCGGAGGCTGGCCAGAGCCCCACGGGTGCGGGTGCGGGTCCGGCTCGGCCTCCGCACGAGCTACAACACGTTTGCATTTGCTGAGAATTCATTTTCCTCCTCCCCCCGGGGCTGGGTGGCAGGATCGGCCACCGGCTTATTTGTCGAGGTGCAGTGAGTCCGCTGCCGCTGGGACTGCTGGGGTGGGAGGTGAGGGCCCGAGGCAGCTATGGAGACAGTTCACCGGGTTGTCCGTCCCCACAGGCCCCAACTCTGCAGGGAAGCAGCGCAAAATGCTCCTCCCTCTGCCCCACCTGCCCCTCCCTCCTCCCCTCTTCTTTCTCCTCCTCCCCTCTTCTCCCCCCTCTCATTTCTCCCCTCCCTCCTCCCCTTTCCTCCTCCCACTTCCTCCTTCCTCCTCTCTGCACCCTCCTCCCCCCATCCATGATTCTCTCCCATCCTTGATGTTTCTGTCTCTCACTCCCCCTCTCCCTTCTTCTCTGAAATCCATGAAAACATATTTTTAAATAATTAAATGAAATAAGCCCACCGACCCTCCCGCTCCCTCTCCCCCTCCCCCTCCTGCTGACCATTCCCCCCGGCACCCAGGCCTTGCTCTGCGCGGGCCGGGGACCTGACCCTGTGGACGAGGCCTGCATCCCTGAGTGAGGGTGCGGCACGGATGTTCCCTCTGTGGTTCTCTGCTGAAAATCACAGCCACACCTCGGTCACATTGCACAAATGACCGTGATAAAGGAAGGGGCACTCCATCGTCCAGGCTTTGAAAATGTCTGTGTGGTGTTTTTTTTTTTTTTTTAATGTTTTTATGTACTTCAGAGAGGAAGGGAAAGGGAGAAAGAGAACACATCAGTGATGAGAATCACTGATCATCTGCCTCCTGCACGCCCCCTGCTGGGGATGGCGCCCACAAGCTGGGCATGTGCCCTGACCAGGAACTGAACCTCCTGGCCATCGGTTGACACTCAACCACGGAGCCACACCGGCCACACCGTACGCAACGTCTCTCTGGACCTTCAAGATAGAAGCAGCTTAGCGGTATGCCCTCCCTCCCTGTTTCTAACTCTTTTTTTCTCATAAATATCGGTGTCCTGGCCTCAACATGTTCCCGGTAGGATATCGGTTTTCAGCACCTGGTTGCTCACCTGGCGAGGATCTCCCTTTTCCCCTGTGATTCTCGGGGCTCATGCGTGCAAGGCTGTGGGTCTCCTGGGCTGAGGCCGGAAACTCCCTGCTCGCGATCAGGCCCTGAGTCTGGTGAATAAAACTTGAGGCAGATGGGGGCGTTATTCATAGTGTCGCTGAGCATCGTCGTTATCTGTTCCGGTGACAGAACTCACGGGAGAAAGCGCCTCTTTGTCGTGTAAACGGGGCAGGGACACGGCTAGAGGCGGTACAGCTGGTGGGCCCCTCAGCTGCGTCCCGGTAATCGCTGTGATGTGCTGCATGTGTTTGGAGCTGCCTGTAACGGGCTGTGTATTTCTCTGTGAAATGCAAATCCGGGCCCGCCAGTGAGTGGAGGTGATGGATCTCTCTCTCTCTCTCTCTTTCTCTCTCTCTCTCTCTCTCTCTCTCTCTCTCACACACACACACACACACACACACACACACACACACACAGAGTTTTGGAATGGGAGCGACCATGGAAACAGCCCTCGCTTAGAGCAAAGTCCCCCCAAACGCATCCCCGTGACAGTGGTCGGGAAGGGTACCCCTTGCGATGCAACCAAATGGGCCAGAAACTCCCAGAATTCTTCACTGTTGAGTGGAGCTGACCTTGACCCAGGATCTAAATTTGTTTTGAAAACAGCTGTGCAGTTGTTGACAATCTGAAGTCATTTTTTGGATTTTTAAGTGCCTGGCTTCAAATCGTAAACGTTACAGCAGAAACAGGAGAAGGAGAGGAAGGAGAGGAAGGAAGAAAGAGCCTGTTTGTGCACTTCCTTCCTCGCTCTTCCTGTTTCCTGGTTACTCTGTGGCCTGAAGGAGGGGATGGTGGTGGTGACATATATAATCCTGCCCCTTTAAATGCGGGTTTCATGTGCATGTGGACCTACAGGGAAATACTCAGGGCCCCTTTCCGTTATTTTTTGGGGGGCCTTTTGTTTGTTTGTTTGTTTGTTTCGTGTATTTTCGTCGATTTCAGAGAGGAAGGGAGGGGAGAGAGAAATAAAACCATCATTGATGAGAGAGACTCATGGATTGCCTGCCTCCTGCATGCCCCCTCTCGGGGATCAAGCCTGCAACCGCGCCTGTGCCCGGACCGGGAATCAAACCCTGAGCATTCAGGGGTCCACGCTCCTCCACTGAGCCATGCCAGCCAGCCCCTTTCCCGATCATAACTGTGTGGAGCCACCATTTTGGAGAGGAGACCGTCAGGGGTAGGGAGACGGGAAGTCTGCATGGGTCTTGCGGGAGCCGCTGACCGGCAGGCATCGAGTGTCAGCTTTTCTTGCATCCACAGCCTGGTTCTCACAAGGTCCTTGGCTGTCCTGGTGCCTCTGCCATGACACAGAACGGCCGGTGGCCATCTCGTCTCCTTGTGTTGTCTCCTGTGCCAGTCTCAGCGGCTGGATGGGTAAAGCCTGGGTTAAAAGCCCGGACAGAGCCGAAACCAGTGTGGCTCAGTGGATAGAGCGTCAGCCTGCGGACTGAAAGGTCCCAGGTTCAATTCCGGTCAAGGGCATGTGCCTTGGTTGCGGGCACATCCCCAGTGGGGGGCGTGCAGGAGGCAGCTGATCGATGTCTCTCTCTCATCAATGTGTCTAGCTCTCTATCCCTCTCTCTTCCTCTCTGTGAAAAATCAATAAAATGTATTTTTTTTATAAAAAGCCCAGACAGAAATTGCCTCCCTATGTGTCACTGCTGCCTTTCCCGGCTCACCTGTATGAGCCCCGTCTCACCCGACCCCCCAGCCACAAAAGGCTGCTTAGGAGGTGCCAGGTGCAGCTGCCATTCACAGCCTTCACCGCCATCACATCTCAGAGGCACATGGGTGGTCAGCTTCGGGGGAGAGGGGGTACTCAGTGTCACTTTACACCGTAGCCAGCGGCCCTTCCACCTGACCGTTCATCAGGCAGTGCCTGCGCCCGCCGATGGAGCACATTAAAAAGTGGAGAAGTGGCGGAAGCCGGTTTGGCTCAGTGGATAGAGCATTGGCCTGAGGACTGAAAGGTCCCAGGTTCGATTCCCGTCAAGGGCACGTACCTTGCTTGCAGACACATCCCCAGTAGGGGGCGTGCAGGAGGCAGCTGATGGATATTTCTCTCTCATCGATGTTTCTAACTACCTCCCTTCCTCTCTGTAAGAAATCAATAAAATATGTGTGTTTTTTAAAAAGTGGGGAAATGGCCCTCGAATGTGTACACTGCTGGCCACATTCTGTGTACAAGCTGCCGTACTTGGGAGCACAGGACACAGGAAAATGGTACGAGACAGCCATGTTCCCAAGGAGCTTACGGTCCAGAGAAGGAAGAAGTCGTCACCATGTCCGTGGTGGAAAGAAGTCTGTGTCCACGGGCAGATGATGTAGGAGCGCTGGGATGAAGGGAGAAAGGGAGGTCTGGGAAAGCCTTGTAGGAAAGCAGAACTGGAACCAGACTTTGAGGAGCGGCCTGGCTGTCGTGGGCGAAGGCGGTGAGATGCGTTTGAGCCCTGTCTCTGAGGGGCTTCCCTGGAGAGAGGCACACCCTCCCCGAGGCGGGCCCTCGGGTTGTTATGGTCTCAGCTGCTGAGTGCTCCCTGCATAGCCAGTCTCACTGAGAGGAAGCAATGAGAAACGCGTATGTCATGCCCAGCCGGTGTGGCTTTGTGGTTGAACATCAACCTGGGACCAGGAGGTCCTGGTTCGATTCCCGGTCCGGGCACAGGCCCGGGGTGTGGGCTCGATCCCCAGTGTGGGCCTGCATGTCATCATGGATGTTTCTCTCTCCCTCTCCCTTCCTCTCTGAAATCAATACAAACATATTTCTTTAAAAAAGAAGGAAAGAAACGCACACATGGTTCCGTAGTCGCAGGCGGCTGGCCCAGTGGTAGGCCAGGCGGGTGTTGCTACCTGTGCTGGGTCCCGGGGGTGCTAACAGCGGGGGACACAGTACCCCCAGGGCGGTCCCAGCACAGGCGGGAGGGAAACCAGCCCCCGGCACCGCCCATGTGCAGAGGGCTTGTACACGTCCTGAGAACAGGGCTGTTTCCCATCATGTTGCGTCTGTGCCTTGAAGCTGCTCCTACGGGCCCGTTCTCCCTGGGAAACAGGGGCGTCTGCACCCCCGTGAGGCCTCCAGGACGGACCGCGCGCTGGTCCCCAGGGGCCACGTCCTCCGAGGCAGAAGCTGGGTCTGTCCCCTCACCCCCTGGACAGACCCCTTGGGCGGCGGTTCCTGCCGGCCGGTCCCCTGCCTCCCGGCGATGCTCTCAGCGCGGACACCCTCTCTTCTCGTTGCAGGCGACGCCACGCCGCGCGGCCCGGTGTTCGTGCAGGAGCCCGGCCCCGTCATGTTCCCCGTGGGCTCCGAGGAGAAGAAGGTGAAGCTCACCTGCCAAGTGAGAGGGAACCCGCGGCCGCGCATCAGGTGTGTCTCCGCGCGGGCGCTGTCCAGCGCCAGGACGGTCCGATGGCCCGGGTACCGAGCACACACGGGGCCCCCAGGCCGGCGCCCGGCTGTCCCGAGGCGCCAGGGGGAGGCTGCGATCCGAGAGGTGCGGGCCCACCTCCTGCTGCCAGCAAAGCCGCGAGTCCATGTCCTGGCGGACCCTCTCGCTGACAGCCTCCCCACCACTTAACTCTGTCTTCCTTGTTATTTCAGAGAGGCAGGGGGAGAGAGAGATGGAAACATCAGTGAGAGAGAGAACCATCCATCTGTTGCCTCCCCACTGGGGACGGAGCCCGCAACCCAGGCCATGTGCCCTGATCGGGAACCGAACCCTGACCTCCTGGTTCCTAGGTCGACACTCCACCCCTGAGCCACGCCGGCCGGGTTATCATGTCCTTTATAAACTACAACTGCGGTTCTCAACCTGTGGGTCGAGACCCCTTTGGGGGTCGAACAACCCTTTCACAGGGGTCGCCTAAGACCATCAGAAAATGCAGATATTTACATCACGATGCATCACAGTAGCAAAATTTCATGGTTGGGGGTCACCACCACATGAGGAGCTGTATGCAAGGGTCGCGGCCTTAGGAAGGTGGAGAACCACTGAACTACAACAACAACTTGTTAAAATGCATCCATAAACTGGCGGGGAAGTCAGAAGTACTCAGAGGTCAGAGAGGAGATGGGATCGGAAGCTGGACACTAAACGCTCACACCTCCAGGAACCATGGGAGCTGCTGGATCTTGGACCAGACAGCCCCGCAGGGGGCAGGGGTCACAGGACACGAGGAGGGGATCACATGGAATGCCTCCCAGAATGCACCAGTCAGTCCCGGGCCTGCATCCTGCCAGGAGGTGGAACCAGAGCTGAGCTGGTTCCCTCCTGCAAGGGGCTGCAGGCAAAGTCTCCTCCCGGTTCTCAGAGTTGACACGGTGCTGAGTGGCTCTCAGAGGAGAGGAGACGGCGGAGAGGAGGAGGCATTGAAGAGATCACCCAAAGGCATGGAAAGGGAGAAAGAGAAGCAAAACATGAGGGATGGGGGTGGAGGGGGTACGGGGGGTGGAGGGAGACTGATTAAGAGGCAACGTTCACACGTATCTAATCCAAGTTCTGCACATCCAGGCGAGGGAGCATGGGGGGACGCAATATTTAAAGCGAAGGCTACGAATTTCCCCACGTTAACGAAAAGCCCCAGCCATCGCGTTCGGAAGCCCGGCGAAGCGAGCCGCCAGCGGCACAAAGAAAAAGCAAGCCTCCTCCAGGACGGTCACAGCGGCACAGCACGGAGCCGAGGACCCGGCCGAAACACCCGCCACGGCTGTTTCCGCATAAACTGGAAAGAGATCTCCTGCAGGATGGGCGGTCACGTGGTCGTCACTCATCAGATGACCCTGTGTTTCCAAACCGCGAATCCGGGGCACGTGGAGTTGGCTCAGGAATCGCAGGGCAGCGTGGCGGTGCACGGGGGTGTCTGTCAGGGTTCTGAGGAGCCTCACGCGGGTGTTGGAGCAGCTGCGATGCGCTGAGGCCACGTTTAGGCTTGACACGGTCGGGCAGAGACGCTGGCAGCTGTGCTGTGAGGACAGCGGGTGCCAAGGTCCAGGCCACCCAGAGGAAAAGGTCACCTCAAGGTGAAGACACAGGCCGCCCTCCCCGAGACAGGCAACGCAGCCGTGAGCCGTCCCCGCGGGCCGAGAAGCAGGACGGAGAACCTTCTCTGCGGAGACGGATCACCTGTCAGATTTCTCTGCCGCAGAAATGCTTTTGTTAACGGAGAACCGAGTAAATAAGTTTGAAAGCAGACACTGAGGTTTGACTCCGGCAGACCCTCTCGAAATAGGATTCTAAAACATGTGCTTGAGCGGAATAAAAATGATCCCAGCTCCAAGGAAAAGGGATGAGAAAACCAAGTGGTCCGGGTTGATGTTCCCAGGTAAACAGTCACTGCGCTGAACAAGAAGAGGGACCAAAACAATACTGTCTGGCAAAGACAAAGAAGAGGAGGAGGGGGAGGGGGAAGAGGAGGAAGGAAGGAAGAAAGGAAGGAAGGAAGGAAGGAAGGAAGGAAGGAAGGAAGGAAGGAAGGGAGAAAGGAAGGAGGAGAAGGAGGAGAAAGTCATGACAACAGTAGAAATAAGTTGGAAAGAGATTTACTGCAGGATGGGTGATCATGTGGTTAAAAAATGAAGCATGTTGGATTCCTACCTCAGTGAGTATTCAGATCCAATTCTGGGCGATTAGAAAACCAACATGAAAAATTCAGAGCACATTTAATAGGGAATAGACAAACATACTTCTGACTCTGGAGGAAGGAAGAGATTTCTGTCCTCATTAATGGGAAGAACTTGTGTTGGACAGAAGTTAACAAGATGAGCAAACTTACAAGCCCCCAATGGGGAGAAGACGGGTTTAACGCTACCAGTGGCAAAGGATGACTATCCAGAGTTCGAAGTACTCCCACAAATCTAAAGTAAAAAAGGAGTAACAGTGGAACTTTTCCCGAAGACATTCGAGTCCGTAAGACGAGGAAAACCCCGTATCTCTTCGATATTTAAAAAGACAGTCCACACATCTGTGAGTGGAAATGGACAAAGTGAAACTAAGACCTCACACTCTCCCACCCACCAGCCTGGCAGACGTTGCGAAGACTGCGTTCATTGCAGGACGGATAATGTAAGTAACATCAATACATGGAACCGGCGTGTTCGTCGCGGATGCCCTGACCCCGTGGCGTCGATGAACGAGTCACAGCCGCTGCATGTGGGCTCTCGGGGACACGGCGGTGGGTCAGCAGCCGCAGAAGGACGCAGACGGCGGGTCGGTATTTGCAAAGTTTGAAGCAGGGAGCAGACACTCATGCACCTGACACATCGTCACGAAACCGAAATTAAATTGTAATCCCCCCTGCGAGGGGGGTAAGGAGGAGAGTTAGAATCAACAAGCAACGGCAGACTTGGAAAGTAGGAATATTCCTCTCCTCCGACCCCGGTCTTCCTTGCCTTGTGATTCTCTCCTGCAGCTCTCCTCTGAGTGTTCTCCTGCCTAGATTTAAACTGAACGATGAAAACCCGAGGCTAAAATCAACCGACCGCCGCGTGTAAAAACCCACCCAAAGGATATGTCACACGTGCCACGGTGAAGGGAGGAAGGGATTGGCCTGTGATGTTTGTAGATGGCAGAGGAACCGGAGAAGAAAGGTCTGTATCAGAGGCCCCAGAAGTTGCCGGAACCTTCTTTCCTCTGCGCCTCTGGCAGTTTCTCCATCACCGAGAAGCGGATTGGTCCCTGGAGTGACAAGCCCCTCCCTCCGGCACTGGGGTGAAGAAGCAGCCGGAGGAATGCGGGGCGAGCCTCGGACGGATACCCCCTGACCTCGCGACCTTTCGCTCACTTCCTGGACTGAGCCTGCCCTTCCTTTTTCCCGGCCCCTCCAGTTTGAGGAGATGGACCCGGCCCAGAAAACGTGAAGAAGTGTGGGCTTGTGCCTGGCATGAATGGCCCCCCCCAAGGACCTAGGTGCGTTCCTTCTGAGGGCACACAGCTACCCTCTCTGGACAGAAGCGGGGTCGCAGGCGTGGTTGGCGTGCCTTTACTGCCAGGTTTGTACTCAACTCAGCGTGGGGCCCTCAGATTCCAAGTCAGAGAGGCCTGCGCCCTCCTCCCGGCTGAGCTGAAACAGTGAGCAAAGGAAGAGGGTTTTGCTGGAGCAAACCTCTCCCCCTCCATCATCCCCCCTCCCCCCCGGAGAGCTCCCAGCCAGCCCCCCTCTGTGCACCTGCGAGCATCCCCGCAGGCCGGGGCGCCTGCACAGTCTGATCTCCCCGGAGTTGCATCTTCATCCCTGGGGTTCAGAAATCAGCTCAGAGACTCCCTGATGGGCCCTGGCCCTTGGGGAGTCTCCATCGTCCCATCTGTACTTCTCGTGAGAGCTCCTCAGACGTGAAAACAGAGGCGAACCCTGCGCAGCCCCCATCCAGGGCGCCGCCCCGAGGGCCCAAGCCGGGTGCAGTGCTTGCTCGTGGCAGCTCCCCGCAGCCCACCGCACGATGCCCGTCCCTCTGGCAGACAGGGAGGAGGGGAGGGACGTCCCGCAGAGCATCCTGGTGGAGGTGACGGCTGGGGACCCGCCGAGGGAGGCGCATCCCCGTCCCCAAAGCCGCCTGCCTACAAAAAGACTCCCACACGGCCTGCTTCCCGAATGTCGCTCTCAGCTTGCAGCTCACAGGAGTTTGCCATTTCCGCTCTGAGTTCTTAGATTTGTCAGATTAAATTGCTCAACTATCATTTGAAGTGAGAGTTATGGCTGGGACGTGATCTGTTGACTCAAAAAAAAAGAAAAAGTCGCAGGCAGGCAGGCAGCCAGCCAGCCAGCCAGCGCCCGAGATTCATGCGCATCCAGACCTGGGAAATGGAACCCGGCTGTTCTCTTTTTATTGCTTATTACTTTCCTGTCGGGGCCAGGACACACGGAGAATTACTGTCAGGCTACACGCCGGGCCGGGCATCCTCTCACCTGCAAACACGGGGGGCCGCGTGCCGTCTCCTGCTTCTGGCCCCCCGGCCCCACCCCTTGGGCTTCTGACAGTTTCCATTTCCAAGACGGGAGATGCTAACGGACGGATGGACGTGCACCACGGCGCTGGGGTGGGCGGGCTCCTTGCTCCCTACACTGCGTGTGAGCAGAGCAAACACCCAACAAAGAAGGAGACGCTGGACTCGAACCCACAGGTGTGTGTGGAGCCCCCAGAGTCTGCCAGGGAGGTGACAGGGGCGGCCTAGGCGAACAGTCCACAGGGCAGGGGAGTTCCTAGGGACAGAGCCTCCCAGAGGAGGGGTGGTGGGGGGTGGAGGTTAAATCATTTTGACAAGGAAGAGGGAGGAAGACGTTTTGGGGAAGAGGTGTCCTTTAAGATGACCTTGACGTGTGAGACCTCAACAGAAAGGGCCACCCTTTAGACATCTGCTTTTGTTGGTACCCACTATCCGAAACCCTGAACCCTGGACTGGCCTGCGTGTTCTCACTTATATCCGCTGACATGATGCGCTCCCGCCCAGGACCCCGCAAAGGGAGCCCCCGTTCTCCGAACTCCCCAATTCTGTCCACTCTGGGTCGCAGTTTTCGTTTCCCGTGTGACTGCGACTGAGATCATGGACATTCAGCTCCAGCTACACTCTGGTCATCGCCTGATACAATGTATACGATTTGGAAGGGAGGAGGAGGAGACAAGAGATAGTTATTACATTGTATCCGCTCAGCCTGGCTGGTTTGGCTCAGTGGAAAGAGCATCATCGGCCTGCGGACCCAGGGGACCCGGGCTGGGCATGTACCTCGGAGAAACTGGTGCAGAAACTCGGGGGCAGGCTCCTTCCCGGCCCTGGACCTCTCACATCGAAGTTTCTCTCTGTCTGTACCTCTCTTCCGTTCTCTCTAAAAACCAATGGAAAAATATCCTCGGGTGAGGATTTAAAAAAAAAAAAAAGTACTAGTCAAAGGATTCTAAGCATTCAAAGGACTTACTGGCTAAGATGAGCTTTCTTTGGAATGTTAATGGCTATTAACAAAAAGCAGAGCCAAAACCAGTGTGGCTCAGTGGATAGAGCGTCGGCCTGCAGACTGAAAGGTCCCAGTTTCGATTCTGGTCAGGGGACATGTACCTTGCTTGTGAGCACATCCCCAGTGGGGGGCATGCAGGAGGCAGCTGATAGATGTCTCTCTCTCATGGATGTTTCTGACTCTCTATCCCTCTCTGTAAAAAAATCAATAAAATATATTTTTAAAAAAACAAGCAGAAAAGGGGATCTTGTTATGAAAGTTTTGCTGTTGAAATGTGTGAGTCCCACGACAAGTCATTCCTTGAGCCAAACACAGCAATCACGTGCTCAGATGATGCCAGTCAATAAACAGAAGCACAAAAGCCTCGCTACCTCTGTCACCCAGTGCCTGACATGTCAGAGGACCAGTAGCCAAGGGCATCGCCTCAGCCAGCCGAGGTCGAGGCCAGGTCGGTCTCTAAAACAGCTCTGTGGTCCATCGAAGCCACGCTGCTGCAATGTCACCAAATACTCAGCAATCTGCCCATAATGGGTGCCTTCTGCCATCCGCAGAGACCCGTTTTAAGAATAACTTTGTGGCTCAGTGGCTGAGCGATCAACCTCTGAGCCAGGAGGTCATGGTTTGATTCCCAGTCAGGACACACGCCCGGATTGTGGGCTCCATCCCCAGGGAGGAGTGTCAGGAGGCAGCCGGTCCATGATTCTCATCGTTGACGTTTCTCTCTCTCTCTCTGAAATTAATAAACATGTTTTAAAGAAGAACTACAGCCCAGAGAGGGGTGCACAGAGGACCCCTATTTAGAGAAACTCATGCAGATGCTCTGGGCTTCATGAATAAGCAAAAAAGCAGGCCCCCCCCGGTACCTTGGTTGCGGACACATCCCCAGTGGGGGGCGTGCACGAGGCAGCTGATTGATGTTTCTAACTCCCTCTCCCTTCCTCTCTGTAAAAAAAAAAATCAATAAAATATATTTTTAAACAATAAAAAACAAGCTGCCGCCTCTTACGACCACCCGCAGGGCAGCCCCTGTGGCTCCTCAGCAGTGACAGCAGGCGCCATCACGTGACCGCCATCGTGTCTGTGACGCGCACGCTCTCCCTGCAGACACGGGTCACGGCTGCTGGGGGCAGCTTTCTCCCGCGTTCCCAGAGGAAGACAGCCTGAGCGGGGGGTTCAGGGGGGGTGCCTGCCGCTCCGGTTGCTGTGCCGTGTAGACCGTTCGGCGGTGCTGATGGCTGTTCCCCGCTTTCTCTCCTGCCCCCCTCTCCCTCGGCAGGTGGAAGTTCAACGGCACGGACCTGGACACGGGCGTGGACTTCCGCTACAGCGTGGTTGAAGGCAGCCTGCTGATCAGCAGCCCCAACAGGACCCGCGACGCGGGCACCTACCAGTGTGTGGCCACCAACGCCTTCGGGACCGTGGTCAGCAGAGAGGCGCCACTGCGCTTCGCCTGTAAGTAGCCGTGGCGCCCGACATGCGCCCGTCGCCTCCACACGGCGTCTCTCGGGAACCGAAGAGGCTCCCCCGGGGTACACAGCGGGCTCCCCCTTCTCTCGCATTCCGGGAAGAGGGTGTTCGTAGGGCACAGCGAGAGTCTGCGTGGGGAGGCCACTGTCCTCCGCAGTTACGACCACGGAGACGGTCGGACCACGTGATGGTTGGGTGTTAACACGGCTCGGTACACGCATCCATGAACACGCGCGCTCGTGTACACACATGTAAGTTCACGTGCCACAAACGTTGCACACACGCTATAAGGCGTGTGTGGAAGCGAGCAAATGAACTGCCATTAAGTTACGACTCAGTGTGACAAGTGTTGAACCATAAAGCCTCGTTAGAGAAGACCATGATCTATGTCTGTTATTTCCACAATGCTCTATTTTTTTTTCTTATTATAGAAATGGGGGGCGTGTTGAAGACAACTCTGATAACAGACCTTTCTGTGGTACCTTTTATATTTCTGGTTGAGAGCATTTAAAAAACAGCTGGCCGCCCTAACCGGTGTGGCTCAGTGGATAGAGCGTCGGCCTGCAGACTGAAAGGTCCCAGGTTTGATTCCGGTCAAGGGCATGGACCTTGGTTGTAGGCACCTCCCCAGTAGGGGGCGTGCACGAGGCAGCTGACTGATCTTTCTCTCTCATCCAAGTTTCTAACTCTATCCCTCTCCCTTCCTCTCTGTAAAAAATCAATAAAATATATATATATTTAAAAATAAACTAAGAAACAACCTGCCACTTCTTACGATCACCAGCTCATAGAAGTTATAAAAGTTCGGGAGACTGCGACTATGGAAGGAAGGGGAAGTTAGGAGGGAGGGGGGAGGGGGAGGAAGGGGGGAAGGGGGAGGCCACGGAGGCTGGGGGATTCACGATCACCCGGTTTTGAGGGTTTTTGCCTTTGCGTCCGATCGTATATTTCCTCTCGTGAAACCCCCACTCCCAGAGCGTGGCAGTGATGTCACAGGTTTGAGCGTGAGCGAGTCTGACAGCGGTCACACTGGGAGATTCTGGGGAACAAAATCCTCTCTGGAAACCCAGCACCGGCCACGCCGGCCGCCCGGCGCTGCGTCTCTTCTTGCCACCCGGCGGCCTTTTTATTCGCCGGGAGAGGAACCGGCTGAGTCGCAGGCATGTGTGGGCCCCCGGGCCCACTTTGCTGGTGAGCGTCTCCCCCACGCGCGTGGGTGTGCAGAGTCCCGGTAGGGAGTGTGTCCGGCTGAGGGTGTGTGCCTCTTGGTTTAATGCAAATCTCATCGCCATAGGTACTGTTGAGTAATGATGACAGATGCATTTTATGGGGTTCATTTTGGAAAATAATCATAGAATCCATGGCGCTTAGTGTAGAAAAAAAAAAAGAACGCTGTATTCAATAATTACTCTTGTACTTATTTGATTTTTGGATTTCATCCTGTAAGAAGTTTTTCCAAACAGCAGTGCTAACCACAGCCGCAGAGGGATTGAGTTAGCATTACCGACTTTCAGTGTTTCGAGCTATGACACTTAAAAAGCAAAGTACAGTGGTACCTCGAGATACGAGTTTAATTCGTTCCGTAACCTTGAGGCGTGGGAAACTATGAGACGCTCGAGTCGCGGTAAACTGGTGGGTCGTGTGCAGCCGGCCGATCCGCGCGATGACTCCTATCTCAAATATTGCTCATATTTCAAAGCAAAAATCGCTCGCTCAACAGCTCGTATCTCAAAAATTTTGTATGTTAGGGCACTCGTATCTTGAGGTACCACTGTTCCAAGGCTTACGACTGCCCTGGGGTAGAAGTCCAGGCATTTCGGCTACCGACAGGCCTGTCTGCAGGACAGAGCTCCTCGGAATGCAGCAGGTCAGCCACCGCGAAAGCTCTGACTCTCATTTTGCGGGGGGAGGTGGTCTGGGGGCCTGTGCCTGGGACCCACCTGCTCGTCCCCCCCTCCAGGGTGACGTGGGTAGCCTGCCCCCAGGATCCCGAGTCGAGCACCACCCAGTTTCAAAATCCTACCACTGGAGGGCTCAGGCCTTCCCCTCCAAGCATCCATCCCACCCATCCCACCCGCCCCGTTGGTCCAGGCACAAAGCACTTCTGATTGGATGGTGGGTGTGGCTTGTGGGGGTAGCAGAGGTACGGTCGATTTGCATGTTTCTCTTTTTTTAGCTAGGATGATTGTTGATAGATCCTCCCTTCACCCAACTGGTGGGCGGAGTATGACGTAACTTGTGTCTGCCGCCGGGACATCCCCAAGACATTGAACCACCCCAGAGTTCCTGGGGCCCCACCCCTTCCCCTTCCACCCTGGGCCCCGCCCCTTCCTGTTCCTCCCCTCCAAAGGCGTATTCATTGCAGCACATGTTGCTGTCTCCCCAGTCTGCGAGGCAGTCTGGCTGACTCCTTCTTCTCCTCCCTCTCCTCTAATCCTGATGTTTCTACCTCCTCCTCAACAAATCTCGCTCGTTAGTGCAGAATAAACCTCCTCTTTAACATGCCTTGGTCTCCAACTGCCGTTTCCTGCGTCTCGAACCTTATATTTGGACTCTCAGGAGCGTCTGTGTGCTAAGCCCTGACTCCCAGGCCCAGCCCGGCATCCCCCGACCCTGGGACACTTCATTCGCGTGAAGAAAGGAATTCCTTTGCTCGTCACCTACACAGCCACATGACAGAGAAAACTCACGCGTGAAGATGGCCTGGGATGATGTCTTTCTTTAACCCCACACCCTTTCTATCCTAGTCATTTTCTGGAGAATTTAACCCCTTGACCCCTCCATTCAGAGTTTTTAGACTTCCCTTTTCCCATTCTTTTTCGTTAAAAGGAAGATAAAAGACAGGCCTGTGTTTCAAAAGTGCTTTTTAAATGGTTGGAATAAGACACCTTTCCTTGGCAGTGTAAGAGGAAGCAAGACAATGCCATCTTTTTGAATGTCCCGAGTCGCTGCTTTCATGGGGAGCGTTCTCATAATCGCAGGGAAAGGAGCGTTGCCTCTGACCGCTGACGGGACTGTAATATGCAAGAGAGAACACCTCTCCACTGTAATCACAGGATTTTAGGGCAGAAAGACCCTCACGGGTGTCTTGGCCTGTATCTTTTTTTTAAAATGCCTTTGAAGAGGGGAGTAACCCCATTATTCACTGTTAATTGTGCATTCAATGGTGACCATTGAGGAGAGTCAGCCTGCGTCCCCAGTTCAGTGCAGCCTGTGGCAGACCCGCTGCCTTCACAAGCAACACATTCACTCTTTTATTAAAAAATATATATTTTATTGATTTTCCACAGAGAGGAAGGGAGAGGGACAGAGAGCTAGAAACACTGATGAGAGAGAAACATCCATCAGCTGCCTCGTGCACACCCTCTACTGGGAATGTGCCTGCAACCAAGGTACATGCCCTTGACCAGAATAGAACCTGGGACCTTTCAGTCTGCAGACCCACACTCTATCCACTGAGCCAAACCGGTTTCGGCAACACATTCCTTCTTTATCCACAGGCCACCATTGAGAATCTCACTTAAATACTTCATATCGCCGAAACCGGTGTGGCTCAGTGGATAGAGCATCGGCCTGCGGACTGAAAGGTCCCGCGTTCGATTCCGGTCAAGGGCACATACCTTGATTGTAGGCACATCTCCAGTGGGGGCATGCAGGAGGCAGCTGATCGATGTCTCTCTCTCATCGATGTGTCTAGCTCTCTATCCTTCTCCCTTCCTCTCTGTAAAAAATCAATAAAATATATTTTAGAAAAAAAAAACACTTCATATCATTCTACCTGGAAGGTAATCCTATGAGTTACACTGTCATTCTCATTCAATGGTTTGTTTGTCTTTTAATTGTCTTCACGCTGCTTTTGAGGACAGAACTTGGCGAGCGCGTGCTTCTAGCCTTTGAAAAGAAGGAATTGGCATCCGCAAAACTTCGGTTAAGGGAGAGGACGCCTTTAAGAGCCTGCCCCTCCCCCGGTTTCTGCCTTCCCTATCTTGGAGCCTGAAATCCCTCCTAGATTAGACAGACAGAGCGTGGCTTAAGTCGCTCTTGATGAGGCGCGGGCATTTGCATGAACAAACAGTGTTGTAATAGAACTCGGGGCTCACTGCGTGTCCCCTGGTCCCCGCCGGCTTAGGCCAAAGCCGTCCCTTCTCTGCCATCCGGCCTGTTCCTGATGGCGGGCACCGACCCTCTGTCACTCACTCCTGCTCCGCCCCCGGGGCCAGAGGGCTGGACTGATTCGCCTGCCAGGGTGGTCCCGGCGCCTGGCACTGAGAACACTTGCCATCCTAGCTGCTGGATGCGTGAATAAATGGTTAAGAATGGGACGTGCGAGTCACCCGGCTACGGGTGGGCCCGGAGGTCAGGACCTTCCGATGGCCCGGGGAGTGCCAGGAGGGGGTGCGGGCATTTCCAGGAGGAAGACAGGTACCATCTCAGTTCCAGATGAGGGGCTGTGTGGGTGGGGCGGGGACGCAGCCTAATAAACAGGCTCCTTTGTGGGAGGCACGAAAGCTGGTTTGAGGTCCCCTCTGTCCTGACAACTTGGCCTGGGAGCTGAGTCTGTGTAGATCAGTGATTCTCAACCTTCCTCATGCCGCGGCCTTTAAGACAGCTCCTCATGTGGTGGTGACCCCCAACCATAACATTATTTTCCTTGCTACTTCATCACTGTCATTGTGCTGCTGTTATGAATCGTCATGTAAATATGTGTGTTTTCCCATGGTCTCAGGCGACCCTGCTAGCGATTCTCAACCTGTGGGTCTCGACCTGTGGGATAGAGTCTCCCCCACCCGGTCCCCCTCACCCTGTCCCCCACCTGTCCCCCGCTGCCCCACCCTGCCTGCATCCCAGAGGGCACGTGCCAGGTCATCTTGGCAGTCCTCCCGGGCAGTGACTCGGCAGGCAGCACTATCCTCTGATGTGCAGGATGGATCCCTTTTAAGCAAATGGCAGTGCGCGCTCAGATACTTACAAAACCCCCGAACCCCCTGGTGTTTTACATGGGAGAGTGGGCTGGAGACGCGGGGAGACCCCTGCCCAGAAGAGAGGGGCTGGGATGGAGCCCCGGGCTCCATGGCACTTGGGCCCCACCTTGTCCCAGAGGCCCCGCCTTCCTGCACCTCCACCCACCGGGGGGTGCCCACCCAGGCTTCCCTCTCAGGCTGGGATGAAGATTACATGACAGATCACATGCAGAGTCCCCGGCGGCTTCTGGAAGGAGAAAGTGATGGGATGAGGGTTTCTCTGTTCTTTCCCCCTTCTCTTCCCCTGCTTCTCCTCCCTGGCCTGGTGTTTGTTTGTTTGTTTGTTTGTTTGTTTTTGTTTGTTTTTAGGGGAACACTAACGCTTATTAGGAACATAAAGTAGCGGTTGAGAGCACAGGCGTGGAGTGGCATGATCTGGCCTGCCATTCACTCCTCCTGACCTGTGACCTCGGGCGAGGTCCTTCTCTCGGTCCCCCTTTCTTTCGCCGTGAAATGGGGTGAATGCCTAAGACTTTCTTTGGGTGAGGAGCAAATAAACGGGTTCTAATAACCTCTGGGTCCCTGCTGGCCCAAGTGGAGGGTTTAAGCCTTGTTAACCCCCGTGGTCATTCCCACCGCGTTGTGTTGCTCTATGTCCGGCCTCATGGGAACGGCTCTGGAACCCCGGAGCTGTGTAGCTTCCAGCAGAACCCCCGTTATTATGTTAATATCGAGGCGGAGAATCTGAGGGTCAGTGAGGGGAGCTAACTCTCGCCAGGGGTGCTGTGGACTGGGCCAGGCCACCCCGTCCCCCCTCAGACACCTCCAAGGACACCTCACTGACGGAACTTAGGCTCAAACCATAGATTTTCGTGGCGGGTAAAATGCTTCCCTCTGTAGGCACGGGGGTGGATTTTTTTAATGGCTTTGCAGCCTTTGATGTAGTATATTTGTCATTTTTTTTTTTTTGCTTTTGATTTTTTTAGTTGTAGGCTTCCTTGATGCAGCCATCATGCTGATTTACTTGCAACATCCCGAAATGTAATGGTGTACACGGCAATCTCGCACACATTTGTGACTTTAATTTTCATATAATTGGCCTCAGGTTCCATAATGAGAATAATTAATAACCATCTTCCTGCTCTGAAAGGTAATATGCAGATTCCCCAAATTGAGGCGGTGCCACATTCTGGAGATGGAGATTTTATGGTAAATAGCGGGGCCGGTAAATGGTGGACCCTCCCCCCCACCAGGCAGTGAGTGACATAGCATTATCAGTTTCCTTACTGCCCGTCATGCCCCCCCCCTCACGTGGGGAAAAAAGGGGCGCCTTGTACGCACAATACGGGGGGGAGAGCTTCATCCACATCCCTGCGCATCCTGGCCGGCACCCTGCCTGCCTCACACGCCTCGCTTCTTCCCGGAAGTTTGGCCGCTTCCTACCGGCTCAGGTCTGCAAAGCCAAAGGCGGAGGCCGCTCCTCCTCTCGGGCGGTGGGTACGGTGCCCGCAGGCAGGTGCACCCCCACCTCATCCTGCCCCATTGCAGCACTCGCTCCGCAGGTGCATGGCTACGGGGGAGCTGGCGTTGCCATGGCCACCGACAGGGTGTGCTCTGGGGAAGCAGGGCAGGCGGGTCGATGTCTCTGCTGATCTCTGTGGTGCCTCCTGGCCGGGGCCGGGGCTGGAGCTGGGGCTGGAGCTGGGGCCGGGGCTGGGGGCGGGGGGGGGGGGGGGGTGGGGCGGGGGGGAGGGCGGGAGGGGAAAGGAGGCAGGAGCGCTGCGTCCCCTGCATGTCCATCTCCTGAGCCTGCGTCCGGGAAAAGGGACGGGGTGGGCGGGAAAAGGAGAGGAAGGAGGGAGATACACCACGGGCACTTGGGGTGCAAAAAAAGGTACCCTCTGGTTGACCCGGAGCAGTGACTTGCCGAGGATGAGGTAGCTCAGTAAGCCACTCCATTCCGAGGCCGATGTCCGTCCGCTTGGTCCGTGGTGTGGCAGCCCACCATTTGCACGGGGAAAGCATCTCCTTGAAGCAGCTGAGCTGATGGACTCATTGAAAGAGACCTCTCTGCCGAAACTGGTGTGGCTCGGTGGATAGAGCGTCGGCCTGCGGACTGAAAGGTCCCAGGTTCGATTTCGGTCCAGGGCACGTACCTTGGTTGCGGACACATCCTCAGTAGGGGGCTTGCAGGAGGCGGCTGATCGATGTCTCTCTCTCATCGATGTTTTTAACTCTCTATCCTTCTCCCTTTCCTCTCTGTAAAAAAATCAATAAAATATATTTTAAAAAAAGAAAGAAAGAGACCTCTCCCCTGAGCCCTCCAGCAGGCCCTTCCGTGCCCTCACCTCGGGCGCCCTCTGGACACTGCGGTGATCAGAGTGGGTGGAGGACTGGGGCCGTGGTGACGGACACCAGAAAAGTGTGTCCCGTGGAGGAGGTTGTGCCACATTCCACGGGGGCTTGTGGCAACGTGGTTCCTGATCCGTGGTCATGGTTCCATCCACGGCAAACTTGAAACATTCATGGCTTTTAACATTCAATAATGAGGCCCTGGCTGGTGTGGCTCGTGGATAGAGCATCAGCCTGCAGATTGAAGTGTCCCAGGTTCAGTTCCGGTCAAGGGCACATGCCTGAGTTGTGAGCTTGATCCCCAGTGCGGGGAGTCCGTGCAGGATGCAGCCGATCAATGATTCTCTCTCATCATGGGTGTTGCTCTCTCTCTCTCTCTCCCCCTCTTCCTTCCTTTCTGAAATCAATAAAAATGTAATTTCTGAAATACACTCCATCACTGGGTGATTTTTCACAGCCAAGGAATGAAGCGGGCAGCCAAGCAGAACAATAGCTGGGTTTCCAAGTGTCGGTACCGAGAGGCAGTGATGTTCGGAGCAGAGGCTGTTGGCAGACGGACTGGAGAAGCAAGGCGTGAACGTTCAGATCAATTACAACCCGGCCGGCGAAGGAACACTTGGATGGCGACGCTGAAAACATTGATCAGTGGGGGCTTTGATCTTCTATCCAAGAGTGACATTTTCCAATTGGAGAGTTGGAAGAAATCAGAGCCAAACTCGCCGCGTTTCTGAAGCAACGGTCTTCGGTAGACGATTCCTGCCACTTAGGAGCATACGTACTAGAAAGACAGCCGTCGGGACAGTGGGTGAAAACTGCAGAAGGTGGGGGACTGGTTGGTGCACGGCGGTGCTGGTGGTCCTGGTGACGGGGGGAGAGGCGAATTGCGGTTTAGTGAATGAATTGAGGGTGCATGTGTGTGTGCATACGTGCGTGCGTGTGTGTCTATGTGCAACATCGGTCTAACTTATGTCGTCCTGGTCCCTTCCACAGCACCTGTTCTGCGCTGACACTAGTGACTGTAGCCGTTAGCGTCTCAGGTGTCTCTCCTTCCAGGTGCCTATTGTGAATTTGGCCTTTGCTGACCGGCTGCTTTTGCTCAGCAGAATGGTCCCCCGGTCCACATATGTTGATGCAAATGGCAGGTTTCGTCTTTCCTGCAATGAGCAGTATTCCATTGGGGATAGGTCCCACATCTTCTTTATCCAGCCTCTGTCACAGGGCACCTGGGTGGTTTCCATGTCTCGGCCAGCGTGGATGATGCTGCCGTGAAACTGGTGCATACCGTCTGTCCTTCAAAGCCGCCAAACATGGGGTGACCTGCTTACACCAGCCCAGGAAACTTGGCAGGCCCCACCGTGGGCTTTCCCGGCCACTGCCATCCAGGACAAGTGGGACCCCCTGGGAATGAGACCCAGGAGCAAGGTGGAGAGGACGCATGGATGAATGTGGGGGACCCTGGGCAAGGCGTGGGCCCGGCTGTGCCTTGTCCTGGGTGTGTGACAGGGGCCGGTGTGAGGTCCGATCCGGTGAGACGAGGAGCAGGGCCCTCCGGCCTGGTCACGGGCCGCCTGGAACAGGCTGGAGCCGCCCCTTCTGCAGAGCGAGGATCCGACCGGAGCAGAGGAGCCTGCTGGTGCCTCGTCCCCCTCGCTGGGCTTTTCCGAAGTCACGTTCCCTGACTGTGACCCCTGTGCCTGCCCTCCAAAACCCCGGGAACCAGCCACGATCGCACCCAGCACGTCTGACCTCCCGAAGCCGAGGCAATGCCACGGCGTCCCCCGTGCGTCGTTACTGTACCTGCCGCGACATCGCTTAACTGAGGGCAGTCTCCGAGGTCCCCGTTTGCCCTGTGTGTGCGTGGAGGGCGGGGATCTGAGCAGCCCGCGACCCTCCAGCTGCCACGCGTGTACACAGAGCCGGCTGGTTTCCCTCCACGGCTCCCGGCCATCCCTGGGGAGAACAGAGCGGGCTGCAGGGCCAGTGGTTAATGCCCAGATTCAGGGGCCTCCTGAAAAAGATGTGTGCATGTGTGTGCGTACGTGCGTGCCTGTCTGTGTGCCTGTGTATGCATGCATGGGTGTGCATGCTGGTGCCTGTGTGTGTGTGTGTCCTGAGAACTACATGATTCTATCGAATGTTTTATGGGCAATTCAATTCAGAAGTGGCCCCGAACCCGTGTGAATGACAGAGCGCCCAGTCACCTGTCCGCAGTGTGTGTGTGTGTGTGTGTGTGTGTGTGTGCGTGTGAAGTGCACACTGTGATCAGAGGAGTGATTCGCTGCCAGACACCTGCCCAGGCCAGTGGCATCCGCAGGGCACAAACCTCTTCGGCAGGACAAGTGTCCTGCGCAGCGGGCAGCCCAGGAGCTGGGCCTCAGCAGCGCGTCCGCATTTTACTCTTAAAGGCGCGAGGGGCCACAGATGGGCTTTCTTCTTTCCAGCCGGGGGATTACTTCCTCCTGCTTTGTAAAATGCTGTCACCGTCAGGGCGGGTATTTCTGAATGAATGCCGGATAAATATTTGCGGAATTACACGAAGCTGGAGGAATGTCCGAATCGACCAAGGACAGAGTAGGAGAAAAAGAGAACTCCCTCGGTCTCGGCCAGCCTGGGAGGTACGCTCCCTCTGAAATATTCTATTTCCTTGAACGGAGAAGTACTATTTTTATATATATATATATATATATTTTTTTTTTAATTGGAAAGCTCTCCACTTTCACTCAAGATGGGCATTAAGTAGAGTGTTTCTCTTTTCCCTAAAAACCTCATTAAAGAAGTTCGGCCTCGCCGTCAATGCCATCTCTTTCTGATAACGGCTTTATTAAGAGATGTCACCTGCGATAACTCAGCCATTCGAGACGTCCAACTCAGTTAGTCCGCAGTGTGTTCCCAACCTGGTGCAGCCATCGCCGGCACGGAGTTTCCAGAACCTTTCCCTCCCTGAAAAATAACACCCTGTCCTCACGACTAGTCACTCCCGTTCCTCCCACCCCCGACACCACCAAGGCGCTTTCTGTCTTCGGAATCTGTCCATCTGGACATTTCATATACAGTGGTACCTCGAGATACGAGTTTAATTCGTTCCATAACCTTGAGGCGTGGGAAGCTATGAGACGCTCGAGTCGCGGTAAACGGGTGGGTCGTGTGCAGCCGGCCGATCCTCGCGATGACTCCTATCTCAAATGTTGCTCGTATTTCAAAGCAAAAATCGCTCGCTCGACGGCTCGTATCTCAAAAATCTCGTATGTTAGGGCATTCGTATCTTGAGGTACCACTGTACATGGAAGCACGTATGTGTGGGCTTGTGTGACTTGTGTATTCCACTTTTAGCATCATGCTACCAGGGTCCACTGATGGTGTGGCATCTGCTAACCCTTCACTTCTTCTTACGGCCAAATCCTAAGCCACGGGATGGCAATCACACCGTCTTGTTGATCCGTCCATCCGTGGTCGGACGTCTGGGTTCTGAGCTGTTTTGAATAACGCTGCCATGAGCTGCGGTTTACGGATTTACTCTTATGTGGACATACGTTTTCATTTCTTCGGGCCAGGTTCCTGGGAGCAGAATCGCTGGGTGTCCAACGGTAACCCTCAGTACAGGCTTCTGAGCAAAGTGCTTTCCAAATGGGCTGTGGCATGTGGTGACGGACTGACGCTGTGTGAGGGCTCAGTTTCTGCACACCCTCGCCATGCTGTTTATTGCCTCTCTTTTTCATTTCGGCCATCACAGTGGATATCGAAGTAATATCGTATTGTGTGAGTGTGTGTGTGTGTGTGTGTGTGTGTGCACGCTACCTGACTGGGAATCAAACACATGACCTCTTGGTGCACGGGACGATGCTCAACCAGCTGAGCCACACCGGCCGGCTCGTGTTGTGGGTTTGGTTTGCATTTCACTGGTGGCTGATGATGGGGAACCACTTTTGCTCTGTTTTTTGTTTTTGTTTTTTGTTTTTTTTGGCCATTGTTTTCATCTCCTTTGGAGATACATATAATCAGACTTTTTGCCTGTGTGTAAGTTGGGTTGTCTTTCCCCTGCTGAGTGGCACGTTTTCTGTGTATGTCCTGTGTGCCAGCTCCTGATCGGGTATACGCCTGGCAACTACGTTCTTGCACTCTGTGGGTCGTCTTTTTACTCCATCAAGGTTAATGTCGTTTGAAGCCCAAAGGGTTTCACATTGACGAGGTCTAACTTACATTTTCTGTTGTCGTCGCATGTGCTCTCGGTGTCATCGCTGAGAAGTCGCAGCTCGAAGTCACAGAAACGTACTCCTGTGTTTTCCAATTAGACTTGGGGTTTTTCATCTTGAGTGTAGGTCTGTGTTTCCTATTGAGTTCATTGTTGTGTAGCTGGATGTTGGAGTCCGACTTCTTTCTCTCTTCTATTTTTTTTCTTTCTTTCAAATTCATTCCTTTGATGTCGATATTCAAGTTTGTTTCAGCACCGTTTGTTGAAAAGATGGCTCTCTCCCCATGGAATGGTCTCCATGGAGCGTAAGTGGTAAGTTTATCTCTGGACTCTCAGTTCCACTCCATTGATTTCTGTGGTGCGGTACTGGCATAATTAGTCCCTGGACTACTGCAAGGCGGGAAAAACAGCCCCTGGCCTATGTTGCTCAGTGGGTAGAGCGTCTGCCCTCGGACAGAAGGGTCACGGGTTCCATTCCCGGTCAAGGGCATGCACCTGGGTTGCAGGTTGAATACCTAGGTCCCATCGGGGTTTCTGGGGGAGGCAACCAATTGATGTGTCTCTTGTGCCGAAATTTCTCTCTCCTCCCCCCCCCCCCTTTCCCTCTCTCTCTAAAGATCAGTGGGAAAAGCTGTCCTCAGAGGAGGATTAAATAAATAAATAAGAAAAACAGAGGCTCCTTCTGGAAGTGCTTCTGCTCCAGATGCTCAGACTGGGACCCGACAGCGTTCCCTCCCCTTCCTAACCGCTCGGGTGTCTGTGCCTAAAGGTCTGCCAGCCGCAGCCCTGATGCCCTGTCTGCGACCAGGCGGGGCCCCTACGGCCTCTGGCAGCGCCGAGCAGGAGGAGCAGCTGGCACCTCAGTCACTCGGGACCCTCAGCGTCCCCACTCCCTGGGCACCCCGGCCGGGCACCAGCGGCCAGTGGAGCGGGCTTGGCGGGGCCACGGGACGGGGCGGCTGCCACGTGGCAGGTCCCCCGACAAACAGAGTCACGGGCTTTCCTTCTACGTGGGAAGCATGTGCCCAAGACGTCCTCAGGGGGCAGTTCTGACGTACACTCTTTTACCCACAATGCACCTCCTTCCCCCCGGTGACCGGCGTTTTTCTGAGCGTGCCTGACCACGCCATGCGATGGTTGCTCTCTGAGAAAGCTCTGGAAATGGGCACAGCGCGTCCCGTGATGGAATCCGTTACTACATCTTTGTATTGTAAGGCGATAATTTTCTCCCTGATGGTACCTATCTGCTAGTTTTAAGGGGAAAAAAATTTTTTAGAAATATTTCATATCACCAGTATTACATACTAGAGGCCTGTGCATGAATTCATGCACGGGTGGGTCCTGCTGGTCCACCCCATTGAGAAGCCCATCTGGTCGCCCCATTGAGCCGGTTGGCCAGCTGTAGTGCCACATCATCACGATCAGGTATTCAGGTTGTTCCGGCGTCCTGGTCATTTGGCTTTTATATAGAGAGATCGGAAAAAAACTGTGATACCGTTGCATGAAGATTTTCCGTTTGAAGACTGCAACAGGAATCCTCCAGGCCGAACAAATTAAATTCTCTTTTCTAGTGGGACCCCACCAATACGATCTTTTATAAAAGCAAATGTGTACCCTAGCTGGTTTGGCTCAGTGGATAGAGCGTCAGCCTGTGGACTAAAGGGTCCCAGGTTCGATTCCAGCCAAGGACATGGGCCTGGGTTGTGAGCTCCACCCTTCCCCCAGTAGGAGGCAGGCAGGAGGCAGCCAATCAATGATTCTCTCTCCTCACTGAGATTTCTTTCTCTCTATCCCTCTCCCTTCCTCTCTAAAATCAATAAAAACTTGTGTGTGTGTGTGTGTGTGTGTGTGTGTGTGTGTGTTTAAAGAAAAAGCAAATTTGTGCCTGAACACCTCCCAAGTGCTCAGACCCAGAGCCACTCACTCCTCTTTCCCCGGATCGCACCCTCTGAGCCCATTAGGGTCTCTGTTGCTGGCGCTCATCTCTGTCCTAAAGTTTTTAACTTCCCCTCGCTGCGGCCGCATTTAATAAACGCCGTTTCAGGCGGGAAACAGAACCACCACAGCGATGGACCTCTCTCCCCTCGTTATGAAAGGAATCTGGTTTTATGGCGCCAATTCAATTCCCGGAATCGCTGGCGCAGCCGGGCGCAGCAGGACGGACGGGGTGCCGGGAGGAAGAGCCGGCGGTGACAGCCGACTTGTGGTGGGAGAGCCGGGGGCCGCTGACCAGGCAGATCCAGAACGCTCACTTTCTCTGTGGCCGTGGCCGTGGCCCAGGCACGCGGCTCGCACCGCTGTGCCATTAAGGAGGTCCTGTGACTCCCAGGGCCGCCTCCTCGCTGTTGCCGGGCGTTGCTAAGAAACCAGTGATCCTCGCAGCTCCTGTGTGTTACTCTTAGCCTCCGAATGCCTCCTGGTGGCGGTTTACTTCCTGCAGATGAGTCGGCAGATCCTGGTTTTACAAGGGAAGCATCTTCGGAAAGCGAGCCCTGTTTGTACTGTTTTTTTTTTTAATATATTTTATTGATTTTTTTCACAGAGAGCAAGGGAGAGAGATAGAAAGTCAGAAACATCGATGAGAGAGCGACATCGATCAGTCGCCTCCTGCACACCTCACAGTGGAGATGTGCCCGCAGAACGTTGACCGGAATCGAACCTGGGACCTTTCAGTCTGCAAGCCGACTCTCTATCCACTGAGCCAAACTGGTCTCGGCTGTTTGTACTGTTTTTACCTGAGTGGGGAGGGGGGTAATGATTTTTACTGGCAGCGCTGGGTTGAAATGACCGGAACCTTGGACAGACACTCGTTTCGCGCAGGCGGTTGGTTAGTAAGTCGTTTTGACCGTTTTGTGAATCATTCCTCTGGGCGGGAAGGGCGGTGACTACGGAGTGAGATTGTCCAGGGTTCAGGTGGCAACGCTCTGACTTGAAGATGTGGCCAACTCTGAAGCTGCAAACCCAGATTTTCACTTTCCGTACGCGTTTCTGTGTCCACAAAACCTCGGTGCCCCCTGCAGGAGAGTGGGCACCATAATAATAAGTACCTTGAACCATTGCAGGGAGAATAAACGGGACAGTGAGTTTGAGGTCCCCAACCGTCACTCAAGTGAAGGCGGTTCATCTTACTGTTAACCACGAAGATGATGGAATGGGCAGTCTTAGGGTACATGTAAACCCTTTATAACATGTAAACCCTTTATAACATACATGACGAAGAAGGCAGGCGGGCGGTGCATCACTTCGCATCAGGGCAATGCGCACTCTTGGGAGGCCACACCGAAACCCAGCTGCAGCGTGACGGCTGGTTCATTCACTCCCTCATTGGAAGAGCTGGCTGCCCGCTCTGCTTTGTGATTGGACACTCACTGGTACAAATGCGGGACCCGTGGAGGTTGCGGGGGGGGGAGGGGTCTAATCCCTCCAGCCGGCATGGGCAGCACGTGGCCCAGAGGAAATGCGGGCCCGCCTGCCTCACGCTCGGAGGGCCGCGGGGGAGAGTGTGGTCCGTGAGGATAAGTAAGACGATCGGCCCCTGCGGGTGCCAGGCCACAGGGCGGTACCCTGTGTGTGTGCAAGCATTTTCCGTTCACACCGCGCCTGTCCTGTCCGGTGTGAGCCTCTGAGAGGCCCTCCCCCGACCCCTCCCCTCTCCCCACCAGAAACACCTCTGCAATCGCCAAAGCGCTCAGAACCCCACCCGCAGTGTGCCCACAGGAAGCTCCCTGCTTCCCCTTGCGGGTCCTGCTCACGCATCAAGGCCTGGAGAAAGGTCGTTTCCCCCGGGAGAGAACCTGGATTCAGAGTTCTCTTACCAACACGGAATTTGCTGAAACCGGTGTGGCTCCGTGGATAGAGCGTCGGCCTGCGGACTGAAAGGACCCAGGTTTGATTCCGGTCAAGGGCATGTGCCTTGGTTGTGGGCACATCCCCAGTAGGGGGTGTGCAGGAGGCGGCTGATCCATGTCTCTCTCTCATCGATGTTTCTAGCTCTCTCTCTCTCCCCCTTCCTCTCTGTGAAAAATCAATAAAATATATTTTTTTTAAAAAAGCGTGGAATTTTCAGCAGGAATTTTTCTGGCCGGCCTGGCGCTCCCCGGGCACTTTGGTCTCCGTGGGCACCACACCGGGCAGCCCCGCCGGCGGCCCTTGCTCCGGGGTCGGCGTGGCCCCCGGAGCACCCCAGCTCCCCCAGTCCCGGCTCTCGCTGGCCGAGCAGCACCCCTGTCGGACCCGTGAAAACACAGGTTCACTTCCCGGCGGGGAGCACCACCACGCGGCTCATCCCCCGGAATCGCGCCTTCGCCGCCCGGGCTCCCGCCTCGTCCCCGCGCGTGCCCGGCCGATTTTAATTACCTCTCGCAGTGCCCAGCCCGGGTTGTGTCAGCCAGTTTGATCTACAGCGCTAGTCAGTACCCACTGAGCATATGACACGGCACCAGGTACGCGGGGAAGCAGGTGGCAAATTAGATACAGTCCCGCCAGCCTCTCCGAGGAGCAGGACAGGGAGAAAGAAAGAAAGAAAAAGAAGTGCCAGGCGTACTTAGCTGAAATAAAAAGGAAAGAAACCGATATTCCAGGAGGTTTTCATGAGCAAAGGGGCCAGGGCCCAGGCAGGTCTGCGCCAGCATGGTCTGCAAAGTGTGGGCTCTTGACTTTGTGTAGGAAAGAATTCAAGACATGCATGCATCTAGGTGATTTAGAGAACATGCATTAAAGCTGGAGCAGGGAAACAGAGGCAGGGCCTAAGAGAGCAGAGGCCAGATCGTAGCAATAGGAGAGAGGCTACACTGGGCTGCCTACACTCAGGAAAGGATGTCACAGGAGCAGGAGTGAGCCACACGGGGCTGTGTGGTGTCAGGAAACAAGTTACAGCAGCGGTTCTCAATCTGTGGGTCGTGACCCCTTTGGGGTCGAACGACCCTTTCATAGGGGTCGCCTAAGACCAGCGGAAAACACCTGTTTCCCATGGTCTTAGGAGCCAACAGACCACTCCTCGGTGTAGCAAAGTGTAGCCATGTCGTTTACTGTTGTCCTAGGAAGACTGTTGCCCAGGCTACACCACGATTCAAGACACAATTTCATTTATTTGTAATCAGAAATATTTCACAATATATAATTATATATTGTTTTTTGATTAATCACTATGCTTTAATTATGTTCAATTTGTAACAATGAAAATACATCCTGCCTATCAGATATTTACATGACAGTTCATAACAGCAGCAAAATGACAGTGGTGAAGTAGCAACGGAAATCATTTTATGGTTGGGGGTCACCACCACATGAGGAGCTGTCTTAAAGGGTCGAGGCCTGAGGAAGGTTGAGAACCACTGAGTTACAGGAACACCAGGGAGCCACACTGGGCTGGGTGGTGGTGTCAGGAAACAAGTTACAGAGGCAAAAGGATTGTCCTTAGAAACAGGTTCAGGGGGGTAGACAGAACGAGCCGTCACTACCCACTGCTCCCCTGGTTGCAAATCTAGTTGGGGGACCTTAAAGCTTAGAAGAAAGAAAGCAAAAGTACACAGGTAAGGAAAGGCAGTGCAGGTGTGCTTAAAAGAGAGCGTGAACACACTGGGTCTTTTGTCTTAAGGGTTTTTATTTGTTTTCTCAAGGCAGGAGTTTTAGGGGAGACCTCAGGGGAGGGTCTCCACAGAATATTCAACAGCATTCGAGGTGTGTCCTTTTAACCCACTGATGCATCAAAATGAGCCTGTAGGGGAATTTGGGGTTATTCTCTGGCCGGCTTCACTGCTTTTACTTTTATCTTGGGTTTGTCTGGCTTTAATGGTGTCGGATGTTTGTTGTTTTTGTCGTTTATTCCCCCGATTTTACCCGTTTCTAGGGTCTGGTTGGCACCATTGGCCTCGGCTGGGTCTCTGTGTCTCTCTCCCTGAACAGGTGCTTTAAGATGCTCACTCGCTGGCTGGGGAGGAGAGGGATAGAACAAGTTACAGGAACATCGCTCCTGAGTGTCCTTGTTCAGGGGCGATGTCATCTTGGATGTGTTCGCGGGATGTTAACTGCCCGGCTTTGCTTAACTACTTTGTCTCCATCTCCCTCATTCCACTGGCCCGGGAGTTCTCCTGACCCCTCTCCATCCCACTTCCGGATCAGCCGAGACGGAGTTACCTGCCAGAAACCGACCAAAGAATAGGGGCGCTTTTCATCTTCATTCCGGCCAGCTCCAACTTGCTGAATCCAGGAAAGACCATTTATATTCTTTATCCTTCCACATCCTTCCGTCCTGTGGAAAGTGTGGGGACCATAAGCTGCTCCCTCTGAGTTTATCATCATTAACAAGTTGCAGATGAGGCACTTTACAGGTAACCGAAAGGGAAGGAGAAAAGCAAGCAGCGATGCTCTGCTCAGAGCCAGACCTCAGCTGTATCCTGGGATCTGCAGGGGGCACCGTGTTAACCCTTCCGCACCCGCTTTTTTTAAATGACACAATGCTTACAGACTCCACACATGCGTCCCTGAGAGACAGGACAGGCGAGGGAGACAGTGCATCAGTTCTATCTGTGTGTTTCCTCTGAATTTCTTCAGAGTTTCCCCAGCGCATGCCCAGGTGCACCTTCCCCCTGTGCAGCATTGCGTCCGTTCAGTCCCCATGACTCTGACTCTGGGCCCCAGGAATGTGCTGGCCCCTTGGGGGGCGGATGGATCCCTGTCTCTAGGACCAGGCTATGCGGGACACACGTGTGCCTGCTCCTAGCAGCTGGATGCCGCCGGCAGGTCCTCACTCTGCGTCTGTGTCCTCTCCTTCTCCATGACAACAGCAGTACTGACCATAGTAACCCCCCCAACCACACGCCACCCTGCGGGGCACGGTGAGGGTCACAGCTGGGACAGGGTCAGGGGTGTGGAACGGGGTCTCGGTATCATGGCTGCCCTGTTGTCCTCGCTGCGAAGTCACCACCCCAGCGAGGGCTTCGCCCCGAGCTAGTCGCCCTCTCGCAGCGAACAGGGGGGTCCCGGAGAGCAGGGGCCACAGGCAGAGAAACAGAGCCGTTCAACCAGAGGGGCTTGAGCAGCTGGACATGCGGCGGCGGTGAAATAAGGGGTGAATTTTTTTTTTTTTAATCTGGAAGCCGCCCCAGGATTCTGGCTCTGTCGGAGACAGGGATGGGCAGATGGCTCGCGGCCGCTCGGAGGGCCTTTGCGGGAGGGACCTGCCTCTCTGAGAAGGTGTAATCACCGATGAGGATAATGGGAGCATTTACCACATGCCGGGCACACGATTGACAAGCATCGTCTCACTTTACCTTCGGGGGGGGGAAATCATTACCTCCTCCAAATGAGAAAAGCGAGGGAAAGCAAAGGAAGTTACCTCTCGGGAGCCACACAGCACGCAGTCAGGTTCGAAGCCGGGCCTAAGTGGATCGGATTTGTGTTTTCCAAATGCTCCCGGCTTTTGGGGCGGGCTGGCTCCCTCCCCGATGTTTGGGGCGCTTTAAGGGGGTCAGCGGTGGCTCCGAGAACCAGGATGGCGCTGGCTATTTTTCCCAAGAAATCTCCCAGAGCAGTGCCTTCCCACCTGTTCCAAAGGCAGAGGAGCCCAGCCGGTGTGGCTCAGTGGGTGAGCATTGAACCGAGAGCGCGCTGGTTTGATGCCTGGTCAGGGCACACACCCGGGTTATGGGCTCCGTCCCCAGTCGGGAGCGTGCGGAAGGCAGGCAATCAATGTTTCTCTCATGTCAATGTTTCTCTCTCCCTTTCTCTTCCTCTCTTTCTAAAAAAAAAAAAAAAAAATCAATTAAAAATATTTGTTTATAAAAGGCAGAGGAGAGGGACCCAGTCTAGCCTGACAAAGCACGTGCCTGTGCGGACAGGTGTGGTCTCGGCCTCGGTCCCCCGCTGACCAGCATTCTGGGAGATGCTCCCCTGAGAACTTCCTGTCTAGGCTGCAGGAGCCATGCCCACGTCGGAGGCCCTAGCAGGCACCTGTGAGTGCTGCATGGCGTGCCTGAGGGCTTTGTGTGTGACAGCGGGTTTGGGGTGTATCAGAGACTGTCCGCCTGCTGTAGGGCGGTTCGGATGGTGGCCCAGGAGTGGTCCTCCCTGCCACTCACTAATCCTAACCCTACCTCTAACCCTAACCCTGTCCCTAACCCTAACTCTGTCCCTAACCCTAACCCTGTCCCTAACCCTATCCCTAACCCTACCCCTATCTCTAACGCTAACCCTAACCCTAACCCTATCCCTAATCCAACCCTAACCATAACCCTAACCCTAGCCCTAATCCTATCCCTATCCCTATTCCTAATCCAACCCTAACCCTAACCCTAAGCCTAACCCTGTCCCTAACCCTATCCCTATCCCTAACCTTAACCCTAATCCTAACCCTAGTCCTAAACCTAACCCTAAACCTATCCCTAATCCTAGCCCTATCCCTATTCCTAACCCTATCCCTAACCCTATTCCTATTCCTAACCCTAACCCTAACCCTATTCCTATCCCTGATTCTTCTGTTGGAAAGCGAGCGCTGGCATCTTTGACACAGATTCTGCCCAGGAAATAGACAAAGGCTTTGTGGTCAGAGCACCGGCCCGCACCCCGTGCAGAAGCCATAGGTGCCATTCCTGGGGTTCATTAGAAGACTCGGATGAGAATGGACGTGGCCGCTCCCCTGTGTCTGCCCTCCGTGCTGGGTGTAAGCCTCCTATCGCCGGGGCGATCCCTGGTCCTGAGCGTCTGAGGGACAGAGTCTGAGCTTAGCGACCAGGAGGCCAGCTTCGCCTCCCAATGTGTTTTCTGTTAGGAAACCAAGAGTGTGTGCGATTAGCGCAAACCCCAATCAGACGTATGTACCATGTGATGCGGGTCCGACATCTTCTGATCGCACTTAATTTCTCCGTGTTCATTACTGCAGAATAGGCAGCCGCCGCCTCCTCCTCCGACTTTTAAAAATTGCTTTTCTGCTCCCGCTGCGAATCTCAGAACCAGCGGGAGGGAGAGCAGGCTGCTTGATCCTCCTGAGAGCGAGGGAAGTGAAGTTGGTGTTTGTTTTCTTTAAAATTAAATCCAAGTGCATCTCAGAGAGGTTATGCACTTGGTTTTGAACACACACACACACACACACACACACCCCAAAAACAGGGATGTGAACAGGGCCCGCTTACCTCGAACAAACCAAACTTGGAAGGTTTCTTCCTCATGGCGGTTCTCACTGAAATAGGATGATCGGGAGGCGTCTCTTAGTGGAATGTCTCTGAAGCTTTTCTAGAAAGGGAATGGGGAAAGTTGGAGAACTCCTGGGCATGGCGGCCGTGAACGTGAAGTTTCTGGAAGCCAGCCAGGCCGAATCTCTGGCCGTCCCCCGGTCTAAAAATACCACCTGATTAAATCCATTCTTCAATATCCCCGTGAATCCCATCGTGTGGATGTTAATGTGCCCTTATTTCTCTAAGGGGGAGAGAGAAAAAATCGCGCATGCAGATGCAAGACGGGAATCTAAAAATAAAGCCCGTGCTTAATACACAAGCTAAATATACCCCCCGTTTCCCCGCCGCCACGTGAATCCGAGGGAATCTAATTAGGGCTGCCCCTCGGCGCCGGAGGAGAGGGAGGGAGGTTCCCCGCTTCCGGCCGCCTTCCCGCTCCTTTCTTGGGGACCAGCTATGCGATGCTCGTTGTGGAAGTCCTCGCAGAAGATCGCGTGTCCCTTCAGGTTCCCTGGAGGAGAGGTCACCGCATTTTCCGGCGTAGAAGATGACCCCCAACTTTTCCAGTTAAAATACAGTGGTATCTCGAGATACGCGTTTAATTCGTTCCGTAATCTTGAGGCGTGGGAAACTATGAGACGCTCGAGTCGCGGTAAACTGGTGGGTCGTGTGCAGCGGCCGATCCGCGCGATGACTCCTATCTCAACTGTTGCTTGTATTTCAAAGCAAAAATCGCTCGCTCGACGGCTCATATCTCAAAAATCTCATATGTTAGGGCACTCGTATCTTGAGGTACCACTGCATAGAGTTTGGGATATACCCGCCCTATAAGATGACACCTGGCGTATAAGGCAACCCTCGACTTTTGAGAAGATTTTTCTGGGTTAAAAAGTCGTCTTGCCAGAACTGATTTGGCTCAGTAGATAGAGCGTCAGTCTGCGGACTGAAAGGTCCCAGGTTTGATTCCGGTCAAGGGCATGTACCTTGGTTGCGGGCACATCCCCACTGTGGGACATGCAGGAGGCAGCTGATCGATGTCTCTCTCTCATCGATGTTTCTGACTTTCTATCCCTCTCCCTTCCTCTCTGTCAAAAATCAATACAATATATTTTTTTTTTAAAAGTCGTCTTATACGCTGGAAAATACGGTAGATGGAGGGGAGCAAGTGGCTTCCCTTTTCTTTCCAGTTTCATCCTCTTCTCTTGCCGCACCCCAAAGTCCTGACCCCCACCATCTGAGAGTTCACTCTCCAAAGGCCAGAGGCTGGGAGGTTGCTCACGCCCGCAGGGTCCCTGCCGCCTACAGGAGTGGCCCCGCCCTGCAGCGAGTCCCTCAGGCTCCTCCGCAGGGTGCCGCCCTCGAAGTTTGGGAAACGTGGGCTCACTAGAGTCAAACAAGGGCCTGGACTGTGGGCGTTCCCTGCAGGACGAGCGGTCGCCCCCTCTGGCAGCAGAGGGTTTTACCTTTTGCAGGGTCCCCACAAAACATTTGTTAATTTTTTTGTCTTTATTGATTTCAGAGTGGAAGGGAGAGGGGGAGAGACAGAAACATCAACGATGAGAGAGAATCACGGATCAGCTGCCTCCTGCACGCCCCACGCTGGGAATCGGGCCCGCAACCTGGGCATGCACCCCAGCGAGGAATCGAACCCTGACCTCCTGGTTCACAGGTCGACGCTCAACCACTGAGCCACGCCAGCCTGGTCCACAAAACACTTTTAAAGAGTCTCTATTGAGCAAGATTTCCCTCCTGGAAAGCAAACGCCCATCTCAGGGGCTGAGACAGGGAGGAACCAGTTCAAGCTCAAGTTCAAGTTCAGGTGGGAAGGGTGAGGAGAAAAACTAGAACCAGGACCCAAACCCCTGGGTTCCGTGCACCAGGTGCGCCGTCTGTGGAGAGCTGATGGGATGAGGCACCCCAGCAGCACCAGCTTCCTCTCCTCCTCTCGGGGACCTGCCCCCCCAACCCCCACCCCCCACCACCGTGCAGACCACCCACTTCCCACACCCGCACCTCGTGGCGGAGTCAGATGCATGCCTGTCGGGTCCCCGCTGTCAGCTTCCTGAGCTCAGGAGCCATGTTTGATCACTTCCTCTTCTCAGTGGCGTCTACCCCGCCACGCCAGGACTAACTGATGGGGAGAAGGAGAGGAGGGGGCTCTGGCTGAAGAACGGGCAGTATTGTGGCCTTAAGGTCTGTCTCCCCCCAAACCCATATGTTGAGATTCATTTGATGGTGGAGGAGGGGTGGCGTAGGGCGGTCAGTGGGTCAGGGACCCGGGCCTTAGGAGCAGAGCCTTGGAGAGCTCCCTCCCCCCCCCCCTTTCTCAGCCAGGGGCACCCAGGAGGAGTCAGCCGCTCCTGCCAGACGCAGGATTGCAGCCCCTGGCCTCACACTCCTCTGCAGCCACACTGGGAAGTGAGTGCTTATTGTGAGTGTTTATCACTGAACCTCCCAGGCTCCGGGCTGTTTGTTACGCGGCTGCACTGACTGAGGAACATCTTCCCAGCGGGGCGTCCTCTGGCTCCGCGGGGTTTCCGGGGCGGCGCTCTGTCTAACCCGCCCGTGCGTGCAAGGGTTCTTATTTAGGAATCCCGGTATCTTTATTCGCCCGCTCAGCTGTCTCTCCCGCTGCCTCCAGCATGTAGAAGTGTGTGTTTGCCGGGAAACAGGCTTACACTTTCAGATGCAGGAATAAGGCCCTTCTCTGCTCGTTTCCTCGGGTGTCTCAAAGTTACGGAGACTCCGGCTGCCGTTGTCAATAAGGAAGCAGCAACCTCACCGGAGACCGCGTGTCACGGGGGGCGGGAGGGGAGGAGGGGGGACTGAGCCCCTCTGGGCGTCTCAGCAGGGCCGGAGCTGAGCCTGTGGGAGGGAGGAGAGCCCCCTTTTATATGAGCTTCCTCTGTGAAAGGTCCCGGGCCGACCTTCGCTGTGCTGTTTCCATAACCCAGTGGTTCTCCACCTTCCTAAGGCCTCGACCCTTTAAGACAGCTCCTCATGGGGTGGTGACCCCCAACCATAACATTATTTCCGTTGCTACTTCATCGCTGTCATTTTGCTACTGTTATGAACTGTCATGTAAGTATCTGATAGGCAGGATGTATTTTCGTTGTTACAAATTGAACATAACTAAAGCATAGGGATTAATCACAAAAACAATATGTAATTATATATTGTGAAATATTTATTTCTAATGACAAATAAATGAAATTTTATCTTGAATCGTGGTGTAGCATGGGCAACAGTCTTCATAGGGCAACAGTAAACTACATGGCTATACTTTGCTACGCCGAGGAGCGGTGTGTTGGTTCCTAAGACCATGGGAAATAGGTGTTTTCCGATGGTCTTAGGCGACCCCTGTGAAAGGGTCGTTCGACCCCCAAAGGAGTCGCGACCCACAGGTTGAGAACCGCTGCCATAACATATTCCGCACGGCAGGTATACCTGTGGGAGACACGGCATGTGAGTCTTCTCTCTGTGTGTTATTTGTTCTGCTTTCCCTGCCGTGTCCGGCCTACAGGAGGCAGCATAGCCCGTGCTTTGCGAGGCACCTCCTGGGGATGGAATGGGCCTGCAGCGGTTCTCCGGTGCCTGTGGCTGTGTTTGCAAGCAAGGGGCTTGCCCGGCCGGTGCTGCTCAGTGGTTGAGCGGGGGCCTCTGAACCAGGAGGTCAGGATTCACTTCCCCCTCAGGTGCTCAGGCCCGGGTGGCGGGCTTCATCCCCAGTGCGGGGCGTGCAGGAGGCAGCCGCTCCACGATTGCCTCTCATCGTCGATGTTTCTCTCTCCCTCTCCCTCTCCCTTCCTCTCTGAAATCAGTAAAAGTTGTATTTCCTAAGAAAAGAAGAAGAAAGGCCTCCTTTTTGGAGGGCGATTTTTTAAAAATAAATAACCCAGTAAAAGCCAGGGGCTCGGTGACACCCCCAGAAAGCGGCCGGCGCGCCCGCATCTCCTCGGCCTTCTCTCGCACCCGCCTCTGTGGAGACGGGGCCGGGGAGACGCCGCCACCACCGGAAGCCTGAGTGGATAATGAGAGATCACATCGCCCGCACGTCTGTCTGATGATGGCTTTATTTTCCAAACTGCAATTAAATGAGGTAAAAATATATGGTTGGAGTTGCCCAAACAACTTAAATGGAGCATAAATAACAGCTGCTCGTCATCTGGGGGTTTCTTCCAGACAGAGCGTCGGTTTCCTGCTCTTAAAAAAAAACAGTAACCTGCCGAGACCGGTTTGGCTCAGTGGATAGAGCGTCGGCCTGCGGACTAAAAGGTCCCGGGTTCGATTCCGGTCGGGGGCATGTACCTTGGTTGCGGGCACATCTCCAGTGTGGGGCGTGCAGGAGGCGGCTGATCGATGTCTCTCTCTCATCGATGTTTCTGACTTTCTATCCCTCTCCCTTCCTCTCTGTAAAAAATCAGTAAAATATATTTTAAAAAAAAAATCAAAGTTTAACTCCAGGAGCCTTCGTCCACCCAGATGGGCAGATCTCACAGGAGCCGAGAGCCCAGGCTCTGGCCAGGAAGATCAGCCCGAGAAAAGCCACGCAGTGCGAATGCCGATGGCGAAGCGGTTCCTTCCACTTTAAGGCGGGTTTCCCTGGCCAATAGCGTGGCTGGCGGATCCGTGGTCTCCCATCTGTGGCCCGTGCAGTTCTGAGTCCAAATACGCTCCCCGGGCCGTGCCTGCAGGTCGCTGACTTTATGATGACCCCTCGGTCCCGTGCCCGTTCAGTGGTTCTTCAGGGACCATTTATTCTGGGGCAGCGCGAACCGGTCTGCTCTGCCCCTCGGGCTGCCCCTTGCTTAGGAGGATGCTGCAATGAATCACAGCGAATTTTCACCTTCAGGGGGCAGGAGGCTGTGCGGGCAGCGGTCTCGGCGAAGAATCGCGTGTTTCTGTCAAACCTAAGTGATCATCTCGCTCCCAGCCCCCCGAGGTGTGGAATCCTCAGTGGGAGAGAGAGCCGATGGGCCGCCAGGTGCGCAGAGATTGCGGACGAATCTGCCGGGTCAGGGTTCCCGCACTTAGCACAGCGGAGGAGGGGGGCAGGGGACTCCCCGTGTCTTCTGTTCTGGCACCTCCCGCTGTCTCAGTCGGGGTGTATCACCAATGAGCTCGGAACAGCCCGGCTGGCAGGGACCAGCCATGCCCTGGGCGGGACCTGGTGTCCTGTTTGTATTCCCAGGGGCAGGGTTCTGGGTGGGAGGAGAGGGCTGGAAACGGAGCGTCTCAGACAGACGGTCAGACAGGGCACTGCGCGGTGTTCTGTGTAGGATTTGATTCCATGTCAAATGGATGGGGTGCATGAGGGCTGCTGAGTCAGCAGGACCAGAACTCGGGGCTCCAGGGTATGGGGCGTGGGGTGTTTCTTCCCAATGAGATTCGTAACAAGACTCACCTCTCAGTGGCTGGGAGCAGTAGATGGCCGGACACCTGGAAAACGGGAGTTGATAGTACAGTGGTACCTCGAGATACGAGTGCCCTAACATACGAGATTTTTGAGATACGAGCCATCAAGCGAGCGATTTTTGCTTTGAAATACGAGCAACAGTTGAGATAGGAGTCATCGCGCGGATCGCCAGGCTGCACACGACCCACCAGTTTACGGCGACTCGAGCGTCTCATAGTTTCCCACGCCTCAAGGTTACGGAACGAATTAAACTCGTATCTCGAGGTACCACTGTATCTACAAGAGGATTGAATTCTGGAGCAGCCGCAGAAGCCTCCTCCAGTGGCACCTCAATGATGCTATTTCTGAGTTCTCGCCGCGGCTGGCTGCTGGAAGGAAAAGTGTGGAGTAATGCGAACAGAAGACACGGGGAGTCCCCTGCGCCCCCCCACCCCCCTCCGCTGTGCTAAGTGCAGGAACGCTGACCCGGCAGATCCGTCCGCACTCTCTGCACACCTGGCGGCCCTCCCGCTGCTCTCTGCTCCCTGTTCAGGCCTCCTCCTGCGCAGAGGGAACTGGGGGTGAGAACCGCCAATGAATAAACATCAGGCGCCACGGTGTTTTCGGTCATTAATCCTCTCCCCAACTGTCTGGGCCCCGCTTTCCCTCCTTGTTCCCTCAGGGCTTGCGTCTTTCCTCCGTCTCTCTTTCCCGGTTGATCAAAACTTACTTCCCAGTAATTGATGCTGCTCCCACATACTTGCTCCGAGGAAGTGTTCCGGCTGAATGATTGTCCCCTTCACGGGAGCGACTGAGGGCGCCGTGGTGTCTCTGCAGCCCGCGGTGGTTTTGCAAAGGCACCTCCAACACGGTTCGGAAAGTGGGGACTTGATCTGCGCTGAGGAAAGAGGGTGGGGGAGCTGGACAGCTGTGGGGATGGGGTCAGCACCCTGGAGAGCTCCCAAGCGGTCCTGTCCACTTGGAAGTGCGTGCTCCGGGGCACTGGTCGGCAAACTGCGGCTCTTTGGCCCCTGGAGGGTGGCTCTTCCACAAAACACCACGGCCTGGGCGAGTCTATTTTGAAGAAGTGGCGTTAGAAGAAGTTTAAGTTTAAAAAAATGCGTCCCTCAAAAGACATTTCAGCGGTTGTACCGTTGATATTTGGCTCTGTGGACTGATGAGTTTGCCGGCCGCTGCTCCAGGGAATTCTGGTGACTTCCAAAGCCTTGGCGGTGGGGACCGTGAACGGCCAAGGTCACGAGCCATTTCTGTGACCCAGTCATTTGTAAGCGCGTGTACATTAACCTGGGAATGGTAATAAGGCTCTTTGGTATGCAGATATCTCCAGGCAAGGACTTGCCTTTCTTTTCAATGTCAAACCACCAGCCAGCATCAGATTTTGGTCCCTTAATTTAAACAAGTTGGGGGATTTATGTCCGGTTTTTAGCACCGTCATAGACTTTTGCTTCGCATCCCGTTTCCTCTTTCCTTCTCCCTCCCTGGCCAGCTTTTTAAAAATACATACTTATATATATATTATTTATCTCAGAGAGGAAGGGAGAAGGAGAGAGAGATAGAAACATCAATGATGAGAGAGAATCATTGATCGATTGCCTCCTGCACACCCCCTACTGAGGATGGAGCCCCACAATCGGGCACGTGCCCTGATGGGGACTCGAACTGTGACCTCCGGGTTCATAGGTCACGTTTAACCGCTTAGTCATGCTGGCCGGGTTTCTGTGGCCATCTTACCACTAAATTCCCATCCTCCTCAGTGGTCCAGCCCAGTGGACCTGCCACTCTTCTGAGAGATGGGAGGTCCCTCCGTGACGGGCTAAGTGAGTCACTTTCTTATCCATTGTTATCGCTTCTCAGAAATTACCTTGGTCCCTCACGCTTCCGTTTTCTCTAGACCACAGCCAGGTGTTTATTGCAAGCTACCCCTTCCTCAGCTCCGAATATTAAATAATGTTCCAGGCAGAAAATGTGCTCGCGCTCTCTCTCTCTTTCTCTCTCTCTCTCTCTCTCTCTCTCTCTCTCTCTCTCTCTCTCTCTCTGACACTGTGGTCTGCATCCAGCTGTTTTCATGGAGGAGGAGTTTTTAAACATTATTTATCACACACTGCAGCCTTCAGACCTCTGCGCACTTCCCTCCCTCGGGAATTTAGCTGCTAAACCTTCATCTGTGTTATCCGCGAGCCACATATTCCGAGGATTACGGCCGATTTCCTCAGCTCATTTAAATAAGCGCTCTGGTATTACTTCCCACGGGAGAAGAAAGGACAGTGGTTTTCATTGGAAAAAAAAATATGAGCTGAAAAACACATTTGCCACAAAAGTGTGCAATCCTTGGCATGTGATTTCTGGGGGGAAATGTACTAGCGTGTGCAATGCTGATGGGTGAAATGGACACCCGAAAAGGAGAGCCATTTAGTTAGTGAGTTAGTTAGTGATTCCTCATCTGAGGATGTTTTTTTTTTCCATTGTCTTTCTAGAGAGTGGAAGAGAAGTAGGGAGGGGAAGAGAGAGAGAGAGAGAGAGAGAGAGAGAGAGAGAGAGAGAGAGAGAGAGAGAGGTGGGAAGGGAGGGAGACCAATGCCACAGAAGCTCCCACACATCGATCGGTTGCCTCCCACTCAGACCAGGGTAGGAACCTGCAGCCCAGATACATGCCCTTGACCTGGACTCGAACTTTGACCCTGCAGGGCATGGGCCAGCGCTCTCACGGCTGAGCAACAGGGCAAAGAGAGCCGTTTCCCTTCAGTCTGCACATCCCACGTCCATGAGCCCCACGCACAGCCCCTGTGAGACGCCTGAGGCCTGGGCCTTAATTCCCAGGGCAAACCATCACTTGCTGATCCAGCCGTATCCTCAGGCGCCCCTGAGGGGGGTGGGGTGAGGATGCAAACCCAGGGGGACCTGCTCAGCCATCTCCGAACCACTCAGCGGTTCCGCCTCCTCACGGAGATGCTCCCATGTTGTCTCCTGGTCCAGCTTCCCCCTCCGCTCCTCACGGGAAGGTCCCCGGCTGAGGCTCCCACAGGGAAGGCAGAGGAATGGGAGCCGGGGGGAGGGAGGGGCCAAATGTGGGGGAGACAGCTCTTGGCACCTGCATGGTAACATGCGTGGTCTTACTATTCACTGAAGAGTGAAGTTCACTCGGAGAAAAGTTCCCTCTGCCTCCCGTGTGTGGAGCAAGGAGAGGGAGTGCCCTGTCCACCCCCCCCCCCCACCCTGAATCGTCCAGGGCTTTGGAGAGACGGGGGTGTGGCCGGAGATCTGGCCGGGCCCTCCCTGCGGGCAGAGCCTCTCTGAGCTGCAGCCAGTGGCCCGCAGGCTGGGAACTGGGAGAGGACTGGGTCTGCAGGGAAAGGACTTGGGGAACT
>JAAGEH010000143.1:5748665-5787860 GCA_011751065.1 Lasiurus cinereus
AGAGAGAGAGAGAAACATCATTGATCAGCTGCCTCTTCTAAGCCCCCTATAGGAATTGAGCCCACAACCCGGGCATGGGCCCTGACTGGGAATCGATCCAGGACCTCTTGGTGCACAGACCGATGCTCAACCACTGAGCCACACCAGCCAGGCTCCAAATATTGTCTCCTGTAATCTCTTCCCATCCGTCCTGGTTTAAAACAAAGCACAGGTGTGCTCCGTTAGGAGGGAAGGAAGCCCGCCCACGGTCAGCAGCGGGAGAGAGGCGTCTGAGACAGATCCGTCCCAATGTGCCTCCTGGTCCCTGTGGGGGCGGGGGGCTCTGCCATCTGGAACCCATTTCAATTAACTGAGAAACGTGTCTAAATATTTCCTCAAATGCCAGATCAATGCGATAGATTCTGACGACCCACATCGTGTAGAACAGCGTGGATTTAAAGCTTAAGACGGAAGAATCCGGAATCCAGTTGTTAAGCTCCACAGGACTGTTAAAAATCATGGCCCAGCACGGCCGGCGAGGCTCAGGGGTTGAGGGTGGACCTCTAATCCAGGAGGTCACGGTTCGATTCCTGGTTAGGGCACAGGCCCGGGTGGCGGGCTCCATCCCCAGTGTGGGGCGTGCAGGAAGGAGCCGATGGATGATCCTCTCTCATCGTAGATGTTTCTCTCCCTTTCCCCTCCTCTCTGAAATCAGTAAAAATATATTTTTAAAAATCATGGCAGACCTTTCTCCGTGTCTCCCCAGTTTTTAGTGCTTTTCCCAGGCAGGGCCAGGGGGGATTTGGCCTGGAGGAGATGTGGTCTCTGTTACGGCGCAGGGACTCTGGAGGTCGGAGGGATATCCGTGCGGAAGCAGGTAACTTACTGAAGACCCCGATTCAGACTCACTCCTCGGAGGGGTACGGTCTGCACGATTCACGCTGTAACCGCGTTTTAAAAATCCCCCGTTTCACCTCCTGTTGGAGGCTGCTGAAACTGTGTCCTTAAAGAAGAGGAAAACTCAGGTCCTGCCCCCTATCCCCCTCTCTCCCTCCCACCCCCCCCCCCCCCGCGGGGGGCGGAGGGACTAAAAAGTAGGTCATTATGTCAGAAGTAGGATTCCAATGCAGCCCCCCGTTTGGCTTTGCGCTGAGTACAGACGTGACCTCAGCTCTGGGGTCCCCCGCCTCCTGGGATGAGGGGGCACCTGTCAGTCCTGCCACCAAACTGCCGAGTCCCGGCGGCGGTGGCCGGAGGCCGTTCTGTGAGGTTTTTAGAAAAACTAGTACTTTTTTTTTTTTGTTCGTGAAAACTGTGTGACCTTAAAAAGCGCTTAAGGCCAAACGCAGCCGGAGATGAAGCCTATGTGTGTGCATGTGTGTGTGTGTGTGTGTGTGTGTGTGCATTTCTCATACCCTGCACCGCCCCTGTGCCCAGCCTGCGGGTAGAGGTGCCCCCGTGATAGCGGCCGTACCCAGGTCCACTCTACCACCCACAATGCAGCCTCTAACAGGTGCCCTGGGCCTCCTCTCCCCCCTCCCCGCAACTTCCAGTCTGTCAAATGGGGCCATTAATCAGACCTAACTAGGATCACCGGGGTTAGGGTCGCCTGCTGGAGGTCATCTTCCTGAAACCCCCTACCCCCGTAAAGGCCATCTGGCGGGAACAGTGTCACTGTCCCGCCCTGGGTGCCGTGAGCTGGCCCCCAAACCTCTCCCCCGTTCCCCCCCGCCAGACACACCTGGCTGGGAACCCAGCTCCAATCGGAGAGGAGAGATTGCATCAAGTAGCTCAGACAACAAAAATGGAAGGCACTCCAGCGCTCCTTGAGAGGATTCATGTTTAAGAGGATGGAGAGGAACAGTGTTTTAAACAATAGCGGGCCCTCAGTCACTTTTAGTGGCAGCTGGGCACAGAGTGTCTCCAACTGCCATTCCGGGGCTGGTGGTCCCCTCTCTCTCCCAGACGTGGCCTCCCTGAGAGGGGGCATCCTCGCAGAGTCTCAGACAAACACCTTATGCGCATCCAGAATCTACATGGGGCCGGGCTGGGGTTGCTCAGCGGTCCAGTGTGGACTAGGAACATTCCTGGTCAGGGCCCGTGCCCGGATTGGGGGCTCCATCCCCAGTAGAGGGCGTGCAGGAAGCAGCCGGTCCACGATTCTCTCTCCTCGTGGATGTTTCTCTCTCTCCCTCCTCATTCTCCTGGGAAATCCATAAATTCGTACAGTAAAGTCCTCATTTCCTGGCGAGTGCTTGCATCTAACTGGGCCTGTGAGAAGGCTGTTCTGCGGTGTGGACGTGGAATCGGGGGGCATGACCGCGCCCGAGAGGAGAGGCTTACCGGAGGAGACCCCCCCCCGCCCACGTGCGGGCACCTGAAGCTGGGTTTGGGCAGGCCTTTCCCCTGGGAAGCCTGGCACGCTACCCTGGCATCTAGGGCTGCCGTGTGAACCCCTTTCTCTCTTCTCTTTCTCCCCCCAGATCTCGAGAACTTTCAGACACGAGCAAGGAGCACGGTGTCCGTCCGCCAGGGCCAGGGCATGGTGCTGCTGTGCGGGCCGCCCGCCCACTCCGGAGGTGAGTAGTGCCCTCCCGGTGCCCACCGCCCCGTGCCCACCGCACGTCCCTCTGTCCCGGCACCAGCCGGGGGGACAGTGTCCTCCGCAGAGATCCTCCGAGCACCGCTGGGCCGGGCCAGTGCTGTTGGGGAATTGGGTAGGAAAGTGTCAGACGGCGCACCATGCCACCCGGTCACCAGGCTCAGGGCAGGGAACCCTGTCTGCCTGGGTCAGAGTTCGAATCCTACTTGCTGCTTGGCCCAGCAACGTGGGTGGGGCCACCCAGGACTTCCCCCAGCTGGCCTGGCTTCCCTCCATCTTGCTGCTGGCCTGGGAGGGAGCAGGCCCAGGCCCCACGTCCCGTCACCTTGACATCCTGGGTCACTTTGTAAAGACTCACTCCGGCGAGGTCAGGAGCAGCCGTTCTCAACCTGTGGGCGGCGACCCCTTTGGGGGTCGAACAACATTTTCACAGGGGTCGCCTAAGACCATTGGAAAACACAGATACGATTCCTAACGGTTGCAAAATGACAGTTATGAAGTAGCAACAAAAATAACTTTATGGTTGGGGTCACCACCACATGAGGAGCTGTATTAAAGGGCCGCGGCATTAGAAAGGTTGAGAACCACTGGTCAGGAGGAACACACCCCCCTAGAGCAGGGGTGGGAGCCTTGTTTCTGCCAGGGGCCCCTGGGATATTCCGCACATCATTCCCGGGCCACACAAACCATCCCCTTGGGAATCAGCCTGATCCCTTTGGCCATACCTGTGACACACTCCCCCCTGGGGCCTAGGCAGGGCCAGACCCACGATCTCGGGGGCCCGATGCAGCCGGAGGGCCGGGCATTCCCACCCGGGCCCTGGAGTCATTGTCAGGCCGGCCGCCCGCTCACGTGGCTTCAGCCAACCCAGTGCCCGGCCCTCACGCGCATTCCTGAAGGACGTGGTCCCGGCTGGCGCGCTTCTTGGGGTGTCTTCCAGCACAAGTCCGTGCTCTGATCCCCTCTGCTCGCAAGCACGTGGCTCTGTTCTTACCATTTCATGCAAACCAAACGCGACTTGCCTTTTGGAAAGAGAAACCAGTTTGAAAGGTAGCTCTGGAGCTTGGGTGTGAAGGAGGGGGGACGGTGGGTGTAGGAAGGGGGAACAGTATCTCGGGCAGAACCGGAGCACCTGGGGCTGGAGCGGGAGGCTGCTGGCCCTGAGGGAGAGGCAGGGGGAAGGGACACGTATACCCCCGGCCATAGGCAGTGATGAGGTTGAGGCGTTCTTAAAGAGGCAGGTGTTTTTCAGAACAGAATTAGCAATTGCCAGGTGGGAGGTGGCGGGGGGGTGGGTGGAGGGCCATGTGTATGGGTTCAAGAAAGAAACACAGTTCTAACCAGACCAGAAACAGAGCAGCCATCAGAAACCTGCTTGAAGAACGGCCCCTACCTGGAGCACAGAGGTGTGGAGGGGGGGAATGGTGACGGGGCCGGGGGAGGAGAAGGGGGGCTGTCTGTACATAATACGCTGCAGGCAAGGGCACAGAAGACCCCAAGAGAGAGAAAAGGCAAGCGCGCGCCTCTCCAAGTCCAATCGAGAGCCAACGAGAGAGAGACAGATGCGCGGAAAGAGGACTGGAAAGAGCACATCGCTCTGCACAGAAGATTTAGAATCTTAAGAGAAGACTCAGCGCCGCTCCGATCCCTGGAACATCTGGACGAAACGAGCCATCCGCTGAGAATGCGCACACAGCAGCACTGGGCCCGGAACACGCAGAAAGCCGGAACGGACCGGTTGTCGTGGACGGAGCTGGGAGCCGTGGAGAGTGGCTTTTTCCCCAAGTGCCGGGGGAGCTGTAAGGAGCCCTTTGACCCCGCGAGGAGAGGTCTTGCCTCATCGCCAGGCCCGAGCCCAGGCGTGAGGCGGAGCCGCTGGCTCCCTCATGGAGCGAGGCCAACCCGGGCCCGGGACCCGGCGGGCGGCCCACGGGGAAGCGACCCACCCAGAGCACAGCGCTGACCTCGGGGGTCACGCCTGGCGGGCGCTATTCTCAGTGTTTTGCGTGAATTAACCAATTGAACTCTTACCCAGCCTGGTGGTCCCGTCCGTGCCTCTGTGTTAGGGGCAGACCGACCCCGAAGGCCTTGCCTACGAGACGATGAATGGCCCCAACAACTCCTGAGCTGCCCTTTGGGGAGATGTACGAGAAATGGGGGGTGGATAACGCAAAAGGCCAAGAAGAGTGTCAGCTTCAATCCTTCCCACAGTCAAGGTTATAAACAACGTCATGAGATCAGAGAATCACGAACGGAAGGAAGAGAGTCTGCTTCCTGCTGAACGATCCCCACGGCTGGAGGCGGCAAGCGACAAGCCCCACTCTGTCCATGGGGTCCCGAATGACGTGGACTGCCTTGTGCTGGCACCTCTCTCTCAGGTTTCGTCGCTGGGATATGTTGGGAAATTTCTAAACCAAAACATGGAACCCTCCCAGGTATGGCGGGGCCTAGAGGTCTCGAAGGTGGCTTCCAGCTCACACTGAAGGACACACAGTGGTACCTCGAGATACAAGTTTAATTCGTTCCGTAACCTTGAGGCGTGGGAAACTATGAGACGCTCGAGTCGCGGTAAACGGGTGGGTCGTGTGCAGCCGGCCGATCCACGCGATTACTCCTACCTCAAATGTTGCTCGTATTTCAAAGCAAAAATCGCTCGCTCAATGGCTCATATCTCAAAAATCTCGTATGTTAGGGCACTCGTATCTCGAGGTACCACTGTACTTCTCCGCTGGCCATTCCCTCCTTCTCCGAAGAAGCATCTCCATCCCAGCACTTGGGGCCAGAAAGCATCTCCATGCATGGAGGCATTTCTACCTCGCGTGGACCGAGGGAGGGTTTCTGGCGAACCATGCGTGGTTCAGTACTGGCCTCCCGTTTGCCAATCCCTCCGGGCGTTCAGCCTAAAGCCGCTGCCGGCTGCCTCCTGGAGAGGGTGTCAGGCCATGCTGGGGAGGGCCGTGAGCAGGCCGGTCCTCGCTGTGCCGCTGGGGCAGGTGTGCCGGGCGGTGCCATGCACTCAGCCTGCACTCCGAAGGGACTCCGAAGGGGATGGAAAAGCATCGCCTACACACACATCCCCGAGGGCCCCGCAGCCCCGGTCAGAGAATGGCCTGGGAGAGGGGGTCACCCCACGCTTCCAGGCTCGCTGGTTGTGGGGTTAGGAAAGTTTACGTTCACGCTGACGGAGCGTCTCTGTCCATCCCTGCACTCGCTCGTCTCCGAGGGACAAGAGGTGGCCTTGGTCACTAACCATCAACCGGAGAGACGCAGGTTTAATTCGTGGAGGAGTGAGGAGCTTCTGCGGACAGCCAGTGTGAGGAACGGGGACGCTGTGAGTGTCCGTCCCCGGGCTGGCAGGACGGATGTGCCATTCACACCCGGCGTGTCGCCAGAGAAAATAAATAACCGGGCGGCACTCAGGGTGGTGACCCTGGGATGCCATGGACGCCTGGCCCTCGAGGGCAGCTGCCTCTTCATCACTACAGGCCATCCCTGGGAGCCACTAATGAGGCCTGCTCGAGGCCCGCCCCCCGCACCTGTCAGCACGTCCCCGGGGGCGCCCCGGGCGTGGGGAGGCCTGACAGCCATACATCACGGCCCTGTGACGCTCTCCGTGAATAATGGACCCTCCTGCCGGCAGCCGCGGGCTCCCTGCCCACCAGCGACGCTGCTCCTTTCAGGTGCCAGGAGGCTGTCGACGTGGGGGGGATGGCAGGAGAACGGGCAGCTGGCACCTGCACCTCCGGCTCCTTCAAACCAGCGCGGGTGACGGCTCCCCACAGCGAAGTTCCCGGGAACCTGAGTGACGGGTGTCAGGCTAATGGGTGGCTTTCTCCAGCCGGTGACAGCCCGCGGCCAGAGGAAACGCGGCAGCCCACACCCCCATGTTATGTAAGACAGCGGTCTGGCAGTCATGCTGGCTCCCTGCAGATGAAGTCCAGCTAGTGTGCACACGTTGTTTCCTCACATATCCCGGCAAAGGGACTGTCCTAGCACAGACAGCTAAACATGTTCCCAGTTCATGGTTGAAAAATAATGATCTGAGTTGAGTCCAAAATTGCTGTTGAGATCTTGGTTGGATTGTCAGTTCGCCTTCGAGGTGGTTGGCAAAAGGAAGAACAGAGAGGCCATCAGAACAGAAAGACGGCTCAGTGATTGAGTGTGATCTATGAACCAGAGGTCACGGTTCAGTTCCCGGTCAGGGCACATGCCCTGGTTGTGGGCTCCATCCCCAGTGGGGAGCATGCAGGGGGCAGCGGATCAATGATCCTCACTCACAGGTGTTTCTATGACAACAAAATACAGAACCCAGCTCCCCACCCCCATCTCCCCAAGAACATTTTAGCAACGAGCGAGCATTGAGACCTCATTCTGCTCCATCACATTCTGACCGAGCGCTGCGAGAGCCATCTCCGGGGGCATGTTCTAGAACGTGAGCCATTAGGGTTGGAGGAACTTCTGTCGATAGTGGAAAGCTGTCCTTTGAGGACTGGCAGCCCAGCAGGGAGACCAAGAAGGAGGCCGCCGTAGTCCAACCGGGGACGCTGCGGCTGCGTCTTAGGCGGTGGCTGCGGCCCCGGGTGCTCTGCGGCCCTTATGCTCTGTCTCCACCTCCGGCTGCACCGGCCTCTTCTCGGCTCCGCATCGCACTCAGGAGAGAAAAGGCAGGCGTCTGAGAGGTCGTAGCCGCGCCCGTGCCTTCAGACGGCTGATCCGTGGCCTCGGCACTCGTCTGCTTTGTGCAATTAGCCCCAAGCACTGTCAGCCGAGGACCGAGGACCGGGGCTCCCGGGTCTGGGGGGTCGGATGCTGACGGAGGGTGGAGAAGGGCCGAACTCCTGCCCCAGGCGGAGCAGGGGCAGGGGGAGGGGTCGAGAGTCATCAAACGGGGTCAGCCCCTCCGTGTCCACCCGGCGATCTGGGGCCTGGCAGGGGGGCGGCTGCTACAAATACCTGTGCTGCCCGGTCCCGGGGGGCAGAGGGGACTGTGCGAGGAGCTGGCTGAGACAGGATTTTGGTGGCTTCTTCTAGCTCTGTTTTCCTGTTGAGCTGGCCCTGGGCCGTCACTGGTTCTTAGGAGTCATGGGGTCACCCTGAGGCGGAGGCGAGGGGTGCGGGGTGCAGGGGCAGCTCCCAGGGCCAGTCCAGTCCAGCAGCGTGGGACACACCGTCAGCCGCCCCTGCTTCTCACGAAGCAAGGGGCGCCAGGTGCGTGGGGTGGATGGGCTCCCGGAGATTCGCTTTGGGGAAGCAGGTAACGCGTGACAGGGGTTCAGGCAGATTGGAACACTGTCCTCTCCCAGGGCCTCGCAGGTCGGGACGTGAAGAATAAGACAAGGCAGGTCAGCGGAGACTATGTCTCCCGTCATACCGGCCAGCCGCTCACTGCTCGCCTAATGCCAGTTTTTGCCAAGAAAAAAATACAGGCTCCGTCTGGCCTGCCCTTACGGTTTGGCGTGAGAAGCCATAAACGCCCATTCTAAGCACAGTCTTTCAATGCTAAGGCGTCCGTTAAAACGAGGGTGTACCGTGAGCAGGGCAGTTACAACATGCCTCGTCCACAGGCCTAGCCCGGGGTCACCGGCAGGAAGTGGATGAAGTCGGTGCTGGCTTCCTGCGCATCTCCAGGTCCCCCCAGGGGACAGACACCCCCACCCCATTCTCATTTTCTATTTTATTTTTTTGGTTAATGCTCACCTGAAGATATTTTTCCATTGAATTTTAGGTACAGTGGAAGGGAGAGGGAGAGACAGAGAGAGAGAGAAACATCGATGTGAGAGAGACACCTCCATTGGCTGTCTCCGCCCACGCTCCCCAGCCGGGGCCTGGGATCCAGCCTGCAACCGGGGGATCATTGTTCTAGATTAATTCTTCCTCCCTGTTGTCTCTCCAGTCCCCACGTCTGCCTCCAGGAAACTCAAGAAAGGGGTTTGTGGATTTAGCTCCAGCAAACGCCGTAACGAAGGACTTCCCTAGCAAATGTAAATATCCCCCATCTTCCCAGAGATGGAGAGAGAGAGATGTTTTCCCCCTGAGGGATTTTTTTTTTCTTTCTGAAGTTAAGAATGTGTTTACATCCCCTTGGCAGGTTAGACTAATCATTAATGTTTACAGTCGCCATAGCAACTAGAAATGTTGGCAGGCGGGTGGGCAGATAAGCCGTGTCGATTATTGAACATGTGTCCCACGTTCAGTGGATGTAGAGCAACAGGCACCACGCTGGAGAGCGAAGGTGGGTGCTGCCATCCCCTGAAGAGCAGCATCGGTGTCGTCTGGCCCCGGCGCTGTGGTGGAGAGGTAATTAGCGCCGCTCCCCACCACTCGAAGGGGGCCCGAGGCGGGTGAGGCACGGCCGCGTGCGTGTCATTTCTCCCCTGTAACCATATCAATCCCCCTCCGCGGGCTGCGGCTCTGGGATTCCACCAGCGCTCGGCGGGTATCATTTAATTTCGCCTTCCTGGCCGAAACCGGTGTGGCTCGGTGGATAGAGCATCGGCCTGCGGACTGAAAGGTCCCGGGTTCGATTCCGGTCCAGGGCATGTACCTTGGTTGCAGGCATATCCCCAGTAGGGGGCGTGCAAGAGGCGGCTGATCGATGTCTCTCTCATCAATGTTTCTCTCTATCCCTCTCCCTCTCTGTAAGAAATCAATAAAATATATATTAAATATATATATATAATTTAGCCTTCCTGACAGCACCCTGAACTTGGTACGGTGACATGCACTGGGCCCCGCTGTGGGTTTCCTGGGACGCGTGCCGTGGGGCCCGATGCCCTGGCACCCGTGGGTGCCCGTGGGTTCTCTCCACTCCTGTCCTTGCGTCCCCCCCTCCCCCGTCCGGGGGAGCACCCTGGGTGTGTCTCTAGCACTCAGGCTGGTGCCGCGCAGTCACCCCACAGCACGCAGGGCCCCTCTGGCTCTGAGTCCCAGGCTCCCACACGCCCAGCCCAGCCCTTCGGCGGCAGAGGCCCTGGGGCAGAGGTCAAGTTGACATCTTTGCTGCCATGGTCCCCAGACAACTTCTGACCCTTGCCTGGCGTTGCCTTGTGTGCACATCGTTTGCAGAGCGTGTTCTTATCTGTTCTTCTTGGGTCACCGGGCCTCGTCCAGGGAGAGGGGGAGCCCTTCCTTGTGTGTGAGGAGCCGAGGGTGTGTTGGCTGATTGGCCAAGGTCAGAGTGCCAGCGAGGACCCTCCTCGAGCCTGCACAGGCAGCAGTAAATGCAGTAAAATGGAACCCCAGGAAAATAAAGAAACAGAAACAAAAGCACAGGGACAGTAGTTAACGACCCTCCAGGTCCCCCTTGGGAGGTGAGGTACCAGGCTGGGTCTTCGTGGGACTCCGCCCCACCCCGTGTCCAGTCCTTGGAATCTGATTGGTTCCCGAGAAAACCGACGGCAGAAGTAGCGCTGAGAAACGGACCAGACGCCGGAGGACGAATGTCCCATCTGGTCCTGTCAGCCTCAGCGCAGCTTGGCTGTCTCGGTCAGGGTACAGCTTTCGTTTTTAAATGTCCAAGTAAGAAGGCAGGGCGCTTCTTTTTGGGGAAAGACAGGTCCCTTTCTTTCTTTTCATTTCTTTTATCTTTTATTGTTGTTAATATTTTTTTATTGGTTTCAGAGAGGAAGGGAGAGGGAGAGAGAGAGAGAAACATCAGTGATGAGAGAGATTTATGGATCAGCTGCCTCCTGCACGCCCCCTACTGGGGATGGAGCCTGCAACTGGCCATGTGCTCTGACCTGGAATGGAACCGTGACCTCCTGGTTCATAGGTCAATGCTCAACTACTAAACCACACTGGCCGGGCAGGACAAATCCCTTTCCGATAAACCCCAGGCCCGGCTTCTGTGACTGGTTTCCGTCTGCATGGGTGGCGCACAGAGCAGACACGGGGAAAGGCACCTTTCTTGGCACCTTTGACCGAGGGTCGATTCATGCCCCACATGTAAATGCCCGGCGTGCACACTCTGTCACAGCGTTCCGCGAAGAGGGTGTCTCGGTGTTCAGTCACCAGGGGAAGAGACTGTGTATCGGTGATTTCTGTGGGCACGGGTGCTGATTTCCTAAAAGCTTGTTCAGCGGCTGCTTCGGTCGTTTCAAAATATAACTAATGATTGTTTAATTAGCATTGCCTACCATTTACTCAAAATCTGTCATCATTGCTGTGAATGCACTCCAGCTGAATATTTCTTCTTATCTTCCTCTTGCTGCCCAGAAATTGCTGTTCTGGAAGTAATGCGAGAGGTGTTGATGAGGCTGTGAAAAGCAGACGTTAATGACGCTGTGCTGGCGCACCAGGTTATATTAGCTTCAGAGGCTCAGGATGGCGACCCAGCGTGTGTGTGCTTTGCAGGATGATCACCCAGGACGGCCAGTGGCCATCTGCCACCAGGCCCGGCCACGGCCCACCGTCCCCAGGCTGCACCGGGCACCCCGTGACTGACTTGATAATTGGCGGTGGTGGAGGTGGGGGGTGTCATCCTTTCCATGTGTTGTTGGGTGCAGATCGCTCATATTTCGTGCAGGGTTTTTGCACCTGTGTGCATGCCAAGCCCGGCCTGTGATTTGCTTTCTTTCTGTGGCGTCCCCGTCTGGGGTTTGGTAGCCTGGGAACGGGGGGCTTGGAAGCTCTCCCTTCTTGCCTGTTTGTTGGAAGAGGCCGAGCAGAAGCAGAAGCACTCCGCCGTGGGTTGTTTGGAGAATTCGCCTGTGCAGCCATCTGGTCCTGGACGCTGGTTTGTGGGGAGGCCTTTCTTTAATGATTTCACTTCGCTTCTAGTCATTGGTGTCTACTCAGATGTCCTGTTTTTTGTTGTTGTTTTTTTCACGTTTCACTCTTGGAAGACTGTATGCAGCTCGGAATCGGCCCACTTCTCCTGAGCTGTCTAATTGGTCCTTTGTGATGATTTGCATTTCTGTTGTATCCATTGTAATTTCTTCTCTTTCGTTTTTTATTTTGTGTTTTTGAACCCTGTCTCTCTTGCTTTTCTTAGTGAATCCAACTACCAGTTTGTCCCTTTTCTTGCCTTTTCAAAGAACCAGCTCGTAGTTTCGTTGAAAATGTGTATTGTCTATTCCATTTATTTCCACTGTGATCTTTATTATGTTCTTCCTTTTACTGACGTGGGGTTTTTGCTTGTTCTTCTCTTTCTAGTTCCTTTAGGTACAAAGTTAGATCATCTGAGTTTTTTCTTCTTCCTTCAGGCAGGCTTGTTTTGCTATGAACTTTACTCTTGAGAATTTCCTCATAGAATCTTGTAGATCGTGTTCCTGCTTCCTTTTGGGTCCCTGACTGTTTTCCTGTGCCACATTATGAACCTTTGCATTAGGAACCTTTCTTAAAATACAACTTTGTTGTGCCAATCACACACAAAAAAAAATGTAAAAACTGAACTCTCTTCTCAAAGCCAACTACTGCTGGTGTCCATCCTCAGCACCACCTGTTGGCGACTCCTTGGCAGCTTCCACGTGCCTCTTCATCGCCAGCGCAGTGACCACTGTGCCAAGTTACGACGACTGTTTGAGGAGCACGTTGCATTGGTTGGATATTTTGTTGTTTGCTGGTGTTTAATGAGACCCAATGATTCTCCCCCAAACCAAAGTAATAGAGTTAATAAGCCTGATAAGGTACCTACTGTTTCTTGAAGCCGTCACATTATCAGTTCAGGCCCTCCCACCTTCACCTTGGTGACCGGTTAATAACTGTCTGAGGGAAGCGGTGTGTGTGGAACGAGGGCTGGCAGGAGGATTCTGTCACCTAAGAAGTTTGCTTGCCTCAGCACCCGCCAAGGAATTTCAAGATCACTGACGGCGCCTTAAAACTCTCTTACAAGATTTGAAAGGAGAAATTTGCTCATCTGTTAAACTTTGCTTAACCCAGCAGTCAGCAAACCACGACGCACAAGCCATCCGTGGCTCATGAGCCGAGGTTTGCCGCTCTGTTGACCGATGAGTTTGCCGACCACTGGCTTAACCCAGTGCTTCTCAAGGTCATTTGATCCTGTAATTCTCTTACATTTGGCAGGTGTGGGGCTTTTATTAACAGTGAATAATTAGTCCAGGGGCCACAGGTTTGTGGCAGGTTTTTGTGGGGGAGTCGGGGAGCCCGGGTTTAGAAAACACTACAATAGGAGCTCAGGTTTATTTTCTTCTCTCGCTGGAGTCACAGAAGCAGTGACTCCACAGAGATTAACTTGTTTGTAAACAGGGCAGACAGCATGCGCACTGAGTAGATTCTTCACTTTTACTTCGAAGATGATTAACTTTTAGGGGTTCCGTGGGCTTGTGGCTCGAAGCGCTGACACACACATTGGATCCCCGCCCCCCCCCGAGCAGGCAGCACCTGGGCCATTACTCCGGTTGGAGGGTGCAGTTGTTGAAAGACAGTGTTTCGTGGCTTTCCTGATATGGCATAGCTCTGGTCCGAATCTTGGTCTTCTGTTTTTGTTTCAGTTCTGTTTTAGGGTTTGTTTGTTTGTTTTTGCTGTTCTTTTTTTTTTTAGTTGAGATTAGAGAAATAAGCAAGCACGTGTATTTTATTCTGATATTTCTGGTCCATGCAACTTCCTAGTTACTCAACAGTAGCCACTAGCAACGGTTTTGAAAAAAATGTCTTCAGGAAAGAATATACAGTTTCCCGGATTGATTCCTGGGAGAGGGGCAGGCGGGCTAATGCTGGGATGGGGGTGGCCCTGCCGTCTGCCTCCGACTGTGGGGGTGCTCCTGTGCTCCTCCAGGCATGGAGCTCATCCGGGGGAGCCACCCGATGCTCGCGGCGGTGCCTGGCTTTGCTGGGATCTCACCACTGGAGCGGGTCCTTCGCTTCTCGGGGCCGTGCTCCTCGGCGCCTGGAAAACCATGGGATGGATGGAAACCACAAAGCGCAGGGCCAGCGCCAGGCGCACGCGTGGCAAACCCTCAGGGCGCCTTCCCTCGACTGAACGACATTGGACTTCTCTTCGCCAATGACCTGTGTGCCCTCCGGTCCTCTCAGCCTCGGCGACTGAGCCAGCCGGGGGGATGGGGACTGCGCATGCTCCCGTGAGCAGGTCTCCTGTGCCCACGTCTCTGGGGGCGCAGGGGCAGCCCAGAGCCCAAGCCGTGTGTGTGTAACGCTCTGTCCTTGGCTTGCAGAGCTGAGCTACGCCTGGATCTTCAACGAGTACCCCTCCTACCAGGACAACCGCCGCTTCGTCTCCCAGGAGACCGGCAACCTGTACATCGCGAAGGTGGAGAGGTCGGACGTGGGCAACTACACCTGCGTGGTCACCAACACCGTGACCAACCACAAGGTGCTGGGCCCGCCCACCCCGCTGACCCTGAGGAACGACGGTGAGTGCCCGGGTCCGGGACCTGGTCCTGTGGGGCGCGGCGTGCTTGGGGGACTGGGGCGCCGACCCGCACTGCGCAGCTGTCTGAGTCACAGGGAAGGGAAGTTCAATGCTTTCTACACTCGGCGCCCGTGTTCTCCGCTCGGGAGAGGAGTAAACCAGGAGTCCAGGTGGGAAGACGGATTAGCAGGCTAAGGGCGCATCTCAGCCGGGAGGGAGGGTGGATCGGGCGAATGTAAGTACTGTACTCTGTTTCCCCGAAAGTAAGACATCCCCCGAAAACAAGACCCACTACTTCCCGTTTTGCCTCTCGCTGTCATATAAGGCATCCCCCCCCGAAAATAAGACCTCCCCGATACTAAGGGATCCCCAAAACATAAGGCCTCCCCAGAATAGAAGGCCCCCGAAGCTACCGTCAGGCGTTTGACTACTGATTTAAAGAGACCTCGCCCCCTCGCCCTGCCTGAACAGCTCCAGCTGCGCTGCGGCCAATCAGTGAGCTGGTTTGTGATGACAATGACTACCGTACTGTATACAGATCATAAATTTCCTTTTTTTTTTTTTGTTCAACAATAAATATGTAGCGTATTCTTCTTCATGGAAAAATAAGATATCCCCTGAAAATAAGACCTAGCGCAACTTTGGGAGCAAATGTTAATATAAGACACTGTCTTATTTTTGGGGAAACAGGGTAGCAGAGGGATCTGTGGCTCCTTTCCTTCCCACTGAAACCACCACCCAGGCAGCACAGAGCGGGGGGCTGAGCCAGGAGGCCGTTAGTTTGTCCCTGTCACTGAGTCTCCGTGTCGGGAGAGGTTGGTCACGATCCGAACAGGGTCCCGACTTAGGATACTGACGACAGTTCCCGCCACAGTGATATGCAGTCGCCTCCCGCACGGGCTCCACCGAGGGTTGGGGATCAAACCTGCAACTGACGCACGTGCCCTCCGGGGGGAATGGAACCTGAGACCCTGTGGCTGTGTCTGCACAGTATGCAAGGTGGTGCTCTAACCATTGAGCACACCGGCCAGGGCCTGTCTCCACATTTGTTCTCTTGCCCCCTGTGCCGCTGAAGGACCTCTGCTGGGGATGGGCAGAGCAGAGGATTAAAGCAGGTACCCGTGTCTCTCCCGCTAATAGCTACTACCCTGTTTCCCCGAAAATAAGACCATGTCTTCTATTAATGTTTGCTCCCAAAGATGCGCCAGGTCTTATTTTCAGGGGGTGTCTTATTTTTCCATGAAGAAGAAGACGGTACACATTTATTGTTGAACAAAAAGAAAGGAAATTTATTCCCTGTCTACAGTACGTTGTCATCACAAACCAGCTCACGGATGGGCCGCAGCGCAGCCGGAGCTGTTCGGGCCGGGCGAGGTCTCTTTAAATCAGGAGTCAGACGCCTGGTGGTAGCTTCAGGGGCCTTCTATTCCGGGGAGGCCTTCTGTTCAGGGCAGGCCTGATGATCGGGGAGGTCCTATTTTCGGGGGGGTGCCTGATATGACAGCGAGAGGCAAAACGGGAAGTAGGTCTTATTTTGGGGGATGTCTTACTTTCGGGGAAACAGGGTAAGTGGCAGAGATTGCGCAACAGTCACAGCCTGGGCTTGAGTCAGCCCAGCCCCCCCCTTGAGAAGGTGTGTCCAGCCTTGGAGGGAGGACAGGAGTTCCAGGCAGCGGGCGCGGTGTTGGTTTAAACCGAGGTTCTCCAGCGCCCCCTGCAGGCCAGCCCTCCCCACGGCCTGCTCTTCCTGGAAAGGAAGTTTCAGATGTTTCTGCAGAGAAACGTTGAGTCTTGAGGGCTCATTCCTCGATTCTCTGTCATCTTTGCCGCGGTGGTAAATGGCGGCTTATTTTTAATCACCGTCTCTGATTAGCTAGTGCTGACGGATGGAGATGCCGTTTTTCTGGCGATTCAACATCTGGCGAGCTTGCTGTGGCGCGTCGTTCGTTTTCAGAGCTGGTCTGCGGTTCTGCTCCTTCCCCCACACTTTTCTGTCTTCACCCTTTCCTCGAGGCCAGGGCTGGGCCGGCTCCAGCTCCTGGGCCAAAGGCAGTGCACTATCATTTTTACAAATAAAGTTGTACTGGAACGGAGCCCTTTTTTTTTCCATATTGTCTTTTTCCAGCTCCAAGGATGGAGTTGAGTCTTTTTTTAAAAAAATATATGATTTTACTTATTTTAGAGAGGGAGGGAAAGGCAGAGACAAACAGAAGCATCCGGGATGAGAGAGAAGCATTGATCTGCTGCCTCCTGCACACCCCCTCCTGGGGAATCAAGCCCACAACTCGGGCACCTGCCTTAAGCAGGAATCGAACTGTCGACCAGTGAGCCACACCGGCCAGGCCGGAGTTGAGTCTTCACAGAGAATGAAGGCATGGCTCACAGAACCCAAATCATTCATCTCTGCCCCTTTACAGAACACCCGTGCCAGGCCCTGAAACATAATCCCTTTAAATATCCAAAGACCATCCACTATCGAGACTTGGTCTTTGTGGCGCCAGCAACGTGGATTGGGACCCACGTGTGCAAGTTAGAGGGCAGGAGAGAGAGCGTGGAGCACAACACAGAGTGAGGAGCTGTTGGGTAGGAGGAGTGTAAAAGCGCCTCCACGGAGTCGGCTTCCTTCTTCCTCAAAGTAGGTGCCCGTTTCGTTAATAGTTCCCACTGGGCCGAAACCGGTGTGGCTCAGTGGAGAGAGCGTCGGCCTGCAGACTGAAGGGTCCCAGGTTCGATTCCGGTCAAGGGCACGTACCTTGGTTGCGGGCACATCCCCAGTGGGGGGCGTGCAGGAGGCGGCTGATCAATGTCTCTCTCTCATCGATGTTTCTAACTCTCTATCCTTCTCCCTTCCTCTCTGTAAAAAAATCAATAAAATATATTTTTTTAAATAGTTGGAACTGGAAACGGGCAGCGGATGACCTCAGGGCTTCTCTCTAACCCGAGAGTCCAGGGCAGGCCCGGGCACCTACCCTCTGCCTGTCCCGGAGAGAGCCTTCCGGAACAGCTCCGGAGACTCTGCGCCCAGCGAGGAGGAGGACAGGAGGCAACCTCACGGGATGAACTTGCTCATCACTCGGGGTCTGAGTGGAACCCCATGTGTGCCAGGGGGTGCACAGCCTTCTGGCTCCCCCTCGTCTCCTCTCCGGCTGGGGAGGTTCCTGCTTGGACAACGGTGGCCTCACCATCAACGGGATTTAGCCGCAGGGACGGTGGACGGCGGCGGCAACGATCCCTTGGACCGTCAGTCGGTCAGTCCTTCGACCCCACAATGGCCCCTTCCGCCCAGGGCACAAGGCCTTTCCAAAGGGGCGAGGCGACCGACTCAGCCGAGGGCGTCAGGGTGACGGACCCGGTTTTCCTCAACGTTTTCTGTGAATGGAACACACACCCCGTTTCCCAGGAAACTTCTCCGAGGACGGTTTTTGCCATTTCTGTTTCTCAACAGATAGTCTCACGCCGTGGGTGACAGTCCCTTCTGGTGGCTGAATGTAGCCAAACCACAGACCCCGGCGAGGGCAGGCGTTGGCAAAACCGCATGGCGCACCACTCTGCCAGCACAGTGCCCTGCGAGTGGCAGTTCAAGGAGTGGGGCGCGTGGCTGGTTTCCCCTTCGTGGGCTGAGTTGTTGCCCACGAAGTTATCTTGCTGAATTCTGTGTGCTCGTGGGCATCGCGTCCGCCTAAGGATTGTCCGGGGCTGGCCCAGCCAGCCTGGCTCAGGGGTGAAGCCTCGACCTAAGAACCAGGAGGTCACGGTTCGGTTCCCCATCAGGTCACAGGCCCGGGTGGCCGGTTCGATCCCCAGTGGGGGACGTGCAGGAGGCAGCTGATCCATGACCCTCTCTCGTCATGGATGGTTCTCTCTCTCTCCCCCTCTGCCTTCCTCTCTGAAATAAAAGCACATTTCTATTTAAATAGTAACAGTAATTGCCCGGGGCTTGAAAGGGGCATCCTTGTTGCCACAAGACTGTCTGCAGAGTCCAGGCTCCAGGCTGGGCCTTGTCCCCGGTGCCACCCCGTGGGGGGTGCCCTCCCAGTGACCCGCCCACAGGAAGTGTCCCCTGCGGTGGGGCGGAATTTTCTGCTCTGGCGGCAACAGGGGTCCTGAAGGCGTCGCCCCTGGGCCGGCAGCGGGCGCACCAGCGGGGAACCTGGGAGACACGCGGAGTCTTGGGCTCCGTCTTGACTCACGGAATCGGAGACGCGAGCCCTCGGCGGTTTGCGGTGTGGGACCCGCTGGTGTGGAAAGAACAGCCGGGAGTTTCCAGCCGCGTCCTCCCCAGGACCAGCTCTTGGACCCACCGAGTGCGCAGCCGCTGCCTGCAGAGCCGCCTTACCGTGCGACGCCCGGAAAACTGCAGCCCCTGCCCGTCACGGAGGCGGCACTGGGGTCCGTGTGGCCCACGTGGCATGGGGTGAGGCCGGCGCCTGGCATCGGGTCACTGTGCGATGCTGTGTCTGGAGTTAATTCACTGGATGCGGGTGGATGGAGCAGAGCCCTGGCTGCTGAGGCCCGGGCCGCACAGAAGCACGGGCGCTGTCAGCCTCACTGTGTGATGGGGGCTCTCCGGCTCCCAGAGAAGGCGCTGACCTGCACTGGAAAGCAGGAGACTTTCTTTGGTACTTTGAGTTTAAAATTAGGGAGAGGGGGCTCTGGACCTGAGCAGAGGGGCCCGGATGTTAAAGGCCAGACGCGTGTACAAAGGCAAGGACACAGCCGTTTCCCTGCACGCACCGCGCGGGCTCACCTTCACCCTCCGGAACACCTGTGCCGCTGCTCGGCAGGACCCTCTTAGGCCGGAGTTCCTGTAGGATGTGCCACTGCCTGGCTGGAGAGCGCCCGTGCTGGGGCTGCTTCCACTGGCTGCCGTGTGTGCAGTGGCTGCTGTGCGTGCAGTGGCTGCCGTGCGTGCAGTGGCTGTTGTGCGTGCAGTAGCTGCAATGGGTGCCATGTGTGTAGTGGCTATCACAGATGCCATGTGTGCAGTGTGCCGTGTATGCCGCTCGAGCTGTGGATGCTCTGTGCAGTGGATGCTATGTATGCCGTGGGTGCTGTGCATGCAGTGAGTGCCATGTGTGCAGTGGGTGCCGTGCGTGCAGTGGCTGCTGTGCGTGCAGTGGCTGCTGTGCGTGTAGTGGCTGCTGTGCGTGCAGTGGGTGCTGTGTGTACAGTGGCTGCAGTGCGTGCAGTGGGTGCTGTGCGTGTAGTGGCTGCAGTGGCCACTGTGTGTGCAGCATCGCCTCTCCCACCTGCCTGCAGCCGCTCACATCTACTTCCAATTCCCGGCGTCCACGGAGGCCCCGTTCCTAGCTGAGGGGCTCAGACCCAGCAAGGTGTCTCTAGAAGGAAAAGCACGAGTGGTCCGTACAGGCAGACAACCGGCTCCTGCAGGCGGAAGGGGTGTCACTGAGAGTGTATCCCCCCGGGCCACCCTAACCCTACCACGGCCACGCTTCCCGGTGGTGCGTGGCCTCAGCGCGGGTCCCACCCTCCTCCCCGTGAGCAGCAGAGGTGGAGGGCGTCCTGCCACACTTCCTCCACAGCTCGCCCCCTCGCCAGCGCAGCTGCAGACCGTCGCGTGCCCGCGTGTGCAGGTGGCCGGAGGAGGGCCCGGGGAACGCGCTCCTGGGTGAGGGCCTTCGTTTCTTAAAAACGATTAAAAAGGCAGCAGCTTTCCCAGTTCAGCGTGGAGAGGAGAGGCCAGAAGAGTTAAACGGGAGGAAACGGTCCTGTCCGCGCTCGCCTGTGCCAGCTGTGACCCAGTTAAACGGGCCCGGCACAGGTGTTCCTGACGGCACAGCGCGGGCGAGGGGAGCGGCTTCTCCACGCGGAGGCTCTAAAAAACGGCAACGCTCACTGTGCTAAGGAGCATCCTGTGGACAGTGCAGACCGCCCTGTCCCTCTCTGATCCACGTCTCCACAGGCTGCAGGCCACAATGCGTCCTTACTGACAGCTCTGCCCCGGACACACACAGGCACCGCCCCACGTCACCCCATCACCACCTGCCCTGTCCGGGTGAGAAAGGCGTCGTCTTCGGTGAGGGACCTCGCACAAGAAGCCTTGAGGATACTCACCAACACGGCCACGGTTCAAGGCCTTCTCAGCTCTGCTGGGAGCACAGGCGTTCAAGGCCCGGCAGAGCGTTCAAGGCCCGGCAGAGTGCATGCTCGGGGTTGGAGCTCGATCCTATGCTTCTCTTAGATTTTTTTAAACAATTTTTATTGATTTCAGAGAGGAAGGGAGAAGGAGAGGGAGAGGGAGAGAGAAACATCAATGATGAGAGAGAATCCTGGATCAGCTGCCTCCTGCACGCCCCACACTGGGGGTCGAGCTCACAGCCCGGGCCTGTGCCCTGATGGGGAATCGAACCGCGACCTCCTGGTTCCTGGGTCAAGGCCCCACCACTGAGCCACGCCGGCCGGCACTATTCTTCTTTTCACGCGGTTTCAGAATAAAAATCCTGGCGTTTGGAGGTAAATGAGTATTTACCTTGCCTGGAGTCATTTAGAACGAATTCAGACTAGCTTGGACGTGAAAGAGGAGGTAACCGGTGGCCACAGATCGATGGCTCAAATGGTTGTGCTTGTAGACATCATCCAGAGGGGGTGTCGTGTTAAGTATTTGACATTTCCTGCCATGTGTTTCCCCAAAATGCCTTTGATGTTCCCGGTGACTAAGTCTCTGTCCCTTTCCTCTATAATTTTTTAGACTAAATTTTTCCTCTATAACTGTTTTATGGCTGAAAAAAAACACACCAATAACAACAATTTCTGTGGGTGACGTGGAAATCATGGAGGACTCGGTGCTGGCCGACGGTGGGCGCTGCGACGCGTTTTCTGTTGCGTGCCCGAACCCGGAGCCACCACGGCCGGCTGGCGCTGGGACCTGCCTCACGCGAGGGGGCCAGCTGTGGCCCGTGGCGCCCGCCGGGGGAGCTGCGGACATCATCCCGCGGGGAACTCTCCTCGAGTTTCCAAACCCCCCCTCCCAAGACTCAGCGCCTGGTCTTTCTCCACAGGGGTGATGGGCGAGTACGAGCCCAAGATCGAGGTACAGTTCCCGGACACGGTGCCGACCGCCAAAGGGGGCACGGCCAGGCTGGAGTGCTTCGCGCTGGGCAAGTGAGTCCTGGTCCCCCCCGCCCCCCCGCGTGCTCCGGGCTCCTGGGGGCCCCCTCGCCTTGGTGGGGGCGGAGGGAGACTGTCATTCAGCAAATGCACCCCCTCACCGCAGAGAGGGACCTGGGGGAGGGGCCAGGGAGGGTCAGGCTGCCACCCTGACGTGGCCAGGAGGAGGGGGAAGGGCAGGAGGGGTGCTGTCTGGCATTGGCCACCTGAAGGACGGGGACACGGGCCTTCCTAGTCCCTGAGGGTGGACCCAGAGGCTCAGTTCCAGTCCCAGCGTCCCCGGGAGGCACCACGCATCCCTGGAATTCCTCTTTAAGTCTCAGGTCTCGGCCCGCTGCTGGGATAGAGACAGAGGCGACCGGTAGCTCTAGGAGACTCTATTGCCCAGAGCCGTCTAGAACAGCGGTTCTCAACCTTCCTAAGGCCGCGACCCTTTAAGACAGCTCCTCATGGGGTGGTGACCCCCAACCATAAAATGATTTCCGTGGCTACTTCATCACTGTAATTTTGCTACTGTGATGAACTGTCATGTAAATATCTGATATGCAGGATGTATTTTCGTTGTTACAAATGGAACATCATTAAAGCATAGGAATTCATCACAAAAACAATATGTAATTATATATTGTGAAATATTTATTTCTAATGACAAATAAATGAAATTTTGTCTTGAATCGTGGTGCAGCATGGGTAACAGTCTTCCTAGGACAACAGTAAACTACATGGCTACACTTTGCTACACCGAGGAGCGGTGTGTTGGTTCCTAAGACCATGGGAAATAGGTGTTTTCTGCTGGTCTTAGGCGACCCCTGTGAAAGGTTCATTCGACCCCCAAAAGGGTCGAGACCCACAGGTTAAGAACCGCTGGTCTAGAAGTTTCTCACCGTCCCCAGGGAGCGGCCCCGAGCGGTTCTGTCGGGGGGCGCAGGCCAGGGAGATTGGGTACCGTGTTGCCGGCAGCCTGCAGGCCAGGTTTGCCGTGAACGATCAGAACTGCCATCTGACGCTGAGCCGCAGGCCGTCTGCACGTGTGAACGATGCGTGTGCGCCTCTCCTCCCACCTGCCCGCCCGGCCAAGCCATGGCTCTCACACACACACACACAACACACACACACACACACAACACACACAACACACACACACACACACACACACACACCCCGGCCCCGGCCCCCAGGCTCCCCTGGACGCCGGCCAGACCTCCGTGCCCGCACCCCGTCTCCATGCGCGGGCAGCGGCCTCTCCAGCCGCCAGGGAGGGGCCGCTCCCTTTGCAGTTCAGTGTCGGGTCCCGTGGCAGGCTCTTTCTGTGTCCGTCTGTGTTTCCCAGTTGGGGGGGCATGGGCGACGGCGGGGTCTCCACTTTGCTCCGGTGCAGCGCCCGTCCTGTTCCTTTCGTGTTGACTACAGAGAGGGCGGGGGCGGGAGCGGGAGGGAAACATCCGGAGGAGAGAGAATCATGGAGCGGCTGCCTCCTGCACGCCCCCCATTGGGATGGAGCCCGCAACCCGGGCCTGTGCCCTGACCGGGAATGGAACTGTGACCTCCTGGCTCGTAGGTCGAGGCTCAACCGCTGAGCCCCGCCAGACGGGCTGGGAAATTTTTCTTATTCTAATATGTACAGTGGTTCTCAACCTTTCTAATGCCACGACCCTTTAAGACAGCTCCTCATGTGGTGGTGACCCCCAACCATAAAATTATTTCCGTTGCTACTTCATCCTGTCATTTTGCACTGTTATGAATCGTATCTGTGTTTTCCAATGGTCTTAGGCGACCCCTGTGAAAGTGTCGTTCGACCCCTAAAGGGGTCGCAACCCACAGGTTGAGAACCGCTGTTCTAACAGGAGCACTAAGTCCCTGGTAACAGTAGCGACTGCCATGGGTAACATTGTAACAGAGATGCCTGCATGTGTGTGTGATGTTGGGGACGGGGGGCGAGGGGAGTGCTCTCAGGGGCAGGCTTCTCGGTTTAGACCCAAGAAGGAAGAGGTGTTGGGAGCTCAGGACCCCCCAGACGGACGGCCTGGCTCTCGCGCGGCTCATGCGCGGCTCTCTGTTCTCGCCCCCAGCCCAGTCCCCACCATCGTCTGGAGGCGGGCGGACGGGAAGCCCATCGCGAGGAAGGCCCGGAAGCACCCGTCGGACGGGATCCTGGAGATCCCCAACTTCCAGCAAGAGGACGCGGGCCCGTACGAGTGCGTGGCCGAGAACTCCCGTGGGAAGAACGTGGCGCGGGGCCAGCTGACCTTCTACGGTGAGTGCCCGGGGAGGGCGGGGCGGAATGGACCTGTCACTCAAAGAGTCAGCTGGGGCTCGCAGGGGGCTTGGGGGAGGACCCGGCCAAGCAGGGCCCTGCAAGACCTCGGCTTGCTGCTGAACCCACACCCCTCCCCCCACCCCTCCCCTCATCCCACCCCTAGCAGGGCTGGGTGTGGGGAGGGGCGTGGGGCCAGGATGTGAGGAAGCCAAGGAAGAAATCAGGCCAATGTGCCAAAACCGGTGTGGCTCAGTGGATAGAGCGTCGGCCTGTGGACTGAAAGGTCCCAGGTTCGTTCTGGTCAAGGGCATGTATCTTGGTTGCGGGCACATCCCCAGTAGGAGGTGTGCAGGAGGTGGCTGATCGATGTCTCTCTCTCATCGATGTTTCTAACTCTCTATCCTTCTCCCTTCTTCTCTGTAAAAAATCAATAATATATGAAAAAAAAAGAAAAGAAAAGAAATCAGGCCGATGTGTCAGGGCGATGCGGCCATGAACACATCGCACAGGGGCTGTTTTCCCTCCCCCCGTCAGCTGTGAACCCGACACCGGAAACGTGTCTGTCATTCCTCCTCCCAGTCTGTTTTATTTTCTTTATTATTTTTTAAATCGCTGTGCTTTTCTTCATTCGGATCTTGATGGGGGGCTCGTGTTAATCCTCGGCCGTTCCTCCTCTTCGGTGGGGATTTCGCGAACATGTGGGGACGCCCGCAGCCCCAGCGTGGCTGAGCTGAATGGAGGGGGACAGAGTTCTCGCCCCGGACATGACTTGCGTGCGGCCGTGCCTGTCCACTCGGGTCATACACACGGGCCCGGCTGTTACCTGAACGTAGAACCTCCCGCACGCGGTCGTCAGTGGAGCCCATGCGGAACCCTGTTAGGGTGTCTGTTTGGGATCCAGAAAAGGGTTTCCCTGGGTGGGACAAAAGGAACATGCCTGAGCCCATTGGTCTGGGAGCTGGAAAGGAAGGTATGGACTGGCTAATCCGCCAGAATGGCTCCAGGTGTGAGCGGGTCTCCTGCCCCAGGCCATGTGGACATGGATGACATCATTCCCGGGCCAAACAACACCCTCCCCTTACCCATTAGCCGGCGGTCTTCGGTCACACAGTTACTTCTCTCCCCCTCGTGCCTTGGGGGGGGCCAGGCCACAGGGCTTCTCAGGCTCACGTGGCCCGCGGGCCGGACGTTCCCCATCCCCTGGGCAGCACCGGCCTGCCTTTGTCCCTCACCGTCCGTCCTCAGCAGCAACGAAGGCTAGCCGAGCGGCCCAGGCAGAGCCGGGGAAAGGGAAACTGCGCTTTCTGAGATGGTGGTGGTGTGATCGCCGAAAAGCAAAAGCCGTCACAGCGCACGGGCTGGAAAAGCCAACAGGGCAGCGGCAGGCGTGTCAGTGAAGCCGCGGGCCGCCTTGGCTAAGTGCCCGGGTGCTTTTTCTCGCCGGCGTGGTGATCACGTCTGTGGGTCAGGCAGGCACGCCCTGGACAGACTCAGGGACGTGGCCACTGCTGTTTCACTCATTGAGTAGCCTTTTGGAGTCAGTGGTGGCTGGTCCTTCCTGTCACTGGAGCCGCTCCGCTGACTGAAGGCAGCCAGGGGTTCGGGCGCTCTCGGGGTGTGGGGGGAGGGGGTACGCAGTGCTCGGTGGCCGGGAGGGGGCAGCGTGGTTCCTGCGGCATCGATTTCCCTCCCTAAGGAGAGCCCCCTCCTCCCTCCAGTCGCTCTTCTGAGAATCATCTGCTCCCCCCAGACCTCACCTGGTGCTTTCCCAGGGGTCCGACTGGAGATGAGAACCTTGTCCGAGAAGCCCAGGCATCCTCGCGTGGAGGGCGGATGCTGGCAGTAACTCCTGGCGGTGACCCCGATGATAGGAGCCCATCCGATCAGGGTTGTCCGTGGGGCTGGGCCACTGAGTCTGGGGTTATTCCTCCTCGGCGAGCACATCCGAGGCCCAGACATTGCGGCACTGTCTTCCCTGTCGCCGAGAGCTGGGTTAAACAGCAGAGCCACGAGTCGTTTTCCTGTTGTGTTCTGGTCTCCACTGGCCAACCACGGGTCTAGACCGTCAGGGATGAATACCGGGGGCCCACGTGCCTTATAAAAAGGGAAGCAAGCCACGCTCTCTGCCAGGCACCGAAATGGACCCGGAACAGGGTGACCCCAAGGCATGAGAGAGCAGCAGGAGAGATTTCCGTCAGCTCAGATCGATGTCTCTCTCTCATCGATGTTTCTAGCTCTCTGTCCCTTTCCCTTCCTCTCTGTAAAACACCAATAAAATATATTTTTTAAAAAAAAGAAAAGAAAGAGCTCTAACTCCGAACACTCCCCGCGGAGACGTGACTCATCCACGCGGAGCCGGCAGCAGCCGCGTGGGCCTTTGCCCTGCGAGGGCGCCCTGCCTCCGCCCGGGGTGTAGGAGGAGGGTGACCTCATTCCTCACCGCTTATGTAAGCTGCTGCTTCACCCCCGTCTCCCCGGGCCGTGGCCCACACACCGCGTTCTAAGGGAAAATGTTCCCCTCATTGCACATGGAGTGCCGTGAGCTCATTGCCCTCCGGAAGCCAGGAAGTGCCTGCGGGTGTCCCGCAAAGGCTCGCTTGGTGGCTGGCTTCCCCCGGGCCTGCAGGGATGACCACTGAGCACTCCCGCCACGGCCCTTGACCTCCAGGACCCGCTGGAGTGGGCGGGGCCAGCCCTCTGGGGGTTCAAGGAGTGAGAACCTTGTATGGTCTTTGCAAAACCCTGACGGCCCGCCCTCCCTCCCCGGGTCCCTCCCCTCCTCGGATGGCAAGGCTTGGCCCCTGCACTCTGTGTTTTCGACGGAAAGCAACGAATGAGCCCAGTTGTCCTGAAATCCCTGTCTCTGCACCTGGTTTCCGTATTTTTAAATATATTTTATTGATATTTTACAGAGAGGAAGGGAGAGGGACAGAGAGTTAGAAACATCGATTAAAGAGACATTGATCAGCCGCCTCCTGCAAACCCCGCACTGGGGATGTGCCCACAACCAAGATACATGCCCTTGACCGGAATCGAACCTGGGACCTTTCAGTCCACAGACTGATGCTCTATCCACTGAGCAACACCGGTTTCGGCTCCACGTTTGCTTTTTGAGCTTGGACTTGCCATTGCTTCCTAAGCTACATTTCTTCCCTCCTCTTTGAAAACCCTGGCTGTGTTGTTAATCGTCCGCACAGCTTTCCAGAAGTTTCTCCGTCGCTTTGCTTTCCTGGGCTCGATGGGGGGTCGACGTCCAGCAGGTGGAAGTGAAACAGGCCCACCATGGCCATCAACCCATCACCCCCCTTCCTGCCCCCTGCCCCCGCCTGTGCTCCCAGCAGAGCTGAGGCAGACAAGGGGCAGCTGAGTGGGGCTCCTGCTGGGAGGAAGGGTGCAGGCCTGTGTTCGCGTCGTGGGGCTGGTGGCATACTGTCTCCAAGAGCTGAATCCCCCCCCAAGACCCCCCTGGCAGGCAGCATGGCTCCCTCAGCAGAGGAAGGCTAAAACTCCACTCTCTGCCCTAACCGGTGTGGCTCAGTGGATAGAGCGTCAGCCTGCAGACTGAAGGGTCCCAGGTTCGATTCCGGTCAAGGGCATGTACCTTGGTTGCAGGCACATCCCCAGTAGGGGGCGTGCAGGAGGCGGCTGATGGATGTTTCTCTCCCATCAATATTTCTGACTATCCCTCTCCCTTCCTCTCTGTAAAAAATCAGTAAAATATATTTTTAAAAATAAATAAAATAAAATAAAACTGCGCTCTCCTCTCTGAAAACCGCAAAACTGCTTCTCGGTGGCAAAGGGAGAAGGCTTTCATGCAGGCCCCTGGACACAGCTGCTTGCTCAGGGGCTTGTCCCCTGGTCTCCTGGTTTTGTTTGTTGTCAAGCAGGTAGGATACAGCCTGTCCTTCGTGGCTTGTGGTTGAGCATCGACTTAGGAACCAGGGAGTCACGGTTCAATTCCCAGTCAACCCAGGTTTCGGGCTCGATCTCCCATAGGAGGCACCCGATCGATGTTTCCATCTCTCTGTCTCTATCCCTCTCCTCTCCTTCCTCTCTAAAAACCAATAAAAACTTACTTTTTAAAAAATGTTTTAGCAGAAACCAGTTTGGTTCGGTGGATAGAGCGTCGGCCTGAGGATGGAAAGGTCCCAGGTTCGATTCTGGTCAAGGACATGAATCTTGGTTGCAGGCACATCCCCAGTAGGGGGCGTGCAGGAGGCGGCTGATGGATGTCTCTCTCTCATCAATGTTTCTAACTCTCTATCGCTCACCTTTCCTCTCTGTAAAAAATCAATAAAATATATTTAATTAAAAAAAACATATTTTTAAAAAAATGTTTTAAGTAAGTTGAGCAGACACTGATGCCCATCTTTGCTTCCTAAACGGCCACAGCCCAACCCAACTGGATCCAGAAGATAAGCGACCTCCACGTAGCCATGGAGGACAGCGTCTCCTGGGAGTGCAGGGCCAGCGGGAGGCCCAAGCCCACGTACCGGTGGCTGAAGAACGGGGAGCCGCTGGTCGCCCAGGTAAGCCAGCCGCGTGCCAACCGCGCTCGGTGCCCACGGTCCTGTCTAAGGTGGCCCTGTTGCTATGGAAACAGGGAAAGGATGAGTCGTTTCCAAAATAACATGCAACCGGTGGCCATTAACAGTGAGACACGCGCAGGTGGAGGCACTGGGTAAGCTGACCCTGGCAGCTGGCTCGTCGGTGTCCAGACGAGAGCGTGGTCCTCCCCCTTGAACATCCCTGGCTCTGGGGTCGGAAGCCAGGCAGATGGCCCGGGGCACGAATGGGTGCTGAGAGAGAGAGAGAGATCAGTGTGCGGGGAGCGGGCTCCAGGCATCCGGAGGCCCTGTCAGCGCCGTCCCATCACCCCTCTGCAGGAGGCTTCTGGCCAGCGGGGTGCAGCGGGCTCACCGGCAGACGCCCCCCTGCCTCCAGCATGCAGAAGGGCACATTGAACACGAGCTCAGCACTTCCTGTGCCACACGGAGCAGTCGCTGCAAGTGATGGACGGGCTGGGGGCACCCACCTGCAGGCCTGGGGCAGGCAGTGGGAACTGGGAGCTCAGGTGTCAGAATCCCTCCCTGGAGACAATACTTTTAGAGCGAAGGCTTGGGGTGGAGACACCCACACACACCTACTGCCACCCAGGGGCACAGGCAGCCAATCTGCCACCTGGCTTAGTAGGACTCTTAGATATAGGGGTACCTCTAGCTGCAGGAGATTCTGGGAGTTGTTGTCTGTAGCCAGAAAGAGGGGTGGATAGCACTGGACAGGCCACCCCACCCCCAGCCCTGGGGTGGGAGGTGCAATAACACCCGTGTCCCCACAGGTCAGAAGTCATAACAGCCACAAAATTGCTACTTGAGGGAAAAGCCAAATAAACCAAAATAACTCCTTTTAAGAACAAGCCTGCAAACCAGTATTCCAAATCATAAGCAAAATTTTATTTTTTTAGAAAGATAACCGAACTACGTGTCCAACAAAGAAATAAGAAAGTATAATGCTCAAAGAGATCAATGAAGGAATTGTGGACATAATAAACAAGATTCTATTTTGAAAGCATAAGCAGATAGCTGGACAGGCAACGTGGCTCAGTAGTTGACTGTCGACCTATGAACCAGGAAGTCAGGTTTTGATTCCTGCTCAGGGCTCAAGCCCGGGTTGTGGGCGGCATCCCCAATAGGGGGCATTCAGGAGGCAGCCGATATGTGATTCTCTCAGCATTGATGTTGCTGTCTCTCTGTCCCTCTCCCTTCCTCTCTGAGATCCACAACAATGTATTTCTTGAACATGCATTTCAAACGTTAAGTGAATCTACTTGGCAGACATATTCACCTGAATGACGTCCACTGTTAAATCAGTGAGGACCCCAGAGGGGCCTGCCATTTAAACCCCATCTTCTGGCCAAAACCGGTTTGGCTCAGTGGATAGAGCGTCGGCCTGCAGACCGAAGGGTCCCGGGGTCGATTCCGGTCAAGGGCATGTACCTTGATTGTGGGCACATCTCCAGTGGGGGGCGTGCAGGAGGCAGCTGATTGATATTTCTCTCTCATTGATGTTTCTAACTCTCTATCCCTCTCCCTTCCTCTCTGTAAAAAGTCAATAAAATATATTTAAAAATATAAAAAAATAAACCCATCTTCCGGCTGATGCACGGGCTGCGGGCTCACCCTCTGACCTGCCCCACGTTTAGCCACCAGATAAATACATCGCGTGATGAAAACCGCTTAAATGGTGGCTGTTCTCTCCCCATCCTGCCCTGTGATGTCACCTGTAGCCTCAGGGCCTCGGGGTCCCGGCTGTAGAGGGGTCACCGCCCGTCTCCCTCTTGCCCTCCACAGGACAGAGTTCACATCGAGCAAGGCTGGCTCAACATCTCCGGGGTGAGCCTGGCGGACGCCGGCATGTACCAGTGTGTGGCCGAGAACAGGCACGGGGCCGTCTTCTCCAGCGCCGAGCTGAGCGTCATCGGTGAGTCCTCGGCCGGGGCGGGAAAAAGAAACAGCGACCCGTCAAGTCACTACACGAACCCCAAGCTCTGCCGAGCAAAATGTTCCGAGCGAGAAAAGGGGCCGAGGAGGCTGGATAAACACGTCCCACAAACTCCCAGAGGAGGCCTCGCTGGTGTGGCTCCGTGGAGAGAGCATCAGCTCGTAGACTGAAGGGTCCTGGGTTCGAATGCCAGCCTGGGCACATGCCCAAGTTTCGGGCTTGATCCCCAGTAGGAGTCTTGCGGGAGGCAGCCAATCAATGATTCGCTCTCATCGTTGATGTCTCTCTCTCTCTCTCTACCCCTCTCTTTTCCTCTCTGAAATCAACAAAAATATATTTTAAAAAATAATGGTGGCCAAAACCAGTTTGGCTCAGTGGATAGAGCGTCGGCCTGAGGACTGAAAGGTCCCAGGTCCGATTCCAGTCAAGGGCATGTACCTTGGTGGCGGGCACATCCCCAGTAGGGGGCCTGCAGGAGGCAGCTGATTGATGTTTCTCTCTCATTGATGTTTCTAATTCTACCCTTCTCCCCTCCTCTCTGTAAAAAAATCAATAAAATATATTAAAATAATAATAACAATAATAATAATAATAATGGTGGGGGATGGTGCTGCCACCAGGCTCTCTCCAGGGGACAGGGGCTGAGCTAGACTCAGATGCTTGGCCACATGGTCCAGCTGACCTGGTCACAACAGGCACCTGAATCGACAAGGGAGGAACGGTCCCTAGTCGCAGGGGTGCCTTCCCCGTGGCCCTGTGACCGAGACCTGACTCGGCCGGGATCGTGCGATGGAACCCGGGTCGCCGTGCCCTGAGGGGTTTCCATCTCAGGGGTCAGCGTCGCGGGGACTCTCCCGTGGCGGGTGAGGAGGGCAGGAGGAACCTTCGCTGGAAAAAGCTCGAGTACCCGCAGGGCCAATTCCAGGGAGGCACGGGCTCGAGCACTTATCTGAGCGATCGGGCTTTTATCCGGATGATCGGCTCTCGGACGAGGAAAACATCAAGGCTCAGCTCCGCCTCATTTCACGGGGATTTCACCAGTGCTCTTCCGTGTCTATGCGGGATCTGCAGCTCCTCCAGCCAGTTTACAGAGAAATCGGCTATTATCTGCAGCCCGAAACCCAGGCCTGTGCCCTGACGGGGAATCGAACCGGGACCTCCTGGTTCAGAGGTCGACGCTCAGCCCCTGGGCCCCTGGGGCGGGGCAGGGGCGCTCCTGTTGAAGAGCCAGCAGGTTGGGTTGGGACGGGGCCTGCCGGGGCCTTCCGGTGGCGTTCACACCTCCTCCTCTGGGGCCGTCCCGGAACCAGCCGCTCCTTTCGCTGCTGCTTCCAGCCTCTCGGGCCCGGGCCTGGGAATCAGAACCAGTACGGGGTCCCGGCAAACCAAGGGTCACCCCAGGAGCTGGCGGACCTCTGGGCGCACACAGAGGATGGTGGAAGCCGTCCACGGCCAAGCATCCATCTCGCCCGGGAGATGGCAGGGGTTGGGTGGCACTGGAAGTGACGGGAGCAGATCAGGAAAGCCAGGGGGGAAGGTCCGGGTTAGAATTCCGTTTTCATTCATCCCAGCCTTGTCTCTAGGCACACGTCCTGGGGATGGCGGCCACGTCCACAGTGCGGGGCGGATGCTTTGGAACTGGGCACGTGCACCCTCCGCCTCCTGTGCGGCTGATAGGAGCTAATTCAAGTCCCATAAAAGCAGAATGGCGCTTTTTTGACACACACTCACTCCCCCAGGTGTGGGGCACAGTTTGACTTAGGCAAACTCATTTCAGAATCCACCACAAAATCCCTCCAGAACAGATGACCAACGTCAGCCTACAGCCTTGAAAAGATACGTGTGTAGGGAGATAGTTTTAAGAAGGAAATTTATTGTAACTCTATTTCCCAAAATACCCTTTTTTTAAAAAACTCCATTTTTTTTTACATTTTTATGTCAATTCAGTGTTTACTGAGCTGAGAATGAGCCCGGCCAGTGTAGCTCAGGGGTGGAGCATGGACCTGTGAACCAGGAGGTCACGGTTCAGTTCCCAGTCAGGACACAGGCCCAGGTCATAGGCTGGATCCCCAGGAGGGGGCGTGCCGAAGGCAGCCGATCAATGATTCTCTCTCATCCTTGATTTCCCCCTCTTTCTCTCTCGCTCTCTCTCGCTCCCTCTCGCTGCCTCTCGGGAATCAGTACAAATGCATTTTGAAAAAGAACTGTGGGCGTCCTCTCTTCCAGCCGCAGGCCCGGATTTCTCCCGAGCCCTCCTGAAGAGGGTGACGCTGGTCAAAGTCGGCGGCGCCGTCGTCATCGAGTGCAAGCCCAAGGCCTCTCCCAAGCCCGTCTACACCTGGAAGAAGGGGCGGGACGTGCTGAGAGAAAACGAGAGGTACCGTCTTGACATATATGTTTGATGTCTGATTGGCTGTCGTCATGTTCTGGTCCCCCATGAGTGGTTCTAGAAGGGGGCACCCACCAGCTGGTGTTTATAGACCAAGTGATAGAGAACTGAAGCTTTTTTATCCTGCTTGATGTCAAGAGTCTACGCCCTGGCCAGTGTGGCTCAGAGGTTAGAGCGTCGGCCCGCACACCCAGGGGTCACGGGTCGCCTCCCGGACCAGGGCACGTACTGGGGGTGCAGGTTCCAGCCCCAGCCCCAGTTGGGGGAGGTGTGGCAAGGCAGCCAATGTCTCTCTCTCTCTCTCTCTCATTGATGTTTCTCTCACTCTCTTTCTCTCCGCCCCCTCCCTTCCTCCTTTCCTTTCTCTCTAAAAGTCACTGGAGAAAATATCCTCTGCTGAGGATTTAAAAAAAACACGAAGTCTGCAAAGCCCTCCTGGTGCAGAGACAGCGTTCAATGTCTAGGGATGAGCAGCCCAAATCACCTCTCTGGATTTTAGCCTAAACAAGTTTTGTTTTGTTTTTTGATAGAATTTCCCACCATTCTCCATCCTTCTTCCTTTTGTATGAACAAATAATGCAGTTCTTCTTTGCTACGACACCCTCTCAAATATTATGTCTCTTGTTAGCCTCTCCTTGTTTGAAGGTAAACATCTCTAATCCGGAAACATATTCTACAGTTAACATGGTTGTGTTTGTCTTAATCACATCTTTTTAAAACAACAGGCTTTTAACTGATTTCTAAACTTTTCACCTGTGTTATACTTGAACTACATTTAGAATGCATGTCATTTATACAGGATATATATATATATATATATATACCCACACTGAGAGGCCAGATTATTATGATCTCTGAACACACAATAATCTGGCCACTCAGTGTAAATCCTATATAATAAAAGGCTAAGATGCAAATTATCCCCTCGACCAGCAGGCAGGCTGGCCAACCGCCCATGTCCCCTCCCCCTGGCCAGGCTGGCCAGACCCCATCCATGCACGAATTCATGCACCAGGCCCCTCTAATATATATATATAGTTTGAGGTTTGAGGTCAGATGTCAGTTACTCATATTAGCAAATGGCTGGCATCTCTAAGACGTTTCCTTCGCTGTTATTCCTATAAAATGCACCTCCTCTTTCTGAAACCTGCTCAGTCTGTTGGAAAATGTTAATTATGCAAGTGTTACCCACATGATAACATTTACCGGCTGTATCCATAATGTTTTTAATTGATGCTAAAGGTCAGGTACTCAAGCAGGCAATGTGGGAGCCTGTAACACTTCGAGTGCATTTACCCTTTACACCTGGGCCCCTTTAGATTTGCATATGCAAATTAGATCGTGGCATAGGCGAGGTTATCCTTATTAACGATTTTGCAAAGATACCTGATACGGTTTATAGACAGTGTGTTCACACACATTTTCAGTTCATAATATCCATCCCTTCTGACTTCTGAGATATCGAGAAAACAGGAGAGAACAGATCCCTGAAGACTGGCATCGCGTTCACATTTAGAGCCCAAACAGCCTGGGTTGCCTGACTGATGGTCGAGCATCGTCCTGTACAACTAAAGGCCGTGGTGTGGGTCCCATTTCTGGTCAGGGACACATTCGGGAGGCAACCAATTGCTGTTTCTCTCTCCCTTTCCTCTCTCTCTAAAAATCAATTAAAAAAAATAATCTTGCCGAGACGGGTATGGCTCAGTGGATGGAGCGTCGGCCTGCGGACTGGAAGGTCCCAGGTTCAATTCCGGTCAAGGGCATGTATCTTGGTGGCGGGCACATCCACAGTAGGGGGCGTGCAAGAGGCAGCTGATCAATGTCTCTCATCGATGTTTCTGGCTCTCTGTCCCTCTCCCTTCCTCCCTATAAAATATCAATAGAATATATTTTTTAAAAAATTAAAAAATAGCCTCAGGTTGAGGAATGCAAAAATAAAACTCGGAGCCACGCTGAACCTGGAGAGCAGTTTCTTACTCTGCAGCCTAACCAGGCGTTCCCTTCCCATTTCACCTCTTTGTTCCCTAAAAGGTCATGTCAGATCGCCTTTGCTCCTTATGTATTTACACCGAGGCCTGGTAAAGCACCATTGAAACATAACTAACAGGTAGGGCTTCGAAGAGGCCTGTATTTTAAAAGGCTTCGTTAGACAGTGATATACAGAAAAAGCGTGGTCCAGCAGACAGGGCTCAGGGGCTGAGCATCGACCTGTGAGCCAGCAGGGCACACACACACAGGGCTGCGGGCTCCACCCCCTGTAGCGGGTGTGCAGGGGGCAGCTGACCAATGATTTGTGCCCCTCGCTTTCACCCATGTTTCATTGGTCCAAACCAGTCACCTGGTTTTGCCCAAGTTCAACCCAGCAGGGAGATACCATCTTACCATCTGCCCAGAAGAAAAGACACAGGCTAACATTTTGAACATGAAAATGACCGCTGCCTCCATTGTAGCTTAGCCAATGCCACGAGTTCATTCCATGGCCTCTGGGAAAACGGTGTATCAATAGGGAGAAATCTATTTGATTTAGGTGATTTCATTGATTGTTGTTACCACGTGACGTACCCCTCTCTGCTATCCCCCCTCGAGTGGCGTTTTTCCCCACTTCTGCTTTGATGAATGGGGTGCAGATACCGCCTCGTCATTTCTCTGGCGCTCAGGATACATTTCCACCAAGGAAAGCGCCCGTCACTGCTCACGTCTTGCTGTTTACCACCTGGCCCCGCAAAACAAGAGCGACCCCTGTGTGTCCGCAGAGGGCTCATTTTAGTAGGACGGTGATGAGAATGGTAAACCGCCTCATGCAGTGGGAGAAGGAGAGAGAAGATGGCAACCGCCTGCCTTCTTTGCTAGGGTTCTAGAAACTCCCGCACAGATTCCATGCACCCGGCCTTTAGTGTTTTTTTTTTGTTTGTTTGTTTGTTTTGTTTTTATATATATTTTATTGATTTTTTACAGAGAGAAAGGAGAGGGAGAGTCAGAAACATCAATGAGAGAGAGACATCCATCAGCTGCCTTCTGCACGCCCCCCACTGGGGATGTGCCCACAACCAAGGTACATGCCCTTGACCAGAATCGAACCCGAGACCTTTCAGTCTGCAGGCCGACGCTCTATCCACTGAGCCAAACCGGTTTCGGCTGGCCTTTAGTTTTAATATAAATCGTGTCCTCCCCAGTAGATTAGATGCCTAGCCTGGTCAGAGGAAGAACTGGTCCTTTATCTGTAGACCATCCTATTTATTTCCGAGCGACTGATTTATCAAAAAGAAATCTTGGGCTCCTCAGAAATACTTGGGGCCGAGACCGGTTCGGCTCAGTGGATAGAGCGTCGGCCTGCGGACTGAAAGGTCCCAGGTTCGATTCCGGTCGGGGGCATGTACCTTGTTTGCAGGCACATCTCCAGTGTGGGGCGTGCAGGAGGCGGCTGATCGAGGTCTCTCTCTCATCGATGTTTCTGACTTTCTATCTCTCTCCCTTCCTCTGTGAAAAATCAATAAAATATATTTTTAAAAAAAGAAAGAAAGAAAGAAAGAAAGAAAGAAAGAAAGAAATACTTTGGGACCCGTGCAAATCCTCGGGCCTCTCCCAGAGGGAAATTCTCCCGAAGACACCTCCTCCCACCGGTGAATCCTTTTCTCTCCCCCGCCGTGACAGTTAGCTGTCGGTGGCGAGGAAATAGACGGGGAAATGTTAAAGCAGCTGAAGTAACTTTCTGGGTCAATTTAATTTTGGTCCAACTTCCATGAAAATGCTTCGAGGATTTCAAAAGCAACAGCCCCGGCTCGGGCACCGTGCCCCCGACCCGGCCACACACCTCTGTGGCTCTGTCTTCAAAGGCCTTTGAAACGTGTCTCCTGATACCCTCAGAAGAAGATATTCTGAAATGAAATGAAGAGCTTCGTTTTCAGCCGAATTTTCTTTTTTTTTGCATCTGTCACCTTCGGAGGTGTGGGCTCTGAATTATAAAAGGTTTCTCTTTTTGAACCGGTGGAGGGTTGTTCAAAGCTCCATCCCCAGAGGAAATTGGTTCGAGATAATTCCTTGAAAAGCGGGTGGAGGCATACACTTGTCCCTTTGGTTCACGGTAGAACTTGGAGAATGTCATTTATAATAAGGATCGATGGACCTTTAAAACACAGACCTCTCTCTCTTAACCCTAAATGCGTAGAAGTAGTGTTTGCCCATTTTCTCTCTCTCAAAAACAAGAACAAAACATACTTGAGGCGGCTTAAAATGCAAGCTATATATACAACCAGACTATTGAAGTAGGACATTTAGACCAGGTAGAAGAAGAGGAAAGCATCCTACATAATAAAAGGCTGATATGCAAATTGACCAAATAGCGGAAGGACCCGTCGCTATGCCTCACGCTGACCACCAGGGGCAGACGCTCAATGCAGGAGCTACCCCCTGGTGGCACCGCTTAATGCAGGAGCTGGGCTCATGGCTGCCAAGCACAGTGGCAGTGCTAAGCCATCAGCCAGACATCCCCTGAGAATTCCCAGACTGCAAGAGGGTGATGGCCAGGCTGAGGGACACCACACACACACACACACACACACCGCAAGTGCACAAATTTGTGCACGGGGCCCCTCATACATTAATAATGATTTAACTAAATACATATTAGTATTTTGAGCTTCCTTCTTATCACAAGCCAAAAGGGAAACCAGTGAGCCAGTGAACTTCTTTATCTGAAAACTAGCCTTGAAAAGAGATGCTTTTTCTCCCGATATTAAGTCATCAATTAACTCCATTCCTGGAACCCAGTAGCAGATGGGTTGTGTTTTTAACTTGCCTGAGACCCATGCGCCTTGTCGGTGCCATCCCACTCTGACCCTGAGCTTGGCTGTGGGGCCTGCTTTGGCCAATGAAACGTTAGCAGAACGTATGCAGGTGACTGCTGCGAGAGTGCTTTAGGAGACCTGAACCTGCCGTGCAAACGAGGCCCAGGCAGCCTGCGGGATACGGAGGAGACACGTGGCCCAGGCACACCCGGCGCCCCAGCCAGCACTCAGCGTGGAAACCACAGAAATGCTTGGCACTGACTTGGAAGCCAATGGACCTTTGGGAGGGAGTATTTGTTACGCAAACCCATCATTCCCACTATGTCGCATGTCAAAGGGCTCCTATACAAGGGCCGAGTCCCCTTCCTCCTCTCTCTGGCTTCCGTGCAGCGCTGCTCAGAAAACCCCGGTCCCCACTTGGGGATGACCCTCCGGCAGGTGGTGGGTCAGGGTGCCGGTGGCAGCTTTTGTCGCCTCTCACTTGGGCCCCCAAAGCCAAGGTCAGCATTTCTAAAGCTCCCGTGTCCGCCGGCCAGCCGTGATGTATGGGACTGACAAGCCAGCTCCTCTATGTCTGTAGCCCGGAGCCTCGGATGCAGCGAGAGAGATTCGGTTTATGGCAGAATTCCAGATCCGCCCGTCCTCCGTGGGCCAGAAATCCCCGGTTTGGGGTCAGGGAGACAGTGGGGGACAGCCGCTTCTCCCTGCAGGAGATGATGCACCATGTGGTGAGTCAGATGACCCCTCTCTTTGCGGGGACAATGGAGTCCCGGGTCCCGCCTGTATTTTTGCTTCTCTCTGCTTTGTCACTTTTCACTTTTCTCTGATACCATCGGTGATTTCAAAAGAGACCCACCCGCGCGGAGCCAGGAGCGGATTTACATTCCCAGTTCCTTTTATCTCCTGCGATCGTTGTTCACGGGTATTCAGAGGACCAAGTTCAATAACAAGCTAACAGCTACCGGCCGGCCTGGGCCGCGCCAGCACGACCAAGGGTGCGCCTGAGGAGGCGGGGAAGGGGTGAGGAGAAGACCGACAGGAGGGTCCGGCTGGGGCTCGGTGGGTCTCCGGCGCCTGGATGGGGACACGGAGACCGGGCCTGCAAGGCGATGCTTTATTCTTTATTGTGTAGGCTGGTTAAAACACGGGTGGATCAACACGTGTATGGGTGTTCTTGTTTCAGCAACACTTGCTGCACCTCCCACAGCCCGTTGGCTGCTTAGGAAGGAATTGGGGGGCTACAAGGTCAGGCTGAATTATGCTCAGAGAGCTCTGCCCTCCAGGCTGAGGCCCTACCACAGGGCAGCCCGAGGCTTGACCCTCGAGGGGCTCCCTCTACCGGCCAATAGGCTGAGGCAGGGAAACTAAAATGAGATGGAAACTTCAAAACCTCATCTAGCCAAGACCGGTTTGGCTCAGTGGATGGAGCGTCAGCCTGCAGACTGAAAGGTCCCAAGTTCGATTCCGGTCAAGGGCAGGTACCTGGGTTGCGGGCACATTCTCAGTACAGGGTGTGCAGGAGGCAGCTGACCGATGTCTCTAACTCTCTATCCCTCTCCCTTCCTCTCTGTAAAAATTCAATAAAATATATTAAAAAAAGAAAAAAGTCATCTAAGTGTTTCAAGTCTGAAGAGTGTGTGTATGGGAGGGTGGGGGAGGGGTGCAATCCAATAATCCCATTTGTTTTAAAAGATCATCCGGCCCAGCCGGCTGGGGTGGCTCAGTGGATGAGCGTCCATCTATGAACCAAGAGGTCACAGTTCAGTTTGCGGTCAGGGCAAATGCTCAGGTCACAGGTCGAATCCCCAGTAGGGGGTGTGCAGTAGGTTGCTGATCCATGATTCTCTCATACTGATGTTTCTCTCTCTCTCTCTCTCTCTCTTTCTCTCTCTCCCCGCCCCCCGACTTTCTTTAAAATCAAGGAAGAATATTTAAAAAGTTAAAACCTTTATCTTAAATTAAAACTTTAAAAAAAAACAACAGGAAACTGTCCATTGATGCAGCGTGATTGACGTTAGAAAGACGACAGAAGTGAGTGCGGCTGGTGCTGGGAGGGAACTCAGCGCGGGCCTCTCCCCTCTGATTTCAGGATCACCGTGTCGGAGGACGGGAGCCTCCGGATCGTCAACGTGACCAAAGCCGACGCCGGCAGTTACACCTGCGTCGCCACCAACCACTTCGGGACGGCGAGCAGCACGGGCAGCCTCGTGGTGAAGGGTAAGGCCC
>JAAGEH010000143.1:5787870-5837918 GCA_011751065.1 Lasiurus cinereus
GGCCGCCCTCAGCCAGGAAGGGGGCGCAGTGACCAGCCAGGACCCGGCGGCCCTCAGCCAGGAAGGGGACCTGGTGACCAGCCAGGACCCGGGCCTCTGAGCTGGCGCGTGAGCCCTGTTGCAGCGAACCTGTTCGGTATGGAGAAGGTGACGGAGAAGCCGACACTTGGTCCCAACTCTGTAAAGAATACTGGGCTTGCCAAAACCGGTGTGGCTCAGTGGATAGAGCGTCAGCCTACGGACTGAAGGGTCCCAGGTTCAATTCCGGTCAAAGGCATGTACCTTGGTGGCGGGCACATCCCCAGTAGGGGGCTTGCAGGAGGCGGCTGATCCATGTCTCTCTCTCATCGATGTTTCTAGCTCTCTCTCTCTCTTACTCTCTGTGGAAAACCAATAAAATATATTTTAAAAAATAATAATAATACTGGGGCTCAGTGGTTGAGCAGTGACCTATGAACCAAGAGGTCACAGGTTCGATTCCCGGTCAGGGTACATGCCGGGTTTGCAGGCTCCATCCCCAGTAGGGAGCATGCAGGAGGCAGCCAATCAATGCTTCTCTCTCATCGTTGATGTTTCTCTCTCTCTCTCTCTCTCTCTTTCTCTCTCTCTCTCTCTTTCTCTCTCTCTCCTTCTCTCCCTCCCATCTTCTCTAACTAAAAGTCAGTAAAAACATTCTTTTAAGAAAAAAAAGACTAGTGTGGTCTCTCGCATACCCTGAGCCAGAGAAGACACGTGTGAGAATAACTCGTGAGCGAGTCTCCCCTTCCGCTCCTGATTTCTGCTCTCTGTGCGGAGGCAGGCGGGCCCCCACCACGCGGTGATTCAATTTCCCTGCTTGTCAAAGGCAATCACATCGGAGCACACTGCCCCGCAGACCGAGGGCCTCAGGTTAGAGGCAGAACCCGAGCGAGATGAGAGCGCGTTAATTGGCATCTCCATCATGGCGCTCTGATGGACTCCCTCCCGCAAGGTCGCTTTCTGAGCGGCGAAAACGGCTGTCCTTTTTGCTGTTGTTGTTAATCCTCAACCCGAGGCTATTTTTGCATTTGATTTTTTTTAAAGAGAGAGAGTGTGGGAGGGAGGTGGAGAGACAGAAAAACATCGATGTGAGAGAGACGTATCGACGGGTTGCCTCCAGCAACCAGGCCGGCCAGGGATGGAGCCTGCAACCCAGGTCCGTGCCCTTGAGTGGAATCGAACCTGAGACCCTTCCATCCACAGGCCGATGGTCTGTCCATGGAGCCCAAGCAGCCAGGGCAGATGGTTGTCTCTCTTAGGCCGCCATTCGAAGAGCTCAAGGTGTGACCGGGTGAAGATTAGGTCCACCAACTCTAAGGTTTCCCAAACTGGGAAACGTGTCACCCCTCCACACACTAACCCCCTCTCTCCGCAGAGCGGCTTACACATGGGCAAAGCTTGCACTCGGTCTGGAAGAGGGGGACCCGTTGTCCAATCAGAAGGCTTCGTGTCCCATAGGCTTTCCTAAGCCCCGCCGAGGCCTCTCCTGACACCCTGGGTGTCTGTCTCCATGAGCTGTGCCCTCTGTCTCAGGGGGACATCCTTGCTGTTTGCACAGACCCTTCTCCATGGTGAGACCATGGCAGTGGAGGACAGAGACCAGTCTGGGGGCCCTGGGGACTCCCTGATGCTGCCGGAATGTGAGGGGAGCGTCAGAGACTCAATGACGTGTCCATTCCCCGCCCTCTCGGTGCTGTGGGCCCGGGGCCACAGGTGTCACAGTTGTTGGGGCGTCCTGTGTACATGCGCATTCCTGTCCCCCTCCCCCAAATCGTCCCCTGCCAAGGCCACCAAACCAGCATCTGCAGGGCCGAGGGCCGGGAATCGCCATGTTCAGAAGCCTCCGGAAACGCCTAATGCGGCAGAAGTACGGAGCAGAGGGTGTTATTCTTGTTCCATCAAAGGAGAAAGCTTCGCCCCAGCCAGTGGGCACTGTTGGTTGGCGTGTCATCCTGTACACTGAAGGTTGCGGGTTCAATTCCTGGTCAGGGCAAGTATGAGAGGCTCATGACGTTTCACTCTCACATCAATGTTTCTCTCTCTCTCTCTCTCTCTCTCTCTCTCTCTCTCTCTCTCTCACACACACACACACACACACACACACTTCTTCCTCCTTCCCTCCTCCTCTCTCTTCTTCTCTCTCTAAAATCAATTTCTTTTAAATCCCCTGGTGAGGATTTTAAAAAAGGAAAATGTTTCAAATAATGAGCCACTCACAAGATGAGGCCTGTGCTCCTGTTGGTAGGGGTGACTCACTGAGCTCTAACCACTGAGCCAACCAGCCAGGGCGGGTGGTCGGGCCTTTGGGGAATGACATGCCGTGGCCGTGGGCCCAGGGTAGGTGCGGGGCCGGCAGACGGGTGTGCGGTCTGAGCACCGGCCTGCATTCCCAGGCTGACCGGGGTCTGCGAACAGTGCTGACCCTCTGCACCCTGACACTGCTAGTCTGCGGCTTTGCGGTTTGGGGAGCGTATTTCCCCCTGGTGCTTCTGTGTCCCCAGAAAAGCATGCCATGGGCAGCGTTCTCTCGCCTCCCCTTTTCTTCTCGTTCTCGGCACCCTATTTTCCGTCCCCAGCGCGAAGTTACCCACAACCAGCAGCGCAGTGGGGGTGAAAGGGTATCCCGCTGAGTACATGAGCACAGTCTGCACACAGAGTCCCGTGAAGGGCCTCTCTCTCTCTCCAGTCTCGTGGTGTTACCTCTGCTCACGCCTAAGCTTGCGACCCTGGAGAGTAAGTCGGGGTCATCGTGCTGACAGCCCCCACATCGGCTTGTGCGGGATGCAGCCGGTGGCAGAGATGGGGGACACGGCAGAGGGACCGGAGGTAGATCTCGCCTCGGGTGGGCGTGCTTCAGGCTCCCAGGTGTCTCCCTGCAGGACGCGTGGGTTCAGGCCCCGGCCCACGCTCCCACACCCGGGAGGAAGGGGCGGACCCCTTCTTACCGAGGGGGTAAGAAGCAGGAAGTATTGAGGAGCAGGACTGGAGGGGAGCAGAGGGAAGAGGGGTGTCAGGAGACACCAGCAGCAGGTTGACGTCCGCCGTGACCAGAGGTTACAAACTGGGGGCTCTTGGCGCTGACCTGACCACAGCCTACAGACGTGTTGGGTGGGTGAGAGAGAACCATGGATCAGCTGCTTCCTGCACGCCCCCTACTGGGGATCGAGCCCACAACCCGGGCGTGTGCCCTGACGGGGAATCAAACCATGACCTCCTGGTTCATGGAGCCTGCCGGCCGGGCAGCAGTGACCTGTCCATGAAAGTCAGTACAGTGGTACCTCGAGATACGAGTGCCCTAACATACGAGTGTTTTGAGATACGAGCCATCGAGCGAGCGATTTTTGCTTTGAAATACGAGCAACAGTTGAGATAGGAGTCATCGCGCGGATCGGCCGGCTGCACACGACCCACCAGTTTACCGCGACTCGAGCGTCTCAGAGTTTCCCACGCCTCAAGGTGATGGAACGAATTAAACTCGTATCTCGAGGTTCCACTGTATCACTGCGGTTCCACACCTCCCTCTGCTCCCCCACCCCTCTCCCCCCCACCAATGACCGAGCTGCTCTCCCAGTGCCTCCCCCTGCATCTTGCTCCGGCCCCTCAAGACCTATCCGCAGCCCGGCCGCGGCCGTGTTTTCCAAGCAGCCGAGGCCGGGAGATGAGCGGCTGCTCCTCAGAGCAAGTAAATCAGGACCTGATATCTGCGCGCCCCGTATTTATGTTGTTTACCCCGGTGCGTGGATGATAAAGGCCACAAATCAGCGCTCTCGGCGGGCGAGGCAGCCCCAGCTGGCACCGCGTCTGGCCTGGTGAGCGTCTGGCCCGGTGGCGGGCCCCTGATCCGCCGTGGGACCCGGTGTGGGCGGCGGGGTCTGCGATTGATCTCGGGGTGACTTGTGCTTTATCGAGGGGCAGCACGGGGCTCCCAGGTATCTGATGCCCCCTTCGCGGCGAGATGGCCATCATTTCTGTGCCGCCGGCAGATCCGTCCGTCCGTGCCGGGAAGATGGGTATCAGCTGCTCTGAATCAATCGCCTCCGAAAGGTGCCCCTCCTCGCCCCCCCAGGCCTGCGGTGATCTGTCGCGTCTGGCCCAAAGGACACCGTCATTTGTCAGGTCACCTGGTTCAAGCTCCAGACCCCGGAGGTGCAGCTGCCTCGATGGGGAAACCGGTCTGCAGGACCGCGGGTGGGGCAGGGAGACAGATGCGCATGTGCTGCCGGGAAGAGAGAATGCCCAGGGGGTGAGCATCCACCCATCATACAGGGTGGCCGGTCACACCAGTGCTGGCAGGGGACAGAGACGCGGGCCGTGAAGTGGGCGGGGCCCAGGCGCCAGGAGCGGGCAGCGAGGAGCATCGTTGGGCTGCCCTGTGGTTCTTCACCCCAACGCGAGTGACCCAGCGGGCGCTGTCACAGATTGGGGGGCCTCAGAGATGAGCCTGGGCTGTCTGTGGGGTGAGCCAGGCCGCCCAGTAGGGGGCGTGCAAGAGGCAGCAGATGGATGTTTCTCTCTCATCCATGTTTCTATCTCTTCTCCTTCTTCCTCTCCCTCAAAAATCGTATTTTAAAGAAAAAAGTGAGAGAGAGTCAAAACCAGTTTGGCTCAGTGGATAGAGCGTCGGCCTGCGGACTGAAAGGTCCCAGGTTCGATCCCGGTCAAGGGCACGTACCTTGGTTGCGGGCACATCCCCAGTGGGGGCGTGCAGGAGGCAGCTGATCGATGTCTCTCTCTCATCGATGTTTCTGACTTTCTATCCCTCTCCCTTCCTCTCTGTAAAAAATCAATAAAATATATTTTAAAAAAATAGAGCCAAAACCAGTTTGATTTAGTGGATAGAGCGTCGGCCTGCGGACTGAAAGGTCCCAGGTTCGATTCCGGTCTAGGGTATGGACCTTGGTTGCGGGCACATCCCTAGTCGGGGGCGTGCAGGAGGCAGCTCATCGATGTCTCTCTCTCATAGATGTTTCTGGCTCTCTATCCCTCTTCCTTCCTCTCTGTAAAAAATCAATACAATATATTTTAAAAAAGCACCCCGGCGCTGCTGTCCAGAGGGTTTGGAGACCCGCCAGAGCCCTCCTAGCCCGGGCACGTGGGGGGGGGTGAGTAATCTGTGGGAGGAAGCTAGCACGGGCCCATCCATAACCCCAGTGATTGCTTCGTGGCTTCTTTATGGCCCGGTTCCTATAAAATCATCCCGTCTGTGGATTATCCGTGGCCCGATCATCCCAGGGCAAAGGAAGGGAGGCCCGGCAGCTGGAGACCTACGTCATTTACCGGGTTTACTCCGGCCCCGCTCGCCACGGCGCTCAGGTTCTCCGCATCCCCGGGGTCACGTCTCCGCGCCTGTAGAAGGAGCAGGGACTGCATACGGATGACCCCCGGTGCGGGTGCTAAGTTCGTGCTGAGCACCCATTAATCACACTCTGTACCGGAATCCAAGTGAGGAATTACTGGTGAATTCTACTGAGCCCTGCGGAGGGACGCGTGGCCCTTTAAGGATTGCTCCCCACCCTGTCTGCGCCTTGGGGTGATCCTGTGCAGAGAGCAAGCTCCCAGCATCCTTGGGGGTTCTCTCCGAAGTTCCTGAAAGTTCCTCTCCGTCCTGGTGTGCTTCGGGCCCGCAGGGAATTCTGTGAAAGAGAAGCAAGAGGTGAAGACAGAGGTTTTCACCAGATTCCACATTTCACCGTCGGCGACCCTCCCCCCCACCCCCCGCGCTCCCCTCGATCACGCACATCCCTCCGTGGAGTGTATTTTCGGCCCCATAAACCGCCCGGTAAGCCATTCAGGCGGCTGGAGGTGGACGTCAGCATGGCAGACACGCGGGAGCCGCGTGGCGATTCCCCGGCTGTCCATCTTCCCGGCGCAGGTCGGCCGTCCTGTCCGCGGCATCAGTCACGGCGCCGGTGATGGCGTGGAGGACGCGGAGGCCGGACATGGGCGCCGGGAGCCTGGGCTCTCTCTCGCTTGATGTCACCCTGGGGTTGTGTGCAGGTGGGCGCGCCGCCTGCCAATGAGCGAGGGAGTGCCCCACGGTGTCAGGAGGGGGGGTGTCTGTCCAAGGTGCGGATGCAGGAAGTCTGTGGGTGCTGAATCTGCCAGGGGTTCATTTCTGAAGCCGCCCCTCTCTTCTCGGCTTTGGCGGCCTTACAAAGCGAGGCAGGTGTGGGCATTGCTGGGAGGCCCGCAGTGTTACTTCTGGTATATGCCCTGTGTCCGCGAAAGTAAGACATCCCCCGAAAATAAGACCTACTACTTCCAGTTTTGCCTCTCGCTGTCATATAAAGCATCCCCCTGAAAATAAGGCCTCCCCCAAACAGAAGGCCTCCCCAGAATAGAAGGCCCCCCGAAGCTACCGTCAGGCATCTGACTCCTGATTTAAAGGGACCTCGCCCTGCCCGAGCCGCTGGCCTGAGCGTGGGCAGTGAAGCGGGAGCGCCTGTGGGGCGGCGGCTGTCCGTGCGGGGAGCAGGGACCCCTGGGTCCTGGCCGCGGGCTCACTGAGCAGCCAGGGCCGCCCTGGGAGCCTGGCTTCCAACCGCCAGCTCTGCCCGCCCTCGCGGTCCCCTCCGGAGCCGCCGTGGCAGGAGTCCCTGCTCCCGGTTCCCCCAGCTGACCCCCCTCCGGAGTGGCAGCCAGAATCCGCCGCCTGCCGCGGCGGCGCCTGTGGCCGCTGAAGCTCAGTCAATCCCAGGGACTCTGTGCACTCACAGCCTCCGGGCCGCCAGGCACCATCCATCCCGGCAGCCACAGGCCCACCCCGTCATCGGGGCACCTGGCCAAACCCGGAACCGGGGCTTTCAGACACCAGAGTCCAGCTCATCAAGGCCCATGCGGGAGGCACCGGCCGAGGGGGCTCCCTCACACGGATGTTTCTCTCTCTGTGTCTCTCCCCCTCCCTTCCTCTCTCTCTAAAAATCAATGGAAAATATCCATGGGTGAGATTAACAACAACAGAAAGGTGTACTGAGTGACAGACATCTGGATACACACTCACACACACAGACACACACACACACAGACAAACACACACAGAAGCACATAACATGCACACGCAGACACACACACACACACACACCTAGGAGTCTGCTTTAATTCATGTAAGGAACGTGCTTCTGGAGCGAGGGAAATAGCGGATTTTTGTTTCCGATGAAGCAACCGGAGCAGAAAGCGATTCCTCGCTTTGCCCCAGCAATGCCCTCGCCAGCATCTCCGGTCCCAGGAACCCACACCGGGTGAGGCACCGTGGGAGACTGCCCGGCATGGAGGAACAGACCCGGGACTCGGGACACACAGGCCCTGCTCCGGTGACCTCTGGGGTTAATCCCTAACGCCGGGAAGGAAGTGTTCTTCTCAACAGGCAGTCTGCTCACTCCCCACGCCCTGCACCGCGGCCTCCGGGCCCCGAGCCCGTCCTGTGCGCCTCCTGTCCTCCTGTCCACCTCTGTCCTCCTGTCCTCCTGTCCACCTCCTGTCCTCCTGTCCGCCTCCTGTCCGCCTCTGTCTGCAGGTCTGGGGAGCAGGGATGCTCCGCCCCTTCCCCATCTCTCTTGCTGTTTCTCTGCGTTCCCATCTCTTTCCGCCGCTCCCCGTTCCCTCTCTCCCTCGCTCCACCGTCCTCTGCACGGAGAGCATGCAGGTTGCAGACAATCTGAGGTGACCTCAGATTTCTGTCCCCTGGGCCTAACTTCAAAGGCAGGCAAAGCCGTAAACATCTCTCTGAACATACACTAATTTAAGCTTCTCCCTGCAACCCTGCTCTTCCCCCCGCCCCCCTCTCCACACACACACTGATTTCCTGTTCTTGGATCACCACTCTCCATGGCTGGGGTGGGCGCCGAGGCCACGGGGACCCGCACGCCCGCCCCAAAAGCAGTTCTTCCGGGCAACAGGGTGCTGCCTACCCCCCTCACTGGTCTCCTCACAACGAGGAACAGGCCCAGAACTCTCCTCACTCCGTCCTCCTTCCTTGGACCCGCGTGGACTGGACGCAGATCAGGCCCTGGGCCAGGCGACTCCACAGGGACAATGTCTCCCAGCAGCCAGCTCACGCCTCACCCGCCACGCCCACCCACGGGGCGCCCGGCAGGGTCCAGGGGCTGTGGGTGTCCATCCTGAAGTTTCCAGAAAAGGGTGCACCTGGAATTCCTGACCACCCCCAAACAAGCGAGTCAGGAGTGGCCCGGACTGCCAGAGGGAAGGGGGTGTGCAGGGGGTGGGTTTGCTGGATTTTGTTCTGCAAAAAGCTTTATGCATTCTTTATGCATCAGAGAGGGGCAGGGGAGCAGATAACACCCATCAGGCAGGAAGACGCTCTGTTTAAGCTGCACATGATGCTCAGTTAACTTTTCCTCAAATCCATCAGCAAACGAGGAAATAACCACTTCAGAACCTGAGCATCAGTGCCCGGCCGGTGTTGCTCAGTGGTTGTTCATCAACCCATGAACCAGGAGGTCACCTGCCCAGGAGGGGCGTGCAGGAGGCAGCCAGCCGACCCGTGATTCTCTCTTCTCATTGATGTTTCTCTCCTTCTTTCCCTCTCCCTTCCTCTCTTTCTGAAATCAGTAAAAACGTGTTTTTTAAGAGGAGAAGTAGCATGATTGCCCGTTTCCCGAGATGCTGCCTCCTCCTCCGGCTGAGGAGCCTGAAAAGCCGCAGACGCCGCCAGTGGGAGCCGGAGCAGAGAGGAGGCTGCTCCTCCGGCTGTGCAGCAGCGCCACCTGCTGACCAGATGCGGTTCTTCCGGGTTCTGCCCGGCCACAGGCGGGCTGGGACCCTGGGCTGTCTGTCACCTGGACGGGGCCGTGACCCAGGAAGGCACAGTCGGTGGCCCCCCCGTCCTTGCCTCGGGGGGCGCAGGCCATTGCTTGGTATTTTAGGGAAATCGCCCCTCACTCTGTGTCCGTGGGCACAGCCAGCTGCCCGCCAGGTGTGCTCCTTCACCAGCCCTACGTGCTGTCCACGGTGGGGTTTCATTCCATAGACACGGGTGGGGCTCCTTTGGGGTCCTTTTGCTCAGTGACTCACTGGCCAGGCGCCCTAACCCCTTTTAGACATGATTTCTCAGCTGGAACTCATCAGGCCAGCAGGGAAGGGGATGAAATACAGTGGTACCTTGAGATACGAGTTTAATTCGTTCCATAACCTTGAGGCGTGGGAAACTATGAGACACTCGAGTCACGGTAAACTGGTGGGTCGTGTGCAGCCAGCCGATCCGCGAGATGACTCCTATCTCAAATGTTGCTCGTATTTCAAAGCAAAAATCGCTCGCTTGGCGGCTCGTATCTCAAAAATCTTGTATGTTAGGGCACTCGTATCTCTAGGTACCACTGTATACAAAGTCATGCAAAGGAAGGGTCTGAACCCAAGAATACTGTACCCAGCGAGGCTATCGATCAAAACTGAAGGTGAAATCAGGAGCTTCACGGACAAAAAAGGAATAAGAGAATTTATTGCCACCAAATCAGCAATGCAAGGAATGCTAAAGGGTCTGCTGTATAAAGCAAGAAATAGGAAGTGAAGAAGGAACACAGGGGTCAAGAATAAAAATGGTGACAGATAAGCACCTCTCAATAATAACTTTAAATGTAAACGGATTAAATGCCCCCATCAAAAGACATAGGGTAACGGATTGGATGAGAAAACACAACCCATATATCTGCTGTCTACAAGTACCCACCTCAGGAAAAGAGATGCACACAGAGTGAGGGTGAAGGGATGGAAAAGGTTTTTCAGGCAAATAGAAATGAGAAAAAAAGCTGGGGTAGCAATACTTGTATCTGACAAATTAGATCTCTAAGTGAAGGACATAACAAGAGATAAGGAAGGACACTTCATAATACTAAAGGGAGCAATCCAACAAGAAGAAATAACTCCGGTCAACATATACGGACCCAATACAGGAGCACCCAAGTATATTAAAAAAAAAAAACCTCCTGGAGGATATCAAGGGAGAGATTGACAGCAATACAATCATAGGAGGAGACTTTAATACCCGACTATCACCATTGGACAAATTCTCTAAACAAAAAAATCAGCAAAGAAACATCAATCGTAAATGACTCACTAGACCAGATGGAATTAATTGACATCTTCAGAACATTTCACCCCAAAGCCACAGTATATACATTCTTTTCAAGTGCACATGGGTCATTTTCAAAGATAGACCATATGTTGGGTCATAGGGAAAGTCTCTTCATATTCAAGAAGACAGAAATCATATCAAGCATCTTCTCAGATCACAGTGGCATAAAACTGGAAATCAACTACAATAAAAACAATCCAAAAATATCAAACACTTGGAGACCAGACAGCATGCTATTCAAACAATGATTGGGTTAGCAGAGAGATCAAAGAAGAAATAAAAAACATCATGGCAACAAATGGCAATGAAAACACAATCCAAAATCTATGGGACACAGTGAAAAGCAGTCTCGAGAGGGTAGTTCATAGCTTTACAAGCCTACTGCAAAAAAAAACAAGGAACAATGGTAATAAATTACCTAACCCTACAACTCAAAGAGTTAGAAAGAGAGCAAGAAGAAAAGTCCAGTGTAAGCAGATGGAAGGAAATAATAAAGATCAGAATGGAGATAAAGGATGTTGAGACCAAAGAAAACAATACAAAAGATCAATGAAACCAAGAACTAATTCTTAGAAAGGATAAACAAGATTGATGAACTTCTAGCCACACTCACCAAGAAGCCAAGAGAGAGGACCCAAACAAACAAAATCAGAAATGAAAGAGGTGAAATAACAACAGACCCCACCAAAATAGAAAGGGTTGTTAAAAAAAAATACTATGAGCAACTCTATTCCAACAAACTGGACAACCTGCAGGAAATGGACATATTCCTAGAAAAATACAACCTTCCAAAACTCAATCAGGAAAAATCTAAACATCTCAATAAGACAATAACTATAGAAGAAATTGAAGCAGTCATCAAAAAGCTTCCAGCAAACAAAAGCCTGGGACCAGATGGCTACACAGGGGAGTTTTACCAAACATTCCTCCTCAGACTATTCCAAAAAATCCAAGAGGAACACTTCCAAGGTCCTTCTATGAAGCCAGAATCACCCTAATACCAAAACCAGGTAAAGACAACACAATGAAAGAGAATTACAGGCCAATATCCCTCATGAACATCGGTGCCAAAATCCTCGACAAAATTCTAGCCACTCGGATCCAGCAGGACATCAGAAAGATCATACACCATGACCAAGTAGGAATTATCCCAGGGAAGCAAGGATGGCACAATATCTGCTCCTTCAGATGACCACTTGTTCCAATCGATGGCGCGCACACACTGTCTGAGCAGCACTTCAGAACGTACGTATGAAGAACTGGAAAATTGGGTCTCTGAATGGTCTGCCTCAAAACAAGGAAAGTTCTACTGGGACAGTATCTGCAAATTACCTGAAAGATGGGGAAATATGTAGCTAGCGATGGACTTTACTCTGAATAAAGCACTTTTGACATTTCTTTTAAAATTATCGTGTTTTCTTTGATGACAAAATCTGACATTTAACTGGTACACCTCGTATCATTGTAGCCAGGAATTATTCATGGATAGGTGAGGGAAATTTTAAATTCAAAAATGACCCGGGACATGTTCTATACAAAAGGGAGTGATTGCTAGACTTTTGCTTGGAATCATCGTAAGGTGGTTTGCTCTCTCCACTCCTTTCCTCCCTAAAAATGAAAAATATCCAGCCCGGGCCGTCGTGGCTCTGTCCGTAAGCATCGACCTAGGAACCAGGAGGTCACGGTTTGATTCCCTGTCAGAGCACAGGCCCGGGTCGCAGGCTCGATCCCCAGCAGGGGGCATGCAGGAGGCAGCCAATCCATGATTCTCTCTCATCACCGATGTCTCTCTCTTCCTCTTCTCCCTTTCTCTTCCTCTCTGAAATCAAATAAAAATATTTTTTTTAAAAAGAAGTAATAGCCAAAACCAGTTTGGCTCAGCGGATAGAGCGTCGGCCTGGGGACCGAAAGGTCCCAGATTCGACTCCGGTCAAGGGCATGTACCTTGGTTGCGGGCACATCTCCAGTAGGGGGTGTGCAGGAGACAGCTGATCGATGTCTCTCTCTTATCGATGTTTCTGACTTTCCATCCCTCTTCCTTCCTCTCTGTAAAAAATCAATAAAATATATTTTTTTAAAAAGAAGCAATACACATATATGACTTTATTCATTACAGCATTATTAATAATTTTATGCCTATAATAAAGTTTTATAAAAATACTTACTAGTTTCCAAATTCACTTTTGAACCTCTTCAGAAACCTAATAGCACATTAAGCAGATTCTAAACAATGTGGGTCAATACCGAAACTTATCTACTACAGTACTAGGCCAAGCAGAGGGAAGAGAAAGCGTGTATGTGTGTAGCCGGGACCTGCAAAACAAAGCGAGTGAGAAACTCGGGAGCAGACAGATGGGGACATTGGACCAGAAGGAAGAGAGGGTGAGCCAGGCAGCAGGGAGTGAGTAGGATTTTGTTCTGGTTTTTGTTTGTTTTGGGCGGAAGGGGTTGGACACTTGTTTTAACTTTCCTGACCTCTTTGACTCTCCTGTTCTTTTTTTTTTTAAATATATTTTATTGATTTTTTACAGAAAGGAAGGGAGAGGGAGAGAGAGTCAGAAACATCGATGGGAGAGAAACATCGATCAGCTGCCTCCTGCACGCCCCCTACTGGGGAATGTGCCCGCAACCAAGGTACATGCCCTTGACCGGAATTGAACCTGGGACCTTTCAGCCCACAGGCCGGCGCTCTATCCACTGAGCCACACCGGTTTTGGCTGACTCTCCCATTCTAACCACGTGTCACTTGGATAAGAGGGGGAAAGCCCAAGAAACCTCGCGATAAGAACGAGCTTCCCGTGTGCGCTCAGCAGAAGAAATGTTGCCTTCTGCTGAGAACAGTGGGGGAGGGGGAGGATGGGGGAGGCTGGGAGGACAGGAAGGACACCTTTCAAAGAGGCGGTTTCAGAGCAGGGCCTCCCCCCGGTCCTGGGAGTATCCCCTCCTGCTCCCCGCTTGATTCTGTGATTCAGGGAAGACTCGCCCCATAACCGGTATTTTCACCTTTTCACATTAAAAATGAGCTCAGCCGACGTGGCTCAGTGGTTGAGTGTCCACCTAGGAACCAGGAGGTTCACGGTTTGATTCCCGGCCAGGGCACAGGCCTGCATTGCGGGCTCAAAGGCAGCTGATTGTGATTCTCTCTCGTCACTAATGTTTCTCTCTCCCTCTCCCTCTCCCTTCCTCCTTGAAGTTAATAAAATTATTATATTTTTTTACATGAAACTCCCGGCCCGAATCTGAGGGTGGGGGTCACGGCCGGAAAAGCAGTGACGTCAGGCTCGGGAATCGGCCTGTCCCCGCCCGAGCCCCCAGCCCGCGTCCTCTCTCTCTCTTGCCTTCGCTCCGCAGACCCCACAAGGGTGACAGTGCCGCCCGCCAGCATGGACGTCACCGTCGGGGAAAGCATCGTCCTCACCTGCCAGGTGAGGCAGGACCACTCGCTGGACATCGTGTTCACCTGGTCGTTCAACGGACACCGCATAGACTTCGACAGGGACGGCGACCACTTCGAGCGGGTCGGAGGGGTAAGTGTTGAGGCCACACTGTCCACAGGACCCACCCACCCCCACCCCACCCCCCGCCCATGTGGCACTGACTCAGGCAGCTCGGTTCCCAGGAAAAGAAACGCAAAGTTTGTCTTTTTTCCCCCCTAAATATGTTCTTATTGATCTTAGAGAGGAAAGGAGAGGGAGATAGAAACATCGGTGATGAGAGAGAATCACGGAGCTGCTGCCTCCTGCACGCCCCACACTGGGGATCAAGCCCACAACCCGGGCATGCGCCCTGACCGGGAATCGAACCCTGACCTCCTGGTTCATAGGTCAAGGCTCCACCCCTGAGCCACACCAGCCAGACCAGCGGTTCTCAACCTTCCTAATGCCATGTCCCTTTAATGCAGTTCCTCATGTTGTGGTGACCCCCAACCATAAAATTATTTTCGCTGCTGCATTAAAGGGACGTGGCATTAGGAAGGTTGAGAACCACTGAGCTAGACTCTTCCATGCACTTTTTCAAACGGAAAGCAAGGGCCAAATTGTATGCTTTTAATTTCCTTCAAAACCATCACGATCGAGGCTGCTGACGTTAACTATAGACCCTCCCCCCCCACAAATTCGCGGCCCCTTGGTCACTTCCCATGAGCCGTCCGCCAGCCGGAGCTGATGGACCGGCGCGTTCTCCCTCCCACTCTCCGTAAATCACCTGCTTCGGACCCCGGTGGCAAACGACACCCGGAGGAGCCAGACCCCTGCAGTGGGGTCCCGGGCGTGTTCCCCACAAGCTGGGGGTCCTGACGGCCCGGCCGCCTCCCTGTTGTCCACCGGCCGTGGCTCGCCTCCCCTACGTTCCCGTCCGCCAGCGTAAAATACACCCACAGCCGCCGTGTCCTCCCCGGAATAACGGTACCGAGAACGCATCATGAAGAACTAACGGTGGCCTCTGCTCCCTCAGCAGGATTCAGCTGGGGACCTGATGATCCGGAACATCCAGCTGAAGCATGCTGGGAAATACGTCTGCACCGTCCAGACCAGCGTGGACCAGCTGTCCGCGGCCGCCGACCTCATCGTCAGAGGTATTGTCAGGGAGGGGAGCCTTAAAAATAGTTCTGTGGCATCTCCTCCCGCACAGACTTGTAACACCCCCTGCGGTTTAGAACGAAAGTCCGAAGCGAAACACTGTCACGAGGGGCGAGGGGTAAGGGGCTAGAAGTCGCAGTAGCAGAGGAGCCAATGGCTACTTTGTATCAAAGATCCCTCCTGGACACGGCCACCGGCGCCCAGGGCACCTAGGATGGCTTCAGAGCAGCGGTTCTCAACCTGTGGGTCGCGACCCCTTTGGGGGTCGAACGACCCTTTCACAGGGGCCGCCTAAGACCATCGGAAAATGCAGATATTGACATCACGATGCATCACAGTAGCAACATTTCGTGGTTGGGAGTCACCACCACATGAGGAACTGGATGCAAGGGTCGCGCCTTAGGAAGGTGGAGAACCACTGCTTCAGAGGGAAGAGAGCTAGTGGCTTAAGGGGGGTTCGAGCTGTGCTTTCTTGGGTTTCACCGGAGCTAACCCCAATTAGTGTTTGAGGTCGGGGCTGGCAGAGTGGCTGGCACGCCCTCACCCCCAGCTCCCCCCGATTCCTCCTTCTCCTCTGAAGTGAATGGCTGTGTCCCGTGCACACCCGATGACAGTCACCAGGGTTGTCACTGAGCGTGCCCAGTGGTTCACGTGCAGACACATGGGTGGGGATTCCGGGGCCTGAGCACAGCCTACTGGGCGGGAACCCCCAGCTGAGCCACACGGATGGGCTCAAGGCCACGCCCCACAAACCGTGCTGTAAGGGCACAGGCGCATGGGCTTTGAAGAAATGACGCTTACATTACATCAGCGGTTCTCAACCTGTGGGTCGCGAACAGCTAGCAGGGTCTCCTAAGACCATCAGAAAACACAGATATTTACATTAAGATTCCTAACAGGAGCAAATTACAGTGATGAAGTAGCGACAAAAATAATTGTATGGTTGGGGGTCACCAACACATGAGGAGCTGTCTTAAAGGGTCGCGGCCTTAGGAAGGTGGAGGACCACTGCATTACGTGGAAAGTCTTCGTGAACAGCTGCCTGCGCCCGCCCGAGTGCCCGGCAGTTTTCTAAGCTGAGCAAAGGGAAGCCGTTGAGAACATCTAACGGAGGCCGCGCCCGCGTCTCCTCTGCCTGGACCCCACCTGGGGGGCTCGGAGGAGGCTTCTGGGCCTCAGCACGGTGGCCCCAGGAAAATGCGGTGGGGGCGTGAGGCGTGCTGGCAGCAGGCCTGGGCACACGGCTCCGGGTATTGGCGCCACCGCCAGCTTCTCTCTCCAGGAGAAACGTCGGGGGGATGTGAGGGGGTTTCCAAGAGAAGTTCACCGTCTGCTTTGGTTCCCTTTAAACGGCCTTGAGAGCCGGCTCGGTGAGGGCACGGAGGAGAGTCCGACGGGGCAGAGCCACCGGCCACGTAACGGACAGAAATGTGTTTATTTCCACGCAAAAATCACCCAAGCTGGCCGGCTCTCCCCTGGGGGACAAAAGAACTCAGTCGCTGAGAATTTATCCCCTATTTAATTAGGATAATGTGCAGATCAGCAGTTTAAGCGCCGATAAATTACGCTAATAAAAATTTAAATCAGCGAGACTCGAAGTTCTTAAATGATATGGTATGACTTCATTTCACAGAAAATAACGTTAGGTGTCAGGAGGAATTTGCCAACGCAGCCTCAAAGGAGATCCAGTCTCATCGGTTCCCGGGCTGCCAAATGAGCACGCCTGTCCCTTTAAGCCGCAGGCCCTGACTCCTTCTTCTCTGCGGGGCCCTGCCTTCTGCGGGTCCCCCCAGGGTGGGCGAGGGCGCCCCCGTCTTGCAGGGGAGGTTTTGAGGTGATGCCCGCCCTCCAGCTGTGAGTCTGGCTCGGACATCCTCGGTTCCCCCCGGTGATCACCTGACCTGTTCTCTCACCACCCATGGCGGTCCCTCCTGGGAGGGACCGGGGACTCGGGCATCAGGTCCCATCCCCTCCGCGGGGCCGGGGGCAAAATGTCATGAGCCCTGCCCACGGGAACACGCTGTTCCGAGGACCGGCGTTTGCTCACTGAGTTGTTTTGAAAGAGGGACCCCACTTCCCCACGACCAAGCTGGTCAACATTACGTAAGGCCGTAGCTACATGGGGGGCGGGGAGGGAGGCTGGGACTCAAAGAGTCTTGAAGGTCCCGTCTTCTTATCTCCAGCGGCCAAGGTCACGCCACCCTGCGTGTCCTTCTCAGCCACAACCGCGGGCTCAGGTCCCGCCTGTGGTTCTGTGCACGGAGGGGTTTGGGGGACTCGATGAAGGGGAGGGTGGGAGGAGGAAGCCAGGATGTGAAGGCTGGCGAGGAAAAGGTCCCGTCGTCGTCGGGACTTTATCAGGTTCCTGAGGTCCCAGGGACTAAGGTGGCCCTGGTTCCAGGAAGGTGGCATTGGACCGACAGGCTGGAATGTCACCACGGAAAACCAGCCACCCCAGTGCCCAGATTCCCAGCCCCTCCCTTCAGCCGAGAGGGAGGAGGAAAATCGGTCAGTGACGGGGGAGGAGGACAGAGGAACTGGGCATCGCATCCTCTGCCATGTGAAGGGCAGGACTGTCCTCATTGCATGTCCTCCAGTCACCTTCTCTCGCCGCCTCCTTTCTCCGGGTGGCCGGTCATGCCAGTGCCCGGCAGGGAGGGGAGCAGGGAACACGCTGCACAGGCAGGACCCCAGGCTGCAGGGACAGGCCTGAGGCTGGGGACAGGGTGTGAGGCTATGGGGACAGGACAGAGGCTGCGGGGACAGGGCCTGAGGCTGATGGGACAGGACAGAGGCTGGGGGACAGGACAGAGGCTGGGGGACAGGACAGAGGCTGATGGGACAGGACAGAGGCTGATGGGAGAGGACAGAGGCTGCGGGAACAGGACAGAGGCTGGGGACAGGACCCCAGGCTGCAGGGACAGGGCCTGGGCTGCACCCCCGGCCACGGATGGCAGCCCCAGCTGACGGCGCTCTGGCACAGCCCGGCCTGAGGGGAGCTCTGGGCCTTCCCCGCTGCCCACGCACACGGGCGGGTGTCTGCTCTTGGTCAGGAGCAGGTGGGCGGGCACCGGGCATCGCTGCAACCCCGCGAGCTGTCCCTGTCATACTGGGAGCCTGGAGGGACAGCCCTGTCTCCATCTCTAGTCTTGGCCCGAAGGATGGGGCAGCTGGTGGCTCTCAGGAAGGAGAGTCGGGGAGAAGGTGGGGGGGCTGTGGCGGGTGGACGGACGGTGGCGGAGCCGGGCCCCATCCGTCACGCCATCCCTTTCTCGGACGCGTGGGGACGCTGGGCACCCGCCTCTGAGGGTCTCCCTCTCCGGCAGGTCCCCCGGGGCCCCCCGAGGCCGTGACCATCGACGAGATCACAGACACCACGGCGCAGCTGTCCTGGAGCCCCGGGCCCGACAACCACAGCCCCGTCACCCTGTACGTGGTGCAGGCCCGGACGCCGTTCTCCGTGGGCTGGCAGGCCGTCAGCACAGGTACCGCCGGGGACCGGGCCGGGACCCCCAGTTCTGCCTGCCACTGGGCAGCACCAGGAAGCATAGCGGCGGCAGAGGCCACGGGCACGCAGGCACAGCGCAGGGACCGCAGCCAGTGGCACGCTGCGGCCATGTTCCCGGGCTCTCAGCCAACGCGCTGTCGCTGATTTACTATTTCTTTCTTCTCTTTGAATCCTCACCCGAGGATTTTTTTTTTTTCATTGCTTTTTAGAGGGAGTGGGAGGGAGGGAGGGAAAGACAGAGAGAGAGACATGGATGTGCGAGAGACACATCAACTGGTGGCCTCTCACCTGAGCCCTGACCGGGGCCAGGGCTGGAACCTGCAGCCCAGGGACGTGTCCTTGACCCCTGACCTGGGATCAACCCGGAGAGCCTGTGTGTGGTTCTGTTAAAACCACGTGAGCTGGCCGTGCCTTCCAGACAGAGCTGTACTGTCATGTCAGTTCACGTGGGGAGGACGGACAGGCCAGTGGTTACGGGCAGCAAGCCGCCCCCTCCCCTCGCCCGAGGCTGGCTGAGTGGCCCGGATGCAGGAAGGAGAAGGGATGGATAAAAGGGCCGGGTTCCTCCAGGTCAGAGGCAAGAGCCAGCGTTAGCGCTGAATTGTGGCCGGGCTACTGTCCAGCAGCCCTCTGCCCCCCTGTCTCCGCTCAGTGTGCGTGGCAGGAGCTGTTTACGAGGCCGAAGAGAGGGTTGTGAAACTGGTTATCAATAGGAAGTGCTGCGTCAATGCGATGAAGGGAGGAGGGGGAGGAGGGGGAAGGGGCGCTCAGGATGGTGTGGACAGTGCAGCGGGGATTTGCTGAGAACTTACGCCGTGCCATGTGCTCTGCTGTGGGTTTTCCTGATGGGCTGGGAAGGGTACTGTTATCAGCCTTATTGTACAGTGAGGAAACCAAGGCCGCAGACCCCCCACAGCACCCTCACACCCCCCAGCCCTGAGCCCCATTCAGTGGGGAGGGAGGAGGGGCCACCTGCCCAGCATGGTACCCGCTGTCTTTCAGTCCCCGACATCATTGACGGGCGGACGTTCACGGCGACCGTGGTGGGCCTGAACCCCTGGGTGGAGTATGAGTTCCGCACAGTGGCAGCCAACGCGATCGGGATCGGGGAGCCCAGCCTGCCCTCGGAGAAGCGGAGGACGGAGGAGGCCCGTGAGTAGCCCCGACACGGTGGCCCCTCCGGCTCAGCTCCCCGCACCAGCCCTGGGAGCCCCTGAGCACAGCCTCCCCACCATCAGGACCTCGGCCAGCAGCCCTGCCACCAGGCTGCCCGCAGTGGCTCCAACCAGCTGAGTCCCCACCCTCACCCCGTCCCGTGCAGGACGCTGTGCTGAGCCCTCCACGGCAGCTCTTCCTCCTGGGTCTTCGTCACCAGGACCCGCCTGCCAGGAGCTGCCTTCCTGTTTTAATATATTTTTATTGATTTCAGACAGGAAGGGAGGGAGGGAGAGAGAAACATCAACGATGAGAGAATCACTGATCGGCTGCCTCCTGCACGTCCCCCACTGGGGATGGAGCCCACAACCCAGGCCTGAGCCCTGACCGGGAATGGAACCCTGATCTCCTGGCTCCTAGGTTCATGCTCAACCATTGAGCCACGCCGGCCGGCTTTTTAAGGCGCATCCCTTGTTGCAAATGAATCAACTCAGAAATCACCTGTGGGAAAGTGGGCGTTGTTCCCAGAAGCCCAGTCCCGTTCCCTGAGGGCATACGCCACCCTGGAGCTGGGGTTCGGGCACCCCACTGATCCCCAGGGCCCAGTCGGCAGTTTTGCCTGCCTCTCCTGCTCCCCCTCCTCACCCTCCCCTCACCCCCCGCCATCTCATGTCTGCAGCTTCCATGACTACAGGGAGGGAGGGGCCTGAACTCCTCTGGGTCACGTGTATCTCCACTTCTTGGCTTGGTCACGAAGATGAGCCCCCCCACCCGCCCCGCTGCCCGCTCGCTGAAGGGATAGCAGAGACCCTACACAAAGGGGAACTCGGACCCCACACTTGGACAACGTCCCTTCAATGGATGATGTCATTGGCCATAAGCCAGTCGCAGTCACCGGCTACACCCCAGCCAGACACCCTTACCCCCTGTCCGCGTCTCCCCTTTGCCTGCGGGTGACAAGCCAATCCAGGGCCTCCCCTCAGGCTGATTGCAGCCCTCCCTCCCCGCGTCCCCAGGAGGGCGCTCGCATCATCTCCCCTCCTTCCCAGAGAAAACGGGGTTCAAAGAGGTGGAGCCCGGGAGCCAGGGGGTGCCCCAGCCCACGCTCCCCTCCTCTAGGGCCTGCCAGCCAGGCCGGACTCCGAGCAGTCCTCTGCAGACCCACGCATGTGCCCTCTATACCCCCCACCACCACTGCGTGCACCACCCCAAGGTTAATAAACGCCTCCCGCGCCCTAAACCAGCCCTCAGTCCTTGCCCCTCCCACTGAGCCGGGCGGGGGCCGACTGGGGGGCGGAATCACACACACCTGCACCTGATGGGGAGCCGAGACGAGCAGCAGCTTCCTTGGGGCGTTTGGCTTCCTCCAGGCCAGCGGTCGGCAAACTCGTTCGTCCACGGAGCCAAACATCCACAGGACCACGATTGAGATTCCTTTTGAGAGCCACATTTTTTAATATATTTTATTGATTTGTTACAGAGAGGAGAGAGACAGAGTCAGAAACATCGATGAGAGAGACATCGATCAGCCGCCTCTTGCACGCCCCACACTGGGGATGTGCCCGCCACCAAGGTCCATGCCCTTGACCGGAATCGAACCTGGGACCTTTCAGTCCGCAGGCCAACTCTCTATCCACTGAGCCAGACCGGTTTCGGCGGCAGCCAAATTTTTTAAACTTAAACTCCTTCTAACGCCCCTTCTTCAAAACAGACTCGCCCAGGCCGTGGTAGTTTGTGGAAGAGCCACACTCCAGGGGCCAAAGAGCCGCCTGCCTGTGGCTCTCGAGCCGCGGTTTGCCGACCACGGCTCCAGGGGGTGCATGGGCCCCTGGGCACAGGCCTCTGAGCTCAGGAGACGGAGGTGTGAGCCTCCAGTGCTCGTGGGCAGGGAGTCACCGGGCCAGGCAGCTCCCTGGCCCCCGTTTGCCCTTTGGCCCCTGACCTGACCTGTGTGTTGACCTGACCTGTGTGTTGCCTGTCCCCTGCACAGTCCCCGAAGTCACCCCAGCCAACGTCAGTGGCGGCGGAGGCAGCAAGTCGGAGCTGGTGATCACCTGGGAGGTGAGTGGATCCGACGAGGGAGCACGCGGCGGTCTGGGCCGGTTATTCTTGCCTTTGTGGGGGCCGTGCAGGGAAGGAAGCCCCCCCCCACCCTGCTTTTGCAAAGCTCCCTCTCGTGGCTCCCTACAGGCAGGACAAGGCGCTTGCCCATCACCTGCTGCATTACATTTTTTTAAATATATTTTTTATTGATTTTGGAGAGACAGGGAGAGAGAGACAGAAACATCCATGCTGAGAGAGGATCGCGGACCGGCTGCCTCCTGCACGCCCCACACTGGGGGTGGAGCCCGCAACCCAGCATGTGCCCTGACCGGGAATCGAACCGTAACCTCCTGGTCCGTAGGTCGATGCTCAGCCCCTGAGCCACGCCGGCCGGGCTGCACTGCAGCTTCTTGTCGGGTGCTTTGACCCTCCCCGTCCTCACAAGCCCCCCAGGCAGACTGACCTCAGGCCTGGGTTTATTCTCTTGAGGAACCCAGAGTCAGCCAGGCAGGAGGACACAGCCAGGAGGGCGGACAGGCGGGTGCGGCCGGGAACCTCAGCGTCCGGAGGGGACCCCCGTGACCCCGGAGCCTCTTCCTGACGCCCCGCTCCCTCCCTCCCTCCCCGCAGACGGTGCCCGAGGAGCTGCAGAACGGCCGGGGCTTCGGCTACGTGGTGGCCTTCCGGCCGGCCGGCACGGTCATCTGGATGCTCACCGTGCTGGCCTCGGCCGACGCCTGCAGATACGTGTTCCGGAACGAGAGCGTGCGGCCCTTCTCCCCCTTCGAGGTCCGGGTGGGCGTCTACAACAACAAGGGGGAGGGCCCCTTCAGCCCCGTCACTGTGGTGTACTCGGCAGAGGAAGGTGCGCCTGCGCGGCCGCCGGACGGGGCGGGCTGGGTGCCGGGGGCTGGGGGGGCTGGGGGGACACCCAACCCATTGGGCACCGCCCTCCAGGGAGGCCTATGCTGATCGGAGGGAGGTGTCATGTGAAAAGTGGGGGGCTGGCTGGGACCGGTGTGGCTCAGTGGAGAGAACGTGGGCCTGCGGACTGAAAGGTCCCAGGTTCGACTCCGGTCGGGGGCATGTACCTTGCTTGCAGTAGGGGGCGTGCAGGAGGCGGCTGATCGATGTCTCTCTCTTATCGATGTTTCTGACTTTCTATCACTTTCCCTGTCTCTCTGTCAATAAAATATATATATAAAAAAAAGTGGGGGGCTGGCTGTACAGCACCTTCCTCCCCACCTCCACCCCCAACCCTTCTCGAGGTCCCTCTGTCCCTCTGGGCTCCAGCATGGGGGTGTGGGTCCCGCCCACTCAGGGCTCTGCAGCCTCGGCTTCCCGGCACCCGGTCCCCCCTCCCCCGCCCTCGGGTCTGGAGGCGGGTCCCCGTGCAGCTGACGGGCGGCCCCTCTCCCATCTCACCAGAGCCCACCCGGCCGCCCGCCGGCATCTCCGCCAGGAGCCTGTCCGCCACGGACGTGGAGGTGGTCTGGGCCTCCCCGCAGGAGAGGAACCGGGGCCGGATACAAGGCTACGAGGTCAGCGGGACCGGGGCTCGGGTCTGGGAAGGAGACCTCCCCCCAGTGAACCCCCAAGACCCACTCCCATGCAGAGGCCTTCATCCTGGGGCCTGGCTTCTCCTGGAGCATTCGTGGGGGCAGGGGACGCTCCACGGGAAACCGCGGCTCCCGGGACCGCGCTGAGGCGTGTCTCTGACCCCCGCAGGCCCGGCCACGCTCGGAGAGAGCAGCTGGGACTTGCGATGCCCCCTGGGGTCACTGGGGCTCCGAGCAGAGGGGGGGGGGAAGAGGGAGAAGAAGGGGCGAGCATGGTTGCTCCAATCTGCCACCTCCCCGCCCGCTGAGGAGCAGAAGGACCCCCCATCCTGCTGTGGGGAGCCCCCGGGCCCAGAGCGCTCGGTGCGAGGGGCGCTGCCGTGGGTGCTGACAGAGAACCCGCTCCCCCAGGAGAATCTGTGCGACTAAACCCAGCGCCCGGGGCCCCGGCCGGGGGGCTCGGTCGGCTGGAGCGCCGTCCCGTTCACCGGGAGGCTGCGGGTTCCAAGCCCAGGCAGGGCGCATGAGGGATGCTTCTCTCCCACCAGGATGTCCCCCTGCCTTTCCCTCCCCCTGTCCCCCACTTCCTCTCTCCTCAGACACGGGGACCCTTTTTCCCACCGTTTGAATATTTATCATGTCATGCGTGGGCCAGACAGAATTATCGACTATAAACGTGGCCTGCTCCATTCGGTCAAACCTTTCCCTAACTCACTCTCCCCCCCTCCCCCACTAACGCCCTGGCCGGGCCAGACCACATGATCTCGCGGGGCCTCAGATGGCCCACGGGCCGACTTTCCCCACCCCCCGTGCCCAGTCAATAACTGTATCTGTGGGTGCGGATAAAAAATGGCATGTTCTCCGGGAGGAGTTCATCCTCAGACGCCACTCGCGGTCACCGATGGCCGACGACAGACGGCGGGGGACACAGCCCACCCCCTCAGCGATTGGCCAGGCCCTCCCTCTCACCCGCGCAGGTGAAGTACTGGAGGCACGACGACACGGAGGAGAACGCCAGGAAGGTCCGCACCTTCGGGAACCAGACGTCCGCGAAAATCACCAACCTGCAGGGCAGCGCGCTCTACCACCTGGCGGTCAAGGCTTACAACTCGGCCGGCACCGGCCCCTCCAGCGCCACCGTCAACGTGACCACCAGGAAGCCCCGTAAGCTCCTCGGCAGCGTCTCGGGGGGGTTCCTCCGAGGTCCCCCCTCCCCCACGGCCACGCCCCACCCCCAACTCCCGGCGATGGCCCACCCGCTGATGGCGTCCTCGCTGCGTGGGTCGGGGTCCCATAGCATTGGAGGAGCCGGTGGGGGAGGTCTGGGTGGGGACCCAGGACTGTTTACCAAACTCAGACCAAACCACAAGGGGCAGGAATTTGGGGGGGCGAGCACAGGAAACAGTTCACCAGGACACCGGGCAGCCTCAGAGGCTGGGCGCGGCGTGCTTCTCTGCTCGCCGGGAAGGCCACCGCCTTGCGCTGCTCTCCACGAATCTTCGTTCCTTTTTAAAGCCTCCTCCTTTATGGTTTTCGAAATATTTTTTTATTGATCTCAGAGAGGGAGAGAGAGAGAGAAACATCCGTGATGAGAGAGGATCATGGATCAGCTGCCTCCTGCACACTGCCCCCCCTAACCCGGGATCGAGCCCGCAGCCCAGGCAGGTGCCCTTGGCTGGAATGGAGTCCGGGACCCTTTCGTCCCCAGGCTGGGGCTCTACCCACTGAGCCGCACCGGCCAGGCCCCCACTGCCTCTCCTTCCGTTGGCGATGCTGTGTGTAACGTCAGGTTTTAGGGGACTGGAAGACACCTATCAGTGCCACAGCTGGTTCGATGCCGCTGCTCGCGAGCCCTCAGCACCCACCGGGACCGAGCAGTCTGACCGCGCCTGCCTCCCTCTCTCCCCAGCGCCCAGCCAAGCCCCCGGGAACGTGGTGTGGAATTCGTCCGACTCCAAAATCGTCCTGAACTGGGACCAGGTGAAGGCGCAGGAGAACGAGTCCGACGTCAGAGGCTACAAGGTGGGTGGAGGGCGAGCGGGGATGGTCTTGTCCCATGAAGCACTGGGGTGGGGGGAGGGGAGGGAGGAGAGGGGCATGTCCCTAACCACATGCCCGACATGCTCTCCCGGACTCTAGAAACCTCTGCCCCTGGTGGTTGGGTCTGGGTTAGGTAAACAGTCCGTGGCAACCGGGCCAAGCAGGCAGCGCCGGGCAGGGCGGGGTTCTCAGGAGAGCTGGGTGCCCCCCCAGGCTCCACATGGGTCCCCGGTCATCCCTGAAGCTGTCTCATCAGGTGAGCCACCAGCCCAGACTCACACTCACACTCACTCTCACACTGGAGGGCGGGGGCAGAAAGGAGAGCCAGACTCACCAGGGGTGGGGGCACGCTACAGGCACTTCCGGAGGGAAGGGACTGCCCCGGACACCCCTCTTTTCTCTGTAGCTCCTAAAGGGGTCCCCCACTGAGCCACACCGCCACACCGGAGGAAAGGGGGTGTGGCCTGGCCTTTGAGAGACCCCGTCCAGGTGCTGACCTGCCCCATCTCTCTGGGACTCACGCCCGCCCCGGCTTTACCCTCTGCTGAGCAGGTGCCCGCCTGCTCCCTGCCAACCTTCCCGGAAGCCAGGCCCTCTGCGCAGCCTCTCCTCGTGCTCAGAGAAAAATATCGCCATCATTAATAAATAACAGTACAGAACGGACTGTGTTTCCTGTGCTCACAACCCTAAACCCACGTTTGCCCCGCCCTGCGTCCTCACACACGCTTCCTCCCTCTTCGTAAACAAGGACGGCCTTGACTCTACAGGCACGTGCATGTATGTTCCTCTGTTACACACACACACACACACACACACACACACACACATCAAAATTAATAGTCGGGGTTCGACGTTTTCAGCCCAAGACTCTGAATCACACGGTGTAACGAGAGACAAGTGGCTCCAGCTGAAGACCCTCTAGCTAGTACTGTCCCCTTTCACTGAGGCTCAGAGAGGTCCAGTCAGCGGGCCACGGTCACACAGCAGCCAAGTCTGTTTGGATGCAAACGTCCGTCGGGTGTGAGCGAGCTCTGGATAGCCTCAGAGGAATCACCTTTCCAGGGGTGTCCTGGGGGCCTTCTGCGGGTGATGGGAGGCCACATAGCACGCCCCGCCCCCTTCTCCCCCCCTCCTACCCCCTGTGGCCTCCTTTAAACTCTCCCCACAAGGACAGGGCAGCGGCACAGGGGCCCGTCTGCACAGGCACCTCGCAGGCACATCCCAGCACAACACAGGCGCCAGGAGGAGGAAGCCAGACGCTCGGTCGCCGGCGGGCCCTGGGCGGCAGCAGGTGATGCCTGTCGTCCCGTGTCCCAGGTCTTGTACCGATGGAGCCGACAGAGCCGCACGTCCGTCATCGAAACCAACCGGACGTCCGTGGAGCTCTCCTTGCCGCTGGATGAGGATTACATCGTGGAAATCAAGCCGGTCAGCGACGGCGGGGACGGCCGCGCCAGCCAGCAGATCCGCATCCCAAAGATGACGAGTGAGCACGGGTCCCCTGCTCCCCACCTGCCTGCTCCCTGGGCCTGCCTGTTCCCCATCTGCCTGCTCCCCAGGGCCTGCTCCCTGGACCTGCCTGTGCCCCACCTGCCGGCGCCCCAGGCCCGCACAGGGAGGCGGGGCCTCAGCGGGAGCCAGCCCCAAAGACAGACATGCAGCTAAAGCACCCTCCCAGCCCTGACCGCTGAGGGCTGCTGGCCTCAGGCAGTTTCACGCAAAAGACACGGCTAGTTTTGACGGATTTAATCTACAGCCAATCAGAAAATCCAAGGAGAGCAGCCCTAAACCGGTCGGTCACACAGGAGCCCCAAAGCTTAGCTCAGGCCAGGGGTGGGGGACACCTTTCCTGCAGAGAGCCGGGGCCCGCCTGCTCTTGGGTATTTGTGACCTCATTCGAGGGCCACACAACGCCACCCACATCAAAACCAGCCTGCTCTGCTTGGCCAGACATTTCCCTCACCCGCCCCTCCTGCCCGGGCCGGGACAGACCACGTGATCTCATGGGCATTGGGTGGCCCGCGGGCCGGAAGTTCCCCACCCCTGACCTGGACAGTCAGAAGCCTGACTCAGTGGGAAGGAACCAGCAGAGGGTTCCCTGGAGCCTCGTGTCCCAGGGGTGCGGTGTGGGGTCGTGTCTGGCTGAAACGCGGAGCCTGGCACGGTTCACGCTGATGTGTGTGTGTGTGTGTGTGTGTGTGTGTGTGTGTAACATACGAACATCTACGCACGAGTCTGTACGGAGTCAAGATCAACTTTGTTGGCAAAGAGGGAGGAAGCATGTGAAAACGCAGGGCTATGCGAACATGCGAAACAGTTTGTTCTTTTTCCCCTCATTTTTTTTAATATATATTTTATTGATTTTTCACAGAGAGGAAGGGAGAGGGATAGAGAGTTAGAAACACTGATGAGAGAGAGGCATCGAGCAGCCGCCTCCTGCACCACCTCCACTTAGGGATGTGGCCACAACCAAGATGCATGCCCTTGACCAGAATCGAACCTGGGACCCTTCAGTCCCCAGGCCGACGCTCTATCCACTGAGCCACACCGGTTTCGGCTCCCCTCATTTTTAATGTTTTATTGTTGATAGTATCACAGATGTCTCCATTCTCCCCGCTTTTAGCCCTTCCTCCACGCCCCTTCCCCTCCCCCAGGTCTTCACCACCCCGTTGCCCGGGTCCATGGGCTCAGATAGAAGCTCTTCGGTTTATCTCTTCTTGTCTCCCCACCCCCACATCAAGGGATGCCGGTCTGTCCCAGGCCTCCTGCCTCAGGTCTTATTTTGTTGCTCAATTCATTCGATCCCTCCAAGAAGGGAGATCAGGTGATACTTGTCGTTCTCTGATTGGCTTATCTCCCTCAGCATAATCCTCTCCAGGTCCCTCCATGCTGCCCCATAGGTAAGAGCCTTTTTCCATGGCTGCAGAGTACAGGGGTACCTCGAGATACGAGTGCCCTAACATACGAGATTTTTGAGATACAAGCTGTCGAGCGAGCGATTTTTGCTTTGAAATACGAGCCACAGTTGAGATAGGAGTCATCGCGCGGATCGGCCGGCTGCACACGACCCACCCGTTTACCGCGACTCGAGCGTCTCATAGTTTCCCACGCCTCAAGGTTATGGAACGAATTAAACTCGTATCTCCAGGTACCACTGTATTCCCTAGTGCCAACGTCCCACGGCTTTTTTACCCATCCATCTGCCGATGGGCACTTGGGCTGCTTCCAGATGTTAGCTATTGTCACAATGTATCCTGGAGTTATTATTTATGAGCTATGAGATGGTTTCCCATATGAGCAACTGCACGTCCCACACTGGGGACCGAGCCTGAAACCCAGGCCTGCGCCTGGCCGGGAAGGGAACCGTGACCTCCTGGTTTAGAGATTGATGCTCAGCCCCTGAGCCACGCCGGCCGGGCCTGGTCTTGATCTTAGACCAGTTGGTCACCTGATGTCCCCAGACCCCAGTGTCTGCGTCGGTTAAACCGGTAGCAGCAATCCCGGGTGCTCCTGGGAACTTTTCTGTGAAAATTCTCCGAGGGTTGTGTGCTAGCAGGAAGGTGGCGTTCCAATGAAAGCAGCGCCCTGGCAGTGTGGCTCAGTGGTTGAGCGTTGACCTATGAACCAGGAGGTCACCGTTGGGTTCCCAGTCAGGGCACACGCCTGTGTGGCGGCGGGCTCGACCCCCCAGGGTGGGGTGTGCAGGAGGCGGCCGGTCAATTATTCTCTCTCATCACTGGTATTTCTATCTCGCTCTCCCTCTCCTTTCCCCTCTGAAATCAATAAATATAAGTTTTAAAAAAAGAAGAAGAAGAAGAAGGAAGCAGCGATGTTTGTTCGGCTGCCTCTCTGGCACATCCTAACCATCAGGCATATCCTGTTTCCCCGAAAATAAGACAGTGTCTTATAGTAATGTTTGCTCCCAAAGATGGGCGAGGTCTTATTTTCAGGGAATGTCTTTTTTTTTTCCATGAAGAAGAAGACGGTACACATTTATTGTTGAATAACAAAAAAGGAAATTTATGACTTGTATACGGTACGGTGGTCGTTGTCATCACCAACCAGCTCACGGATGGGCCGCAGCGCAGCCGGAGCTGTTCAGGCAGGGCGAGGTCTCTCTAAATCAGGAGTCAGACGCCTGATGGTAGCTTCGGGGAGGCCTTCTATTCCGGGGAGGCCTTATGTTCGGGGGAGGCCTTATTTCCGGGGGGGATGCCTTATAGGACAGCGAGAGGCAAAACGAGAAGTAGGTCTTCTTTTCGGGGGAGGTCTTACTTTCGGGGAAACAGGGTAGAACTGGGAATGCAGAGTCTCCTCTCCTCTTCAAGGCGGACAGCCTCACTTTACAACAGTGGTTCTCAACCTTTCTAAGGCTGCGACCCTTTAATACAGTTCCTCATGTGGTGGTGACCCCCAACCCTACTTCATCACTGTCATTTTGCTATTGTGATGAATGATAATGTAAATACCTGTGTTTTCCGATGGTCTTAGGCGACCCCTGGGAAAGTGTCGTTCGACCCCCAAAGGGGTCACGACCCACAGGTTGAGAATCGCTGCTTTACAAACTTAAAGGGAGGCCCAGAAACGTTCCGGGACCGGCCCCCAGGTCCACAGCTGGACAGCCACAGAGCCGCTGTGAAGGTGTTCAGGCCGGGTCCTTGGCAGTAGAACCAGCAGTTCTCCGGGGTCCCGAGCCTCGTGGCCCCCCCTTCCCGCGGCCGTCCAGTGACCACACTCTCTCTCTCTCTCCCCGCAGATGCCTACGCCCGGGGCGGGGGCGCGGGGCCCTCCACCTCCAACGCCTGCACGCTGTCGGCGCTCAGCACCCTCATGCTCTCGCTCACGGCCAGGTCCAGCTTATGACGACCGCCCCCCCTCCCAGGACTCGCCGTCTGCACACTCAGCCACCCGGCACGTGCCGTGCTGAAGACACCCAGGACTAAGTAACCTCGTGGTCCGAGTACATCTTCTCACTGGAAACGAAACACACAACAACAAATGTCCTTTGCTTCCCTAGGAACGGCGTCCCGTAACACGCAGGACTTCCACAGAGCGAGGATCGCTCTGTCCGCGGTTTCCCCGGAAACGCCGCAGTGCACTGAAGACATCCGTAATACGATGTTACCAAAGCAGTTTACATATGTCCTTATATGCATATTTTTTATTATATATTTAGTGTTTTATAGAATTTTTTAAAGTGGACATGAAATGTAGATATTGATTTTTCTTCCCCCCCCCCCTCGGCTATAAAACCCGACGGGCTATATATACCACACTCACGCGGCTCCGGTTTGAGAAACGTTTCCTGTAAAAGGCAGAGGCGTGAAACCCGCCTGGGTCACGCGTGTCGTTCGGCCAGGATGGCATGGCGATGGGCTGTCAGCCCCTCCCTCCGCGGCTGGCGGGCTGCAGGGGGTCTTGGGCAGGGACGGTGCGTCCCTGGCCCCATGCGCGTTTTTCTTGAGGATGGTTTCAGGGGCGGCTGCAGTTTCAACCCCTGACCTCCCTCCCGAGAGGTCCCAGGTGCAAGACTCACCCCAAACTGAGCATGGACCCCCCAAGACTCTGCCCCGCTCACCTCGGTTAGCATCGTCTCTGTAGCAGCCTTACCTTAGACGTGGCGTGGGGAGTCGCCTCTCCTGTTAGTGACCAAGACCAGAAGGTACCGAGCAGCCCCGTCTTTCTTCCGGGGGCTCAGAGGTACGTTTACTGTCTTTCAAGGTATCTCTTTGAATGTACATTTCTTTTTTCTTTTTTTAAACAAAGGTAAAACTCTCTGGTCACAGATTCACCATTTCTTTCCGGAATCTCTGACATCGAGTATGTCTCTCTCTCAACGTCAGAGCCGTGTCTGGAGACGGGCAGACTTCTCTCTCAGCAAGAAGCAGCTGCTGCAGCAGCATCCTCTCCCCACGGCTCTGTCAGAGGCGGTGGGTGTGGGGGGCGGTAGCTCTGGGGAGCCCCTAGTGTACAGCCCGTAGCCTGGCTGCTCTCGATGCTCTCCCTTCCGCGTCTTGCGAACCCCACCCCCCCCTCTTCCCGTCGGAAAATGGCAAATAGCGACCAAACCGTCTTCTGATGGAAGACCGGTTTGTTCAGACGGGGAGGCTTTGTAGCTGAAACCGGTGGCCCAGCGAGTCTAAAGGGCAGTGACGGGTCCTCCACGCACGTCCCCGCGCCAGCAGGCCGCCACCTCTTCCTTCTCCGAGCGGCTCAGGTGTGCCCGCCATCTGTCCTTGCTCTGCCTGACGGAGAACGGACGTGGACTTTCCCGCCTTCTCGCTCTCCTTACTTATCCGACAGTCAGCGCCAGGCTCCCACGTGTGTGAAAGCCGGGGTGGCACCAGGAAAGACATCGTCCCGTGTTCCGAGCTGTGTTCCTCCCTTCATTGGCTATGGTTCCTTCTCTGTTCGAAATAAAGCAGAATTGAACACCGCGCACTTACACACACACACACACACACACACACACAAAATAATAAAACGAATGAAAAAAAAAAAGCCACCCAGGTAGTCCCACCCCCCTGTCGATGGTACGTCCCAGTGACCCAGCAGCAAATGTACTGTTTTTCTAATGCGATTGTTAATAAATATTCTGTCGTTTGTAAAGATGCTTGTCTTCGGGAGCCTTCTTCCTGCCTGACCTGGGCCGCCATCACTGAGGTCAGTCACAGAGGGGGCCCGCCGTCTCTGGCAGGATCCACCGCTAGAGGCCCCCCGACCTCTCCCTTGAGCAGTGGGTCTCAGCCTTCCTAAGGCCGTGACCCTTGCATACAGTTCCTCATGGGGTGGTGATCCCCAACCATGAAATTTCGCTACTGTTGTGCATCGTGAGGTAAATATCTGCATTTTCCGAGGGTCTTAGGCGACCCCTGTGAAAGGGTCATTCGACCCCCAAAGGGGTCGCGACCCACAGGTTGAGAACCGCTGCCCTTGAGGACAAGGCCCTGCAGACACCAGGTCGCACCCCAGGTGCCGTGTGCAGGGTGAAACTCAGATAAACATCCCGAAGGTCTGACTCGAACCCTTCCTCTCCGTGAGCGACGCCTCATGTACCCCTCAGGCCAGGAGACCTGCCATTGGAAGCTTTCTCCCTGTCCCCGTGTTAAAAAGCATAAACTCTGAGCATCCAACCCGGTGGTCGGCAAATGGCGGCTCTCGAGCCACATGCAGCTCTTTGGCCCCTGGAGTGTGGCTCTTCCACAAAATCCCACGGCCTGGGCGAGTTTATGTTGAAGAAGGGGCATTAGAAGAAGTGGAATTTTAAAAAATTCGGCTCTCCAAAGACATTTCCATCGTGGTGCTGTTGGTGTGTGGCTCTGTGGACGGATGAGTTTGCCGACCACTGTTTTAACCTGTTAACCTCGGACCCTAGCCCTCCCTGGCTTCCAGTCTCACCTCAGTGCCTTGGGGTCACACGGCTGCCCCTTCCTGCAATAACCTTCCCGCTCCTCCTTCTCCCCCAGACACCCCAGGACCCTCCACCCCCAGGTCCCCAGGTCCCCAGGGTCCCGAGCGGGCAGGGTAGCCTCCCACACGCATCGGCCCTTCGAGCTGTCCTCCGAAGGAGCTGCAGCCGTGGTGGGTGCACTCGGGCAAACTAGCCCCGGGAGTCCCAGAAACTGTGCCTGTGCCTGGCTGTCTCTGCGCTCCTGTATGTTGCCAGCAGTCCCTGTCTGCACGCCTGTCACCCCCCTCGCCCCCCCCCCAGATTGTGAGCCCCTTGGGGGCAGGGGGCTGGCCTCTCTCCCTGTACCCCACCGCGCCCCACCCCGTGCCTTGCAATAAACAATCCTCGATGAATCCATCCACGGGCTCTCGAAGTAGCATTTGGCCTCAGCCGCCCGGCTCGGTGCCCGCACCCGGAAAGACCGTCACCGCCTCCCCAAGGGGTGGCAGAACGTGCTAGAAGGCCCAGCATCGAACGTGGGGCCGTGACCGTCGTCCTTCCCTCTCTCAGCCCCGGCGTCTGAGGAGTCCCGGGTTCGCTGAGCCTGACGGAGCTGAAGATGCGCTCGGAGTCCCCTGGGTCTGCCTGGGTCCCCTGGTGACAAGCAACAGAAAGAGCCCCCGCCGACTCGGGGGCACCGAGGAGGATGCATTAGGTCCCGGAGCCGGGAAGTGGGGAGCAGACGGCCAGGCCCCCGAGGACCCCGGCCACAGAGACACTGGGAAGTCTCTCGGTCCTGGTGTGGGAATGAATCAGCTCTTTTTCCCATTTATTTTTTAACATTTTATTGGTTTCAGAGAGGAAAGGAAACATCCCCGAGGAGAGGGAATCATCGATCGGCAGCCTCCTGCACGCCCCTCCTGGGCATCGATGTGCCCTGACCGGGAATCGAACCCTGACCTCCTGGTTCATGGGTCAGGGCTCAGCCACAGAGCCGCGCCGGCCGGGCTCGTTTGCCAATACTGATGCCGCTCTGCTCGGCGTCCACATTTCCGGGAGAGTCATTGGTGTCACCCGGCCGGAGCCCCTGGATCACGCCAGGCCTGCGTGCACCCCGAGGGTCGTTTGCGTGAGGGAAACTGAGGTGACGGCTCAGGAAGACGGGAGAAGGGGCGCTGGGAAGGTCTCAGCGGCACAGCCCAGGCCCGAGGCCCCACTAACACGCCCCGGTGGGGGTCCTACCACTGGGGGGTCATGGCCAGTGGCACTGAGGGGCTCAGGGAAAGGGCTCTTTTGCTTAATTAGCCTTTTCTCTTTTTCTTAAAAATATATGTTTGTTGATTTCAGAGAGAGAGAGAGGGAGTGAGAAACACCAGTGATGAGAGAATCACGGGTCGGCTGCCTCCTGCCCGCCCCGCACTGGAGATCGAGCCTGCCACCCGGCCACGTGCCCCGACCGGAAAACCGCACCATGACTTCCTGGTTCAGAGGTCGCTGCTCAACCCCTGAGCCACGCCGGCCGGGCTCGTCAGCCTTCCCGGGGACTTCCCCGGAGCCCCCGGTTTGGTGTGAGACCCGTGGAATTCACCGAATTCCAGGAGATTCTGTTTGGCCAGACGACGGGGCCTCTGCGTGTCCCGCCTGACGGAGCCCACAGCCTCCAACCCCGGCCCTTCCACGGGACAGACGGCGCCGTGACGTCTCGCTCCCAGGTGAGCTCGGGGTCCCCCAGGTGCGCTCAGGGTCCCCCAGGTGAGCTCGGGGTCCCCCAGGTGCACTCAGGGTCCCCCAGGTGAGCTCGGGGTCTCCCAGGTGAACTGTGGGGTCCCCCAGGTGAGCTCGGGGTCACCCAGGTGAACTGTGGGGTCCCCCAGGTGAGCTCGGGGTCGCCCAGGTGAGCTCGGGGTCCCCCAGGTGAGCTCGGGGTTGCTCAGGTGAACTGTGGGGTCCCCCAGGTGAGCTCGGGGTCGCCCAGGTGCGCTGTGGGTCCCCCAGGTGAGCTCGGGGTCACCCAGGTGAACTGTGAGTCCCCCAGGTGAGCTCAGGGTCGCCCAGGTGAGCTCGGGTCGCCCAGGTGAGCTCGGGGTCTCAGACTCAGGCTCGCTGGGGACTCATTCAGCGGAGACGCGGGCAGTGCGCGGCTTTCATCTCCGGCGGAACGGCCGTTCCTCTCACGGGGAGATGCCGTTGTTTAATGGGGAAGAGCGTCAGCCCCATTAGCCTCTCCCCGGGGCGGCCCCTGCCCTTCCTCCCAGAGAACGCGGGACAGACACCCTGAGTTCTGAGGGAGCAGCTCTGAGCGCCTCGCCCCCTGCAGCTCAGACGGGCAGCGGGTGATTCTCATTCCGGCTGTGCCGGCGCCGTTCATTACCGCAGATCGCCCAGGCCTGGCCGCGTTCGTGGTCCGTTCACGAAACGCGTCTCATTTTTCTCGCCCGGAGCAGCCAGCTAGTCCTTCTCGGGGTCGGGGGGATAGGGGGGTGAGGGCTCCATCCCCTAGGGCCACAGGACTCAGGCCCGATGCTCCGTGTTCCCGCTCCCACTGAGGGAGGAGGGTGTGAGGCAGTCGGGAGAGTGTCAGATGGACCATCGACACGTACCGAAGGGTCGGGGGGCAGAGGGCGATTCCTGGGGGCCCAGGGCCGAGGCCGCGGGTAAAATGTCAGCGAGAGGAAGAGGTTGAAAGGCTTTCCCCGCCCCCCTCCCGAGAGCCTGTGGGCGGAGCCTCGAGGGCAGAGAGGGACAGCGAGGGATGGCTCAGCTGGCCGGGGGCTGGGCTGCGCCCCACCACCACCACCAGCTGGTCACGGGGGACTCTGCTGGGAAGGTGACTGGTGGTGAGGGCTGTGGACAGGGACACGGAGGAGGGAGATGGGCAGAAGAGCTCCGTGAGCCGCTGCAGGCTCCTGGGGCGACGGACGGAGCGGTCATGGGGGCCAGGGGGCGTCTCGGGGGGCGGGAGGCACTTCCGTTCAGTTTGCCGACTCAGAGGATCTGCCCTCATTTATGCTGACATTTCTCATTCTGAGCTGCGAGTACCCGCACGTCTGTTCCTCACACGGGCAATGCTGGGGGGAGGGGGGGGGCGGGCAGGACTGCCTTTCCGTTCAATAGGATTTTCTCACAAGCAGGACGGTCTGCAGGCAGTCCCTGGCCGGGCTGGCAGCGTGCAGTCGGGGACCAGGAATAGCGCAGCCCGGGCCCCAATCTACTCAGGCCTCCCAGGGCGCCCGCCATCCGGAGCGCTGGGTTCTGCTCTCACTCGGCCGGGCGCTGGTTTTCCTAGCCAATTAGCACCTGCGGTTTACTCATTCCGCCGGCAGATGGTCTGACACATACGAGTCTCGCCGTGAAAAAGTTTGTTGCTTTCTTTTTTAACACATTTTATTGATGTTTTACAGAGAGGAAGGGAGAGGGAGAGAGAGTTAGAAACATCGATGCGAAAGAAACATCGATCAGCCGCCTCCTGCACGCCCCCTACTGGGGATGTGCCCGCAACCAAGGTCCATGCCCTTGACCGGAATCGAACCTGGGACCTTTCAGTCCACAGGCCGATGCTCTATCCACTGAGCCACACCAGTTAGGGCAAATTTGGGGTTTAAATCAGAGTTCTCTGTGAGCTGGACTTCTCCACCACACCTCTCCCGCTCCACCCCCTGACCCCCCTTTCCCACCTCTTCTCCCCACTTCCCTCTCGCAAACAACCAGGCCCCAGGCTTTTCAAGGAGGCTCAGACGGGCAGTGGGCGAGCTGTTGGCAAACTGAACCTCCCAGCCCCACCTCATGAAGCACCAGAGAATCCCAACAGTGAGAGAGACAGAGACAGAGAGAGAGAGAGGCAGGAGGGGGGGGGCGTGATGGAGGAGCCCGTGTGTTCTGGTCCGTGACCCAGGCTCTGGGGGGAAGTGTCTGCCCACGATCCTGGTGTGAGGCTGGGCCAGTGCCTAGTCCACTTGCCTACGACGAGGGCATGGACTGTTGATGAATGTCCACTCTCTCCGGCCATCACAGGCCCACCAGTGGCCACTCAGAACGCGCCGCTTTCTGCCCGGCCGGCGTGGCCCCGTGGTTGAACATTGACTTGTGAACCAGGAGGTCAGGGTTCAATTCCCCGACACAGGCCCGGGTTGTGGACTGGATCCCCAGGGTGGGGCGTACAGGAGGCAGCCCATCCATGCTGCTCTCTCCCCATTGATGTTTCTCGCTCTCTTCCTCTCCCTTCCTCCCTGAAATCAATATATTTTATATTTTAAAAAACACAAAAAATGGTGAACTTTCTCCCAAAGCCCGGCTCCTCTCGGCCACGTACGCATCACAGCTGAGCCGTGACGTCAGCAGAGAGAGGCAGGACCACATGGCCCCCAGGACCCCTGTCCTGTCGCAGTCCTACGAACGCCGCCTCCTCCCCAGACATCACCATGGCCTCTCGGTCTCAGCCACGTGCCGCCTGCATCAGCTCAGTGCAAGGAGGGGGTCCACGGCGCCTCTCCATCCTCGGACCGCCCTGTGCTGGGCTCGCAGAGAAAGAGGGGCGTCCCCCAGGCGCCCGCCGCAGCGACCACCGTTCCTCCGCAGCCTCTGAGCCAGAAAGCGGTCCTCGCCCTTCTCGGCCAGCGGGGGTGCGTGCGGAGCAGGGATCGTCAGAACACCAAGTCCTCGGGGCCCTCGAGCCCGGGCTCCTCCACGTAGCTGATGACTTCGCTCTCGGTCTCACGGGACCCCGATTTCTGCAAAACAAAGCCCCTCAGCTCTCCTGCCGGCCTGGTGACACGGGATGCACGTGCCTGCGTTGCTTCTGAAAACAGTGGATGTTCCATGAAGACAACGTGGCAAATCAAGCCGATCCATGATTCTCTCTCATCCTGCACGCCCCCTCCTGGGATGGAGGCCGGAACCCGGGCCTGTGCCCCGACCAGGAATCGAACCCACAACTTGGCGAATTGTGCCGATGTTGCACCAACTGAGCACCAGGCCAGCCGGGGCAGAAGAAAGCCGTTTTACCATAAAGGCCAACTCATCCCTCTTTCACCCCGCCCCCACCCCAAGTGCCTGCCCTTTGACCTTACCCTCTGACGTGGTCTGCGTGAGCAGCAGGTGCTGGGGGAGGGCTCTGGGCGGGCAGCAGCCCCCTGAGACCCCGGCCTGGGGCCAGCCGCGCTCGGGCACAGCCTTACAGCAGGCCGAGGTGTCCTTCCCCCTCCCCCCGCCCAGGGCTTCCCAGGCCTGCGCCCCGATGGCCCCCTGTGGTCCTGGCAGGGAGGCCCCAGCAGGTCGGACAAGGTTTGCCTTTGGAGAGAGAGGTGAGGCGCTGCCAGCTGTGGCCCAGCTGTGCTCGGCTGTCCTGGCTCCACAGCCTCCCAGGGGCAGAGCCGGCGGCAGGCCGGGCAGCAGGAGTGGTACCGGCTTTTCCCATTCCACCTGCTCTGGCTCTCTCTCCTCTCTCTCTCTCTCTCTCTCTCTCTCTCTCTCTCTCTTGCTTTCTCTCTCTCTCTTTCTCTCTTTCTCCTTTCTCCTCTCTCTGTCTCTTTCTGTCTCTCTCTGTCTACCTCTGTCTACCTCTCTCTCTCTCTCCACTCTCCCTCCCTGTCTCTCTCTGTGTGTTTGCCTACCTCTCCCTCTTTCTTCCCCTCTCCCTCTCCCCTCCTCCCTCCCTCCCTCCCTCTCTCCCTCTCTCTCTGTCTCACTTGCTCTGCAACCCAGGTGTATGTCCTTACCCAACAATTGAACCGGCAGCGCTTAGGTGCGCGGGCCGGTGCTCTAACTGCTGAGCAGCACTGGCCGGGGCTGACAACTACTTTTCAGCAAAGATGTCAAGATGATTCCCTGGGGAAAGTGCTCCTCCCTCCCCTCCCCCCTCTCCCTCCCCACCCTCCCGCAATCGATGCTGCTGGAACCATTGGCCAGCCCTGAGCGTGACTGGGCCTAGAACACGCGCCTGGGAGACTCAGTCGCCGTCCCTCTGGCAGTTTACGCCAGGAACCGGGGAAAGTTCCTCTGAGAAACCGGACCCGTGAGGACGCCCCGTCCAAACCCGGGCCTGTACTGTGAGAGCTAAGCAGGCCCTGCCCACCCACCCCCTCATGCCTCTTCCTCCACAGCCGCCAAAGGTGGGCTTGAGGGGGTCTGGGGGGCTTGCAGGCCTTGCCAAGTTCGCCAGAGGTGGCTGGAGGGTAACTGGGAGCCAGGGTGGCTGTGAGGGACACAGGACGGGGGAAGCGTTCACAGCAAAGCCGCCGGCCTGAGCCGGACGCCTGCAGCCACCGGGCCGGCTCCTGGGGGAGACCCCCCTCCCTGTGGGAAGCCCCAGGGACCGACCGGGCAGGTGGGCACCGCGAAAGGACCTGGGACGCACCTCGTAGTTCACGGCGGCTGAGAAATCTCGAACGTGGCTTTTGGGGGCGGGGACGGGCGGAAACAGCTTGGTCCAGGCGTGACATCTGCCAGCAGATCGAGGGGGGGATGAGCCCGGCAGGCTCCCCGCACACCGACCTCCCGGACGGCAGGGTCCGCTGCGCGGTGTCCTCAATCTGTCAGCCCAGCCCCCGCATCTCTGTGGCCGTAATGGCCGGAGCCCTCGGGGGGCTGCAGGCCGCTGCTGGCTTCCGCACCACGAGGAAAACCCAGAATGGTGCCCGGTCAGAGGTCCGTATCGACCTGGGAACCAGGAGGTCACGGTTCCATTTCTGGCCCGGGCATGGACTGCGGGCTCCGTCCCAGTGCGGGCCTGCAGGAGGCAGCCGATCCGTGACTCTCTCATCACTGCTGCGTCCATCTCTCTCCCTCTCCCTTCCTCTCTGCGGTCAGTAAACCGGTTTGGCTCAGTGGATAGAGCGTCGGGCTGGGGACTGGGGGGGGGGGGGGTCCCAGGTTCGATTCCGATCAAGGGCATGTGCATTGGTTGCGGGCACATCCCCAGTAGGGGGCGTGCAGGAGGCGGCTGATTCGATGTCTCTCTCTCATTGATGTTTCTGGCTTTCTATCTCTTTCCCTTCCTCTCTGTGAAAAATCAATAAAAATATATTTTTTAAAAAATGGCAAAAAAAATAAATACATAAAAGCAGGGGAAAGGGAAGAAGGGCGTGTCAAGGCTGCAGGCCGCGCTGTGCTGAGGTCCGGTCTGCGAGTCGCCGGCTGCTGTTTCTCAGCCTCCGATTGGCTGCACTCTCATCTCTGATGGGTTGTCCCGATGACACGGCCGTGCCATACCCTCCCCCCCCCATAACCACCCCCCTGACGAGGTCCCAGCGGATTCAGCGGGAGGGGGAACAGGCAACCCCAGCCCAGGGGGGCACCTACGTCCTGCAGGCGAGGGAGGCCACGAAGGCGAGGCACACGGCCGCCACCAGCGCGATCAGGTACCACTCGGTCCAGGGCTTCCGCGCCTCGTCTCCTGGGGCAACGCAGAGAAGGAGATGGGCTAGGATCAGTGACCGGGCCGAGAGCTGGGCGCCGGGCCGCCGGGAGGCGGGACATGGCGTGGCAGGCGCTGGTGGCTGCTGGAGCCCGCCTTCACACGGGGGAGAGGGCACGTCACTCTAAGAGCGGACAGGAGGGAGACCCTTCCACCTCAAAGCATCATTCACTCGGCAGGTATCTGGCGTTCGTTTACCCACGATGCCACCTGGAGCGCGCCTGCTTTAGGGGCAATAAGGGCTGATTTCTGTATCTGTGGCCCACGTTCGCCTGAGGGGATTTTCCACGGCTTTTTAGCGAGCGTGGAAGGGAGGGGAAGACGGGGTGGGGAGGAGGAGAGAGAGAAACATCCCTGTGAGAGAGAGAGAGAGAGACATTCACTGGTGGCCTCCTGCCTGCACCCTGACCGGGGGGCCAGGAGGGAACCCGCCACCAGGCACGTGCCCTCGCCTGGGAATCGAACCCACGACCCTTCGGTGTGTGGGCTGATGCTCTGATCACCGAGCCACGCCGGCCAGGGTGGAGTAATGAGGTTTTAGAGCAGCGGTTCTCAACCTGTGGGTCACGACCCCTTTGGGGGTCGAATAACCCTTTCACAGGGGTTGCCTAAGACACCCTGCATATCAGATATTTACATTACAATTAACAACAGTGGCAAAATGACAGTGATGAAGTAGCAAGGAAAATAATTTTATGGTTGGGGGTCACCACCACATGAGGAGCTGTCTTAAAGGGTCGCGGCATTAGGAAGGTTGAGAACCGCTGTTTTAGAGAGAAAAGCCACAATGTAGCGAATCGCATCCCCACGCAGTGACACGGAATGATGCTCGGGGTGAGCGAGAATAGTGTCCGCTACGAACCGGGCGGCCAGGGCTCGGTTCCCGGTCAGGGCACAGGCCTGCGTTGCGGGCTCGGTCCTCAGTGCGGGGCCTGCAGGAGGCAGCCGATCCACGAACCTCTCTCATCTTCGATGTTTCTCTCGCTCCCTCGCCATCTCTGAAATCAATAAAAATATTTTTTTAAGAAAAAAAGAAGGGTGTCAGCCGCTGCTGCTGCTGTGTGTGAGATGCAGTCTTGTCCTCAGAGGCCCGTTCCAATCCCCCCCACCCCTCCTCCCCTCCCCTCCCCTCATCCCCCACCTCCCAGCAGGAAGCGGAGCGAGTGTCGATGTTCCCTACGTTCTACCTGACCCTCCTTAAAGCTGCTTTTAGTCTGTTTGGAGGAATCGAAACAGATTCTTCTTCTGGCTTTGAGGACAACTTCGGGGGGAGAGTGACTGTTTGAGGCCCTGGAAATGCATCCCAGAAAAACGTGAGGTCATGGACTCGGTGAATTCCAGATGCTCGCACACACGCACAGAATCTAGAATATTCTACCGTCTGCACCTGGGTCAGACAGACAGACAGGCCAAGCTCAGGTCCTGCAGAAGGAAGGAGCCGCGATGTAAACCACTATCAGGGTCCCACACCCGGCCCTCTCGGTCCCACCACGTGGCGCAATGCCGAGGCCTGGCGAGCCTGAGGCCTGATAACGCACCGGTTCCTTCTGACGGGGCCGCCTGGCGACCAACCCTTCCGTTAAACCACCCTCTCGCCAAAACCGGTGTGGCTCCGTGGATAGAGCGTCGGCCTGCGGACTGAAAGGTTCGATTCCGGTCAAGGGCATGTATCCTGGTTGTGGGCACATCCCCAGTAGGGGGCATGCAGGAGGCGGCTGATCGATGTTTCTCGCTCATCAGTGTTTCTAACTCTCTCTCCCTCTCCCTTCCTCTCTGTAAAAAATCAATAAAATATATATTAAAAAAAAACCCTCTCGCTGCGTTAGCGAAAAGTAGAGAGACAGCTGATTTTATTTCTCTGCCAAATGAAGGGCTGGCTGGCCACGGCTGGCGTTTCGAGGCCTTAGTAACAGCGGGCCCGCCCCTCCGAGGTGCGAATTTGAATTCTGGCGTCGCTGGCCCCAGAGAATTTCTTAAGAACGAGAGTTTCCCTAGAAGGTGACTTTTCTGACTCAAGGAGAAACTCAGGCTTCTTTTCAGGAAACGGGTGGGCGGGCTGCGCGGCCTGCAGAGGTGAGCTCGAAAAGAGGAAGTCTCCCCAAAACCGGTGTGGCTCAGTGGATAGAGCCTCAGCCTGCGGACTGAAGGATCCCAGGTTCGATTCCGGTCAAGGGCATGTACCTTGGTTGCGGACACATCTCCAGTGTGGGGCGTGCAGGAGGCGGCTGATGGATGTCTCTCTCTATCGATGTTTCTAACTCTCTATCCCTCTCCCTTCCTCTCTGTAAAAAATCAATAAAATATATTTTTTTAAAAAGAGAAAAGAAAAGAGGAAGTCTCCTCCTCCCAGCCCGGGCCTCCAGGTCCCCCCCATTCCGGTGGGCACTTTTCAGACGCGGTCCCGCCGCGGTCTCTGGGGTCTGGGGCCTCCGTGGTGTCTGACTTCTGACCATTCAACCTTGAGAAGGTGAGGTCAACTGTCGAAGATTCTATTGTGGGGAGCAGGGGGCGTGCTGGGGGACAAGACGGAGGCCTGCACCCCACCCGGTCCCAGGCTCGGGGGCCCTCCCGCTGGGCACGGCCTGGCCTTTTCTGGGGAGCGGTGGTCTTAGAGTTCAGAGGGACACTCCCAGAGGCCGATGTGACACAACGAACGCGCTTCATTACAATTACAGTCGTCACGGCTGAGCGCGTGGTACATCCTGACGCCTTCAGTCCTGGTGCCCACTTCACCCCCTGGGCAAAGCCGTGAACGCTGGGTTCCTGGCTCCAGGCCACCTCCCAGCCGGGGCCGGGCCAGGCTCACACCTCTAGACCCTGGCGGCTCCCTGCTCCAGGCGACCCCAGCTTTTGGCTGCTTCGGAAGGCCGGCCGCCCGGAGCAGGGAGGAGGCACGCTGGCCACAGGCGGAGGGGCCCGTACAATCATTGGGGGGCCCTGCCCTGGCATGAGGGCCGAGGGCGTGAAATGTTTGCCCACAGCTAGCAGGCTCATCTTTTTTTTTTTTTTTTCAAAGACCACGATCTAGAACACGTCTTATTAATTTACTTCTGTTAATCCTCACCGGAGGATATGTTTCTATTGATTTTTAGAGAAAGAGGAGTGGGGTGGGGGGGAGAGAGAGAAACATCGATGTGAGAGAGACACACTGATGGGCTGCCTTCAGCAAGGTCGATGGTGATGGAGCTTGCCACTGAAGGTACAAGCCTTTGACCGGGATCGAACCCGGGACTCTTCAGTCCGTGGCCAATGTTCTGTCCACGGAGCCAACCCAGCCAGGGACCAATGTTTGGGCGGATCGTTTGTTTGGCCCGGGAATGATGTTGTAATTATTCATGTGGGCCTGGGCAGCAACAAGGCTTCCCACCCCTGCCTTACCGGGAAGAGAGTTCTGGGGGGCTGGGGCCGCTGGGCCTGCAGGGGAGAAGCAGGGGCAGAGAGAGCTCTCCCCACAGCGCCCCGTCTAGTGCTCCCAGGGCGGCGGGTGAGGGGCGGGACCATGCCAGCATCCTGACGGGCATGCACCTGCGGGCTGCCCGTCCCCTGTCCTGCAGAGCTGACCACTGCGGAGCCACCTGACCCCCCGCCCACAGGGGTGCTGCCCACCTCCACCCTGAGTCCCCGAAAATGCACTGGGACTGGCCCCTGGGAGGTGTCGCCTAGACCAGTGGTTCTCAACCTTCCTAAGGCCGCGACCCTTGCATCCAGTTCCTCATGGGGTGGTGACCCCCAACCATGAAATGTTGCTCCTGTGATGCATCGTGATGTAAATATCTGCATTTTCCGAGGGTCTTAGGCGACCCCTGTGGAAGGGTCGTCCGACCCCCAAAGGGGTTGGGACCCACAGGTTGAGAACCGCTGGCCTAGATCCTGGCCTCTGAGGGTCAGGGCGAGGCCCTGTTTGAGGGCACAGCCTGGGACTGGGGGTGACCGGGTCCCCAAGTGAGGAGCGGGGCTGGAGTGGCTGAGCCTGACCTGGGACGCGGGGCGAGAATCAGCGCAAGTGGACACAGGTGGGCACCCACGACCCGCTCCTTCCCACAGAACAGAGGGGCCATGAAGTCCATTCTCCACCGTCGCTGGCTTCCCGCGAGGCACGGGGAAGACCTCAGAACGGGCAGGGCCTCCCAGAGTTGGGGGGAAAGGAGGGTACACAGGCAGCGAGGACAACGGGGGGCAGCAGAATGCAGAAGTTGGGCAAGCGCAGACAACAGAACGCCGTAGAAAGCGGGAAGTGGCCGTCCGATAAGACCTCGCTCGGAGCCAGTGGGGGAAGGGCAGGCGATCGGAGGGCTGATAACGGGAAACTGCGAATTCTGCTTTTTTAAAAAGATACGCGTGTGGCTCAGCGGTGAGAGCCTGGGCCGGGATTCTCTGCTTCACCCGGGAATAAGCCTGCTGGCTTCAGAGTAGACGCAGTGGCTCTGGCCCGTGTGGCTCAGGGGGTTGGGCACCATCCTGTGCACCGAGAGGTCCCTGGTTTGATTCCTGGTCACGTGCCCGGCTCCGGGGCTTGATCCCCAGCAGGAGGCAGCTGATGCATGTTTCTCTCTCATCGATGTTTCTCCCTCTCTCCCTTTCTCTCTAAAATCAATTAAAACATTTGCCGAGACCGGTTTGGCTCAGTGGGTAGAGCGTCGGCTTACAGACTGAAAGGTCCCGGGTTCGATTCCGGTCTGGGGCATGTACCTTGCTTGCGGGCACATCTCCACTGTGGGGCGTGCAGGAGGCGGCTGATCGATGTCTCTCTCTCTCATCGATGTTTCTGACTTTCTATCTCTCTCCCTTCCTCTCTGTAAAAAATCAATAAAATATATTAAAACGTTTTTTAAACAAAAATATAGTCACACCAATAGGCAGTCAAATGCACCCAGACTCACCCACGGAAGTCGGGGGGCTCCACGCGCCCCAGAACCCCCCGTCTCGGCACACGGGGCTCACGGCCGCTCTCACTTCGACGCGATACTTGGAAACGCCGTTCACGGTGGTGGCGAACTCATTGGTCGTCATTTTCTCTGTCTAAACGGGGGGAGGGGCGGGGGAGAAAAATCGGCATTCTGGTAAAGCTCTAGACGCGGATTTCGGCAATGCCAGGGGTCCTCTGTGCGTGAAGGGACATCAACAGGACACACGGTGGTGAGGTTGTCAGGCTGCTTCCGGTGGACTGGGCGGCGGACAGTCAGTACAGCCCAGATGAATAAAACGGGCGAGTGTCAGGTGGAGAAGGCCCATGGGTCTCGATGCAGCCCCCAGGTTGAGGGACCCCAGGGGCCGGCCACACCCTGCTCCGTCCCTCCCGTGTCCCCCCGCGCTCCGTGTCCCTGGCTTTCCGTCCTCTGTAGCACCGGCCAAGGACAGTCTCGGGCCCCGGCGGCCGCTGCTGCTTCTGCAGGGCCTGCGAACTAAGGATGTGTTCTGTACCTTTAAGTGGCTGAAAACTACCAAAAGGACCGCAGCCCGTGACACATGCCAAGGGCATGAAACTGGAACCGCGGGACCCACTAGCGAAGTGTCGCTGACGCCCGCTGCGCCCGCTGGCGTCTGTGCCACCGATGGCGGCGTTTGTCCAACACGAGGCGCGGAGGCACCGCGGCCAGACCGTGGGACTGGCAAAGCGTCAATAACGGGTCCTTTGCCAAAACGTTTGCTGGTCCCTGATGTACCCCTGGGGGGGAGGGAGTGTCAGGGAAGTAGAAAGAGCTGGAGACTTCAGCCGAAACCGGTGTGGCTCAGTGGACAGAGCATCGGCCTGCGGACTGAAAGGTCCCAGGTTCGATTCCGGTCAAGGGCATGGACCTTGGTTGTGGGCACACCCCCAGTAGGGGGCGTGCAGGAGGCGGCTGATCGATGTCTCTCTTTCATCGATGTTTCTAACTCTCTATCCCTCTCCCTTCTTCTCTGTAAAAAAATCAATAAAATACATTTTTTAAAAAAGAGAGAGAGTGGAGATTTCAGGGGCAGGTTGAATCCTAGCTCTCCCTGCAGTGACCTGCTGGGCAGTGTTTGACCCCCTGAGCCTCAGTTTCCCCCTCTGTAACAGGAATATTAAGCTCTAACTCCTGGGTCATTGGGTTTGATGGAATGACCCGCTGGGAGCCAATTCCAGCATGTCATAATTGCAAGAGGTTCATCAAAAGGTTGATGAAACTTGGGGGCTCAACAAGGGCTGAGTCACATATGTAATTACCTGTTGGAACGGCTAAGAGGCACTTCCCCCAAACCTGAATAGGATGATTGCTTGCTGCCAGACAGCTCAGGCATTTTTTTTTTAATATGTTTTATTGATTTTTTTTTTTTCAGAGAGGAAGGGAGAGGGATAGAGAGCTAGAAACATCTATCAGCTGCCTCTTGCACACCCCCTACTGGAGATGTGCCCACAACCAAGATGCATGCCCTTGATGGGAATCGAACCTGGGACCCTTCAGTCCGCAAGCCGACCCAGTCAGGGTAGCTCAGGGCATCTTAATCGACATGTTATTGCCTCCTGTCGGCCAAACAGCTGAACAGCTGTGGGCTATTCCCCAATCTGACAAAGCTTCTGTAAACCCTACCCTTTGACGTGTATGATCTCCACCTTGCCTTAAGACAAATTGTGTTAATAAAAAGCAAGGGATCCTGAGACAAGGAGAGAAGTCTGTAGCTCCTTTCGCTGAAGCTCCTCTGACCCCCCAATGCCTTTCAAAACCCTCTTTCATCACCGACTCCTTCTTAATCTACGCACAGCCTTGCTTCAGGTGGCAGCACCCTCTCCATGCTGGGACAGGAACCCCACCGTGACCTTTGTGCACACGCTGGAAGAGTCGCGGAATTACCTGGAAGTAGCCCTTCCTGGCGTTGTGGACTCTCACTTCGTAATCAAAGCAATGGCCCGGGAAGGCGGACACGGGCTTCTCCCAGTGGACGTGCAGACGGCTCCCCTGGACCTCAGCCGTGACGTTCCCAGGAGGGTTGACGCGATCTGGGTCAGAGAAGGAGAAGGCCATGATGGGAGCAGACGCATCCAGCACTGACCCCCCGGCCACAGGCCTCGTGGCCCCTGGTGACTCCTGACCAGAGCCCTCAGTGGAAACAACTGCACCCAGACAGGGATCCAGGGCTCCTCCTCCCTCCGAGAGCGGCATTGACTGGCAGTGTCTTCCTCCTTCCCCTCAAGGGAAAAATCACCACCCCCTTTTTTAAAAGTTTTGTCATTTTTTTATATATATATAATTGTATTGATTTCAGAGAGGAAGGGAGAGAGAGCAAGAGAGAGAAACATCCATGATGAGAGAGAATCGTGGATCGGCTGCCTCCTGCACGCCCCACACTGGGGATCGAGCCTGCCACTGGGCCTGTGCCCTGACCAGGAATCAAACCTTGACTCCTTTTCTGGTGCCTCCCCAGCTGGTGTTGCTCAGTGGTTAAATCATCGGCCCAGTGACTGAAGAGTCTTGGGTTCAATTCCTGGTCAAGGTCATGCACCTGGTCGAAACTGGTTTGTCTCAGTGGATAGAGCATCCGTCTGTGAACTGAAAGGTCCCAGGTTCGATTCCGGTTGGGGGCATGTACCTTGCTTGCGGGCACATCCCCAGTGGGGGGCGTGCAGGAGGTGGCTGATCGATGTCTCTTTCTCATCAATGTTTCTAGCTCTCTATCCCTCTCCCTTCCTCTCTGTAAAAAAATCAATAAAATATATTTTTTTTAAAAATCATGCACTTGGGTTGCAGGTCCAGTCCCTGGCCTGGTTGGGTGTGTGCAGGAGGGTTAGGGTTGGAGTTAGGGTTGGGGTTGGGGTTGGGGTTAGGGTTAGGAGGCAGCCAACCAATGTGTCTCTCTCACATTGATGCTTCTCTCTCTCTCTCTCTCTCTCTTTCTTAACCCCTTCCTTCCCCTCTCTCTAACATTCACTGGGGAAAGTATCCTCGGGTGGAGATGAGAAAACAGACAGAAGAGAAGGAGTCGCACTCAGGGGAGCTGACAGCCCCTAGCCACCCCCCCCCCCCCCCTCCCAGCCCGCGCCTCGGCCTGTGCCCGGCTCACCGATCTCGTGGAGAGCGAACAGCCGGTCGAAGGGCCGGATGGCGGTGCGGGCGCTGGAGCCGCTGACACGCACGGCCAGCCAGTCGCGGCCTTTGCCGTCGATGCCGGTCCGGGGGCACCAGCAGGCCGCACCCCGCTGCCGCCCCGGGTCCTGGCTGTAGAGGCTGCACTCCTCCGTCCGTGTGCCGTACCTGCACCAGCACGCCCGTGAGTGTGCGGGCAGAGGGGCGGCCCGTGCCCGCGCCCTGCGCCCCGGCCCCCACCTGTAGTGGAGCAGGTACTGCGTGTCCGCGGGGGCCTCGGCGCCCCTCTGCCAGGCGCAGCGCAGGGACACGTGGTAGGGATGGGCGGGCGTGCCGTTTGCCGCCGCCGCCACGGTGCTGGCCGAGCAGGTCAGGTTCACGGCCGCCGTCCCCGGAGACCCTGGACGGTGACGGGCGGAGAGGACGAGGCATCATCGGGACAGCTCGGCCCTTCCAAAGGGGATTGGCACCCTGGCCGGGGTGCTCAGTGGTTAGAGCCCCCCCTCCGGACGGCAGGGTGGCAGGTTTGATGCCCGGTCAAGGGGCATGCGCTGGGCTGGCAGGCTCCGTCCCGGCGCCCGTCGGGGTTTGGGCAGGAGGCAGCCGGTCGCTGCATCTGTCTCTCTCACACACGTTTCTCTCCCTCCCTCCTCCCGCCCCTCCCAGCGGGACAGCAGAGGGGAGGCGCACGGGAAAGGGGTTGTCACCACAGAGTATGGAGCCTGCTGTCTGCAAAGGGCCAACGTGCAGGAATGACGCCTCGGTGAGGGTGTGGCTGGCGGGGAGAGGGCTGGGCGGGGCTCCTGGGACCGGGGAAACGGGAGGTGTTGGGCCCGGCTGCCCCCACGCCTGGGCTTGGGGGCCTCACCTGGGGGCGCGGGGAGCTGGGCAGACACCCAGCCGCTGGCCGGGAGGGAGGGGCCCTCCCAGGAGACGGTGCGCACGCTGGCCGAGAAGCCTCCGTGCAGGGGCGCCGTCCGCGTGCTCTCCGTGCTCTTGGTTTCGTACTAGAAATAAACCCAGACCGAGGCCGCTGTGGCTCTGCGGATGGAGCGTCGGCCTGCGGACTGAAGGGTCCCGGGTTCTATTCTCGTCAAGGGCATGTACCTTGCTTGCGGGCACATCCCCAGTGTGGGGTGTGCAGGAGGCAGCTGATGGATGTCTCTCATCGATGTTTCTAACTCTCTATCCCTCTTCCTTCCTCTCTGTAAAAAATCAATAAAATATATTTTAAAAAATAAAATAAATAAGTAAACCCAGGGGTCCTGGTGCAGAAAAGGGTCAACAGCCTCACGTGAACCATTTTAACCAAATCGGCCTTTTCTTCCAACTCCTCGGGGGCGCATCAAAGCAATTGCTGAAACCCAGCCCCCTGAGGGCACCCTTCCCCCCCCCCCCACTACCCCAAGTTCAGCGAGCTGTCTCCATGAGCTAGGGACAGCGTTTCCACGCAACCCTCCCTCCATAAAGCAGTTCCCACAGAACGAAGAAATGACCCAATTCTGGCCTCTATACCCGGCTCTAGCAACCCATATCACGAAAGCACCCTAATCATCTCCCCAAAGACACGCCAACACGTTCTGCTTATAAAAAACAACAGAAGATGCCAAAACCGGTTTGGCTCAGTGGATAGAGCGTCGGCCTGCGGACTGAAAGGTCCCAGGTTCAATTCCGGTCAAGGGCATGTACCTTGGTTGCAGGCACATCCCCAGTAGAAGGTGTGCAGGAGGCGGCTGATCGATGTCTCTCATCGATGTTTCTATCTCTCTATTCCTCTCCCTTCCTCTCTGTGAAAAATCAATAAAATATATTTAAATACATATATATTCGGCTCTCCAAATGAATTTCAGTCGTCGCGCCGTTGACGTTTGGCTCTGCGGACGAACGAGTTTGCCGACGGCTGCGCTAGGGAAACGTGGCGCGGACCCCGGGCCGTTCTGTCCGGCGGAAGTTTCTGGGAGAAGGCCAGGCCAGGCGGTAAAGGTGACTCTAACGGAGGACAGGCCGGCCAGCCAGTGGCCACTCACCTCCTCGTCCTCGGGGGCGTGGATCCGCACGTGGTAGCCGAGCGTGGCCGCCCCGGGCTCTTGACCAGGGTTCGGGTCCCAGCGGAGGCGCACGCGCGCCAGCCCTGCCTCGCGGACGGTGAAGTTGACCGGGGGGAGAAGTGGACCTGGCAAAGGCGGCCGGCTCAGTGTCCGCGGGCAGCAGCCCCCCC
>JAAGEH010000143.1:5842918-5857271 GCA_011751065.1 Lasiurus cinereus
CGGCCGGCTCAGTGTCCGCGGGCAGCAGCCCCCCCAAAGGTGTGCGATGGTCCCGGGCCCGGCGGCGTTTGCCGAGGGCTCCCCAAGGCACAGAGCGGACGTGGCTCTGAAGCAGCGGTTCTCCACCTCCCTGAGGCCACGGCCCTTTAAGGCAGCTCCTCACGAGGTGGGGACCCCCACCCATAAAATTATTTCCGTTGCTACTTCATCACTGTCATTTTGCTCCTGTTATGAACTGTAATGTAAATTATCTGATAGGCAGGATGTATTTTCGTTGTTACAAATGGAACATAATTAAAGCACAGGGATGAATCACAAAAACAATATGTAATTGTACATTGTGAAATATTTATTTCTAATGACAAATACATGAAATGTTGTCTTGAATCGTGGTGTAGCATGGGCAACAGTCTTCCTAGGACAACAGTCAACTACATTGCTACACTTTGCTACACCGAGGAGCGGTGTGTTGGTGGTTCCTAAGACCATGGGAAATGGGTGTTTTCTGATGGTCTTAGGCGACCCCTGTGAAAGGGTCGTTTGACCCCCAAAGGGGTCGCGACCCCCAGGTTGAGAACCGCTGCTCTGGAGGAAGCTCCTTGAAAGCTGCTTGAACCGTTACCTTTGTGTTTACTTTGCCCCGTGTTTACCTGTGGCGTCCACAGATCCCTCCCGGATGGGGCCTAGGCTACTGTATCATGATTTATTAGAAACATGGTTTCGGCCCAGCCGGTGTGGCTCAGTGGTTGCGCGTTGATCTATGAACCAGAAGGTCACAGTCCAGTTTGCGGTCAGGGCCCAGGCCCAGGCTGTGGGCTGGATCATCAATAGCGGGGCGTGCAGGAGGCAGCCGGCCCATGATTCTCTCTCATCACTGATGTTTCTCCCTCCCCCTCTCCCTTCCTCCCTGAAGCCAATCAAAGAAAAGGAAAGAAATGATTGTTAAAGTAACACCACCTTCACTGCCTTAGCTGCAGGAGCCAGAGTTCAGGGGCTCAGACATAGGGAGTCAGCTCTCCCAGCACCCTCTCTAGGCTTCACCCCAGCCCCTCAGTCGGTCCCCACATTCCTGGCCAAACACAGTGGGGGGTCGTTATTCTCTGGTTGTGGGGCCTCCTAACCGGTCCCTGGAGGCAAAGGCCTCCCCCGGCTTTATTCCCTGGGCTGGGCTTCCTTTGGGGGACCCGAACCCCCACACTGGCCAAAGGACTTCCCAATATGGCAGCCTCACATTGGCATTCCGGCCGACCTTGCTTTCTCAAGCTCCAGCCTGTCTCAAGAGTTTGTATCCTGCGGGCACTCTACCACTTTTTAATTTTTTAAAAAATATTTTATTGATTTTTTTTTCCCAGAGTGGAAGAGAGAGGGATGGAGAGCTAGAAACATCGATGAGAGAGAGACATTGATCAGCCGCCTCCTACACGCCCCCACACTGGAGATGTGCCCGCAACCAATGTACATGCCCTTGACCGGAATTGAACCAGGGACCTTTCAGTCCGCAGGCTGACGCTCTATCCACTGAGCCACACCGGTTTCGGCTTTTTTATTTTTTAAATCCACGTCTGATTCCCGAGCTGAGGGGTCATTTGGCAGAAAACACCACCGGCGCTCTGGCGACGTGACTGGTGTCTGAAGAGACGGGTGGGCTTTGACGGGTGGCACTTACCGTTTTTACCCGGAAGTGAGGCCGCTCCCAGCGCGACGGCTGCGGCCCCCAAAAGCATCAGGGCTGTGGGCGCCATGGCGATGCGATCTACGGGAAACAGAGGAAGAGTCACGCGGCCATTTTTAAGAAAAGCCGGCAGCCCACACCGGTGTGGCTCAGTGGGTAGAGCGTCTGCCTGCGGACTGAAAGGTCCCAGGTTCGATTCCCGTCAAAGGCATGTACTTTGATTGCAGGCACATCCCCAGTGGAGGGCGTGCAGGAGGCGGCTGATCAATATCCCTCTCTCATCGATGATTCTAACTACCTCTCTCCCTTCCTCTCTGTAAAAAAATCAATAAAAAATATATATTAAAAAAAATAAAAAAGAAAAAGAAAACGTAGCTGTCAGCCTGGAGGAAACAGGTTTCTGCCTGCTTGCAAGGGTTTCACAGCAGGGATGCCTTTGGACAGAGAGGCGTGCGGAGTGGGTGCGTCCCGTCTGCATCGGGCTGGGCGCGTCCTGGAGGGGGGGGGTGGGGTCTTTGGGGGGCTGTAGACAGCACATCCTGTGTTTCCTGTGCAAAGGTTTGGGAGCCATTTTCCTTAGGAACGTCACCTTAAGGAACAGATCACACGTGTGGCTTCCGCCGGGGTGCGCTGCCCGGCTTTCACAGACCGGCCCTCCCTGCGGTCCATCCTGCTCCCTCCCCCTGTCTCTTTCCCCACCCTACCCCGTCCCCCCGGGGGGCAGGGCACAGGCATCCCTCAAAGACTCAGCAGCTGGCACCTAACGGGACACAGACCCAATCTCGGACCTTCCGCCAGCAAAACCCACGTTCTGTACTCCTTTGAGTGGCTCGTCGTTTTTAGTTTAACACTGGATCTAAGTGGGTTGGTATTTCCCCAAATATAATTCTGGGAGAACCACAAAGCTAGGCGCTGGCTCATGGATATGTTCTGGAAATACCAAAAAAAAAACCACACACACACACACAAAAAAAAAAAAAACAGCCTGCTCTTTCCTCCTCATTACATCTTAACTTACCACCGAACTAACTTAATGCGCCACCATCTCTACTCAACTTCCGAACGAAACTACCAGAATGTCTCCACGGAGAAGACAGAAACAGCGGACAAGTTACTCAGTTCCTGTTAGAAGGAAACGTAAGGATTGCTCATATGAATGACGCCTCTTTTGGTCAAAAATACAGTGGAACCTCGAGATACGAGTGCCCTAATGTACGAGGTTTTTGAGATACGAGCCGTCGAGCGAGCGATTTTTGCTTTGAGATACGAGCACCAGTTGAGACAGGAGTCATCGCGCGGATCGGCCGGCTGCACACGACCCACCCGTTTACCGCGACTCAAGCGTCTCATAGTTTCCCACGCCTCAAGGTTACGGAACGAATTAAACTCGTATCTCCAGGTACCACTGTAATGTTGTTTCTTCTGTCTCTCCAATGGACCCTGTGCCCGGTAGGACGAGTATTGTGACAATGGAAGCTGACATTTTACCAGGCTACAAAGTGTCAGCCCGGGAGGTTTTCCGCAAAGGGAAGCATTAGCCTTTACTGGGCTGAAAGCGCAGATAAAAAAGGCCCCTCACCACCACAGAGACCGCTCCCCCTCGGGGTGCAGAAGCGGCCGCTCTAAATGCCAGCCTTTGCTGAGGTGCTGCGGCCTGTGCTCTGTCTTCCTCCCGATTTTCATTCTCAGGTGGCATTTCGGGTCAGAGAAAAAAACAAAAACAAAAAAACACCCACTGCAGAGCTGGTATTCCCCTGGGACTTTCACCAGCTGGCCAGGCCCGTAGCTCGTGACAGCCGTCCCCCTAAAAACGATCGGTGGCTCTTTATTCTTCGCGATCAAACCGTTGCCATGAGGGGTGGAACCCTGGACCGTCTCGGTGGGGAAACAGGCAGCTATTTTACAGAACCACGTGTCATGCATGTGGGCTTCACAGCTGCTGGAAATTCTCTTTCTTTCTTTCTTTTTTAAATATATTTTATTGATTTTTTTTTTACAGAGAGGAAGGGAGAGAGATAGACAGTCAGAAACATCGACGAGAGAGAGACATCGATCAGCCGCCTCCTGCACGCCCCACAGTGGAAATGTGCCCGCAAGCAAGGTCCATGCCCCCGACCGGAATCAAACCCGGGACCCTTCAGTCCCCAAACCGATGCTCTATCCACTGAGCCACACCGGTCTCGGCTGGAAATTGTCTTTCAAGTGTCAGCCTTCACACATGTTTGATGAGGAGTCTGCTTTGCCAGAAAACAGCCAGATACATTAAAAAAAAAAAAAAAAAACCTATCAGGGTGATATTTTGTGAGGATTTTTTTTTTTTGGTTTGTTTGTTTTAAATAGATATTTTTATCGATTCCAGAGAGAGCCGGGGAGAGGGAGAGAGAGCTGGAAATACCAGTGATGAGAGAGAATCGATGGGTCGGCGGCCGCCTGCACGCCCCACCCTGGGGAGCCAGCCTGCCACCCAGGCAGGTGCGCTGCCCGGGAAATGGAATCGTGGCCTCCTGGTTCAGAGGCTGAGGCTCCGCCACAGAGCCCCGCCCACTGGCTCCCCGCGATATCTTTTATCAGGAAAGATGAGGCGTTTGGGAGGAAATTGGTTATCCTATGGACAGCCCCCAGCACTCACACTGGAGTCTGAATATTCTTACCGAGAATGGCCGCCTTCGGTGAGATGGGTAAACCCCACAGCTGGGGCCGCCCCCTCTCTGCTCTGTCCCCTGAGAGCCCCCAGCAGTGGCCCCGGGCCCCCTAAAAGTGTGGGTCCCAGACACAGCCCTCACCCCTGCTGGGAAGGCAACCCAACATGCTTTGCGCTCGGGGCCCCCTCTCTCACCCACACACACACTTCAGGCTCACCATGAGCCCGTGGAACAGAGGCCGACGGGGCGGTATTTCGATGCGCAGGACAGCGCTGCCTGGCTGGCTCAAGCATCGCGTCCCCAGGACGGCGGGTCCCTCCCTTTTCCCCCTCCTGGCGCCCGCAGAGGCCCAGCAGGAAAGTGTGGCTCCCATCCCGCAGGGGGCGGCGGGCACAGGTGGCTCCCCACACGGCCGGCCGGTAAGCAGGTGATTCTCAACCTCTTTTAATGCTGTGACCTTTTTTTTTATTATTATTATTTTTTAAATATATGTTTTATTGATTTTTCACAGAGAGGAAGGGAGAGGGATAGAGATCCAGAAACATCGATGAGAGAGAGACATCCATCAGCCGCCTCCTGCACGCCCCCTACTGGGGATGTGCCCGCAACCAGGATACATGCCCTTGACCAGAATCGAACCCGGGACCTTTCAGTCCCCCAGGCCGACGCTCTATCCACTGAGCCACACCGGTTTCGGCAATGCTGTGACCTTTTAACACAGCTCCTCATGTGGTGGTGACCCCCAATCTTAACATGATTTTCGTCGCTACTTCATCACGGTCATGTTGCTGCTGGGAATGAGTCGTCATGTGAATATCTGTGTTTTCTGATGGTCTTAGGCGGCCTTGCTAGCAGTTTTCAACCTGTGGGTCGCGGCCCACACGTTGAGAACCGCAGCTGTGGAGTCCACGGCGACCTTTCACCCAGTGCGTCCGCAATTCCTCGGGGGCCCTCGATGGGCGCGCCTGGCCCTGCAGGCCATAGCCGTGTCTTCTACGGAAATGTGGGAGAACATAGCAGCGGGCCTCTGGCCCGGCAGATGTGTCTACAAAACGGGGTGAAAATGGGACAGTGGGCCCTGGGGTTCCCCAGTGTTCCTGAGAACCGGCCAGATTCTGCCGAAGTTCAGGCTCACGGGCACCGCGCCGTCTCTTGCGCCCTCTCAGTTCATTCTGCAGCCCTGGGTGTTTGTTTTGGAACCAGAGCTGCATCGGCCGAGCCCCCCACCCCCACCCCTCGCTCTCGGAGGCATTTTTGAGTCAGCGGGGTGGCCCCGAGCCCCAGATGCGACCTCGGAGCGCAGGGGCCCATTGGAAGAGAGCCGCTGGGAGGATTCACGGTCCGCCAGGCCCTTGGGGCGAGCGCTGACTGTCACTTCCTCATTCGGTCCTCAGAGTGGAATCAGCAGTAAAGCCTGCCTCTTGGGTGGGGGAGGTGGGGGGGGAGGGGAGACCGGAAGGATAAAGAAGCCAAGGTGTACCCAGACATCAATGGCATTTTGGTTCGCTAATAATGAACTCTCAGAAAGAGAAACTAAAAAAAATTTAAAAAATTAAAAAATTATATATATATATATCCCGTTTCCCATTGCAACAACAAAACGAAAAGAGACCTAGGAATGACCTTAACCGAGGAGGGAAAAGACCTGCCCGCCGAAAACCACAGGACGTTGAAGTAAGGGACAGAGGAAGATGTGAACGAGCGGAAGAATATATACCATGTTCATGGATTGGCAGTATCCCCACCACTAAAGTGTCCACACTACGCAGAGCAACCCATGGACTCCACACACTCCCTCTTTCCCAGCCCTCGAACAAACACTGCAAACAGTGTACAGGGAGCCTAAAAAGACCCGGAACAGACCCAGCAATCTCCAGAAAGACGAACAAAGTTTGGAGGGATCACAATACCAGATACCAAAAGGGACGGGAGGTGGAGAGGGGGGAAAAGACAGGTGAGGGCATGTCCTAGGGGGTGGGGAGGGCGATAAGGAAAAAATAGAAATAAAGTAAATTTAAAAATAAAAAAAAATACCAGATACCAAGTTACATTACAAAGCCACTGTCTCCAAACAGCCTGGTACTGGCCCAGGAAGGACCTATAGATCAAGGGAATAGGCGTATAGACCAGGGAACCCAGAAATGGACCCCAGCCATTACGCCCAATGAGTATTTGACCAAGGAGGCAAGAGCCTCATACAATGGAGTAATGACGGTCTCTTCAATACGTGGCGCTGGGAAAACTGGACAGGTATATGCAAAAAAAAAAAAGAAAAGAAAAGAAAAGAAAAGAAAAGAAAGAAAGAAAGAAACTAGAACACCAACTTACACCAGACACAAGAATAAGCTCCGAGCGGCGAAAAGACCTACATGTAACTTGTGAAACCATGACATTCTTAGAAGAAGCTAGAAGCAGCAACATCTCAGACAGGTCTCATGGCAAAGTTACCAATACATTGCCTAGGGCAGTGGCCGGCAAACTCATTAGCCAACAGAGCTGCAGTTTGCTGACCACGGTCCTAGGGCAAAGGAAACTAAGGGGGAAATAGACAAATGGGACTCCATAAATAAGTGTCTGCTCAGCCAAAGAAACCATCAGCCCAATGAAAAGAGAGCCCACCGCATGAGAGGACCTATTTGCCAAGGACACATCCAAAAAGGATGTTTCATTTCCAAATCGTACAGGGAACTCATACAACTTCACAAAAGGAAGACACACCATCCAGTTCACAAAATGGACCCTTCTCCAAAGCGGACCTGTCGACGGCCAAGAGACCCGTGAAAAAATGCTCAGCCACGAATCGCCCGAGAGATGCAAATCAAAACGGCCGTGAGGTACCATCTCACCCCTGTCAGAATGGCTGCCATCAGCACAGGACAAGTGCTGGCGAGGACGCGGAGAAAAAGGGACCCTCGTGCACTGCAGGTGGGAATGCAGACTGGTGCAGCCGCTGTGGAGAACAGTATGGAGTTTCCTCAAAAAGCTAAAAGTGGAGCTCCCATTGGACCCAGTGATCCCACTTTTGGGAATATAACCAAGAAACCAGAAACACCAATCAGAAAGGATATGTGCACCCCTATGTTCATAGCAGCACAATTCCCCATCGCTGAGATCTGGAAGCAGCCCAAGTGCCCGTCAGCAGCTGAGGGGATAACTCCGCCGCCGTAAAGAAAGAAAGAACTTTTCCACCCTTTGCACAGCACGGAGGGACCTGGAGAGCCTTATGCTGAGCGAAGTAAGCCCGTCGGAGAAAGACAGGCATCGCCTGGTCTCGCTCACAGGTGGAATCTAATGAACAGCATCAACTGAGGAGCAAAGTGGATCCAGAGACACAGACTAGTGGTTCTCCACCTTCCTCAGGCCGCGACCCTGGCATACAGCTCCTCATGGGGTGCTGACCCCCAACCATGAGCTTTTGCTACTGTGATGCATCGTGATGTAAATATCTGCATTTTCCGCTGGTCTTAGGCGACCCCTGTGAAAGGGTCATTCGACCCCCAAAGGCGTCGCAACCCACAGGTTGAGAACCGCTGACACAGAAGGAGGGATCTCAGCGGGAAGGCGGGGAGAGCGGCAGGCTGCTTTGGGGAAAGAACTCATTAGCGACCGTAAAGCCACGTGAGACCTCCCAGCGACGTTGTGTACCTCTTACATTCAGCCCAAGGGTCCGAGCCCCCCATGTCCCTCCCGCTCTGAGAGCCCGAGGCGGCCTGGCCTTCTGAGCGGCGTCTTCTCCGTTCTGAGCTCCCCGGACGGATGGCCACCACCCCAGGCGGACAGCGACCTCCCTGCCGCCGGTTTAATTGTGTCCGAGACCCCGACTTCTAAACCCACGGGTGTCCTTCCAGCACCTGGCAGACACTCTGTGCCCAGGTCGGTCCCCCGAGGGGCTGGCCGGTCCTCCAGGATGTTCCCTCGGGACTCACCTCTCGGGGTTCGCACCCCTCGGCCACGGGCCGTCCACAGAGCACGCCGCCCAGGCTGGCACCCCGGCCCCGCCTGGCACCGCTCCTCACGCCGTTACTATCAGCTCCGCCGGCGAATTGCACAGGTTTTATTTCCCCTTTTGCCAGCAACGCTTGCCCTGGCCTCCTCCGGGGCCCTGCTCTCTGTCCCCTCCCCCGGGTCCTGAAATGATTCGGAAGGAGACCCGGGTCCGGCCGCAGAGGCCACGTGGGCTCTGGGTCCCCGAGTCGAGTCGGCGGGGACCCCACTCGCTGGGTAGGGCGCCTCCGGGGCAGCGGGCACGGGCCCCGAGCCTTATCTGGGGCTCGTTTTGACTTGGTCGCTGTTTCATCATCGCAGCTGCGAGGGGGGGGCGGGCAGCTTCCTTCAATAGGAGGGGCACCAGGGGCAGGTGGGAGGGGGAATGGGGGTGGCCCCAGCTCCAGGGCCCTCCCAGACCCAGTCCGGCTCCAGGTGGGTGGGTGGAGGGGTCCGCAGCCTGGAGCCTGCTCCCATGCGGTGATAGAGGCTGGGCTGGGCGGGGACCCCAGGACCTGCCTTCCGATCCCAGGGGGCCCCAGCCGGCCGTGGTATGTGTCCGTCTAATAAACCTTGGTGGGTTTTCCCGGCGTTTGTGCCTTCCGTCTGGGGATTTCAAGGGGACTGGCCAGCAGAGCGCACGGGTAAGAAATGGGCCTGGGCCCAGCCGGCCGGCCAGTGCGGCTCAGTGGTTGAGCGTTGACCTATGCACCAGGAGGTCAGGGTTCGATTCCCGGTCAGGGCACAGGCCCGGGTTGCAGGCTGGATCCCCAGGGTGGGGCGTGCAGGAGGCAGCCGATCCACGATTCTCTCTCATCCCTGATACTTCTCTCTCTCTCTCTCCCTCTCCCTTCCTCTCTGAGGTTAATGAAAATATAGCAATCTGAGGGCGGACCCAGGTGTACGTGAGGGGGAGAGGGAGCGAAATCCACTGCGTGTTTCCCTCGGAGAGTAAAACTCATATAAAAATGCTTCCGAGAAACGTACGGCTTCCAGGCTTAAACCTGTGGGTCATGTCGGGCGTGTGTGTCCCGAAAACTTTAAAGCACCGGCTAGGATGGGGAAAGGTTAGGTCTTTTCACAGCCTCGTTTTTTAAATATATTCTTTCCTGACTTCAGAGAGGAAGGAGAGGGAGAGAGAGACCCTCCTGGGGACCGAGCCTGCCACCCAGGCCTGGGCCCCTTGCTGCAATCGGGCTGTGACCTCCTGGCTCAGAGGTCGGTGCTCAACCACGAGCCACACCGGCCAGGCCTGCATCCTCTCGTTTCCCCCAAACGGCCACAGAGAGCGGGTTATCTCCCGGCGGCCGGGCATTCGCCAGCTATTGCCCCAGAACAAGCGGCCACAGGGCCGTGGGCACCGTGATAAGCCTTATCCTCCTCCTGCGGCTGAGCCGCGACTGCGCTCTGGCCAACCGTGGGCGGGCCCGTCTCAGCCAGGGTCCGGGCTCGCTCAAGCGTCCCTCATTCGTTGTCTGTTTTATTTACTTCTTTAAATCTGTTTTTATCGGAGAGAGAGAAATATTGATGTGAGAGAGACACATTGATTGGTTACCTCCTGCACGCACCCTGACCACAGCCGGGGATCAAACCTGCAACCCAGATGCATGTCCTTGACCTCGAATCAAAGCCGCAAGCCTTCGGGGCAGGGGCCAGTGCTCTAACCATGGAACACACTGGCCAGGGCTGCTTGCTTTTTAAACTAGTGCATCTCTTGCCCTGGTCAGGTGGCCCAGTTGGTTGAAGCATCCTCTCATGAACCAAAAGATTGCAGATCCAATTCCCAGTCAGAGCGCATATGCCAGTGGGGGTGCTTATGGGAGACAACCCGTCAATGCTTCTCTCTCTCATCAACATTTCTCTCTCTTCTCTGTCTCTCTGTCTGTCTTTGACTGTCTCTCTCTCTCTGTCTTTCTCCCTCCCACCCCCCTTTGCCCCCCTCTCTCCCTCCCTTATTCTCTCTCTCTTAAAAATCAACAGGAAGAATATCCTTGGATAAGAATTAATAAAAAAATAAAAAAGCATAAAAAAATAAAATAAAATAATACAAAATATGTTTTTATCGAGTTCATGGAGGAAGAAAGAGGGAGAGAGAGAGAGAGAGAGAGAGAAATCGGCTGCCTCCTGCAGGTCCCCTCCTGGGGATGACGCCCTGACCCAGGCAGGTGCCCTGACCCAGAATTGAACCTTGACCTCCAGGTCCACAGGTCGGCACTCAAGCACTGAGCCACGCCGGCCGGGCTGTGTGTTTTATTTTTACATCAGACCATTCGTGGCACGGTCACCGCTATGTCCACGGGAGAGGGGAGGGTGGGTCTTCACCTCACCCAGCCCGGCTGTGGCTTCCGGACAGAACAGGGCCCCGTGGTCCGGATGGGGAATTCCACGTGCACCCGTGTCTGCGGTGAGCCCCTCGGGGGAGACCCCCACGGGGAACCGGGGGGCCCTGGTGGTTCCCACCTGCGGGGGCTGCTGAGCCAGCCGTGGGAAGTGAGTGCTCTGTCTCCCTGTCTCTACCCGTGGGCCCTGTTCTTCCGACGATAATGGAAGCCCCATTATTTTTTCTATTTGTTATTAATGTGTTACATGTGTACATATCTTCCCATTGCCCCCCCCCCACTCCCAGGCAGACCCTCACCCCCAGGGTCTTGCATCCATTGGTTGTGCTTATGTGCATGCAAACAAGTCCTTCGGTGGATCTCTTACCTCCCCCACCTCTCCCTCACCTTCCTGCTGTCATTTGACAGTCTGTTGGATGCTTTTCTGCCTCTGTATCTATCTTTTTGTTCATCCGTTTATACTGTTCTTTATTATCCATTTAATGAGGGAGATCAGGTGGGGAAGCCCCATCTTTTAAAATGAACGGCCAGCGAGGAGTTTCCGAAGAGCCACTGGCTTTGTCTGTTTACTCCCCTCTGGAATGGAACAACTACAACTGCGTTTGCGGTGAACCCCCAGGGCCCTGGGCACGGGCCCTGCGGGCTGAGAGGCTCCCAGGGTGTCCTCTGGGGTCCTAAACGCCGGCCCCGGGGAAGGTTGAGGAGGACAGCACGGGTGACGGCTTTTCTTCTAACAAGAGCTGCTTGTTGTCCTCAGAAAGAACAGGTTCTAGAATCAGGACGCGTTCTTTCCAGCAGAGTTCTCTTCTCGCTTATGGAGGACAGGACGGGGTGGGTGCGGGGTTCGAGGACACGGCCCCCACCCACACCCCAGGTTTGCAGACTGCCCCCAGGAGGGGTTCTGATTCCCTCTGTCTGGTCTACACATCGCCTGCCACCGGCCTGGCCACATATTTTATTTTTACACCGGGCCCCTGTAATCCCTGAGGGGCTGCCTCTGTTCTCCTTACAAATTCGCATCTTTGTCAGCCTTCTTCTCCTTTCTGGGTCCCCTGCTTGAAGAGTTCCTCCTTCCCTTTCACTCGCCCTAAAAATCAATGGAAAAATAGCCACGCGTTCAGGATGGTGTATGACACAGGCTCCAGGGGTGAGGTCCTGGCGGTGGGGTGGAGCCCTCGGGGGTGAGGGGTTCCGAAAGGAACCGAGATAGAGAAAGGGCTGTACACCCAGGTCTCTGCGCTTGTTCTGTGTTCCAACCAGCGTGAACGGGTTTCAAACCCGCACGGCTAAGTGGTAAGAGTCGGCGTGGACACGGAATGCGCCATATGCTTCTGAACTGGATTTATCTCGTTTTCTTGACTTTTTCTTTTTCACAATGGGTGGCCTTCTAACTTCAGAACGGTGCCCACGGCTGTGGGGTTTCCGTGGCAGAAGAAAAGCCTGCTCGCCCTAATAGGACTCTCTGTTCATGGCATTTCCTTTGGGGTTTGGCGTCTGCACGGAGAACACTTCCTGTAGGATTTCTGACTTGTCAATGTGGACTCAATTTACTAATATATATATGTAAATAAATACATATATTTACATTTTTTTTTTCCTGTTAATTATCATCAGAGGATATTTTTCCATTGATTTTTAGGATGAGTAAAAGGGAAGGAGGGAGGGAGAGAGAGAGCGGGAGAGAGAGAGAGAGAGAAACATCAATGGGTTGCCTCCTATAGGTGCCCAGACCAGGGCCAGGGACCGAGCCTGCAACCGAGGCCCTTGACAGGAATCGAATTTGCTAATATTTTATTAAAAATATTCGTGTCTATGTTTTAAGGATATTGATCTATACATTTTTTTTGATAACACGTATTTTAGGGTTGTAATCAGTGTTATGAGAGGAAATTTTGTTCTATTTTCTGAACAAAAGTTGTGCAAGATTGGTGTTCTTTCTTCCTTAAGTGATTGAGAAATCTGACCACTGAAACCATCTGGGCTTGGAATTATCTTTGTGGGAACTTTGTTGAACAAAATTTAATTCCTTTCATCGTAAAGGGCTATCAGATTTTAACATTTCATCTTGTTTCAGTTCTGGTAAGTTGCATTTTTCAAAGAATTTGTCCACTGGTGGTTCTAAACATGTCCAGAATGTCTCCTTTTGTCCTATTGATATCGGCACTCAGATATCTTTTTTTTTTTCTGGGTCCATCTGTCTGGGACATCAGGATACACGCATCCGTTACTTGCGTTAAGAAGTTGTAATGAATCAATGCTAGGTCTCTGTGTGGCCCCTGGGAAAGCCAGTCCGATGCTTCTAGACACGGAATACCTAACCCCCTTCCAGACATACCTGATCACTGGAAGCCACTGAGATAGGCCGGCACACAAAGATTGTAAGGACATTGTTGGAGAAATTAGGGAATGAAGTCATAGTGAAAAGGCTCCCCTTTGAAACATTAACACAAGACCCTGTAAGATGAGGATTCCATGTATTTGTTAAGATAACTGGGAGAGCCAAAACCGGTGTGGCTCAGTGGATAGAGCGTCAGCCTGTGGACTGGGAGGTCCCGGGTTCGATTCCGGTCAGGGGCATGTATCCTGATGGTGGGCACATCCCCAGTGGGGAGTGTGCAGAAGGCGGCTGATCGATGTCTCTCTCTCATCGATGTTTCTGGCTCTCTATCACTCTCCCTTCCTCTCTGTAAAAAATCAATAAAATATATTTTTTTAAAAAAAGATAACTGGGAGAATCCCTGGAAGAACGGTGTGGCCGTTTCCCGCGTTAAGGAGCGAGGCTGCACTCCCCCTCCTTCGCCGCTCTCTGCCCTGCCCCCCGCTTTGGAAAAAAGTGAAAGAAGGGCGCCAAGGGCAAACTCTTTTTTTTTTTTAATATATTTTATTGATTTTTCACAGAGAGGAAGGGAGAGGGATAGGAAGTCAGAAACATCGATGAGAGAGAGACATCGATCAGCCGCCTCCTGCACACCCCACACTGTAGATGTGCCCGCAACCAAGGTACATGCCCCCGACCGGAATCGAACCCGGGACTTTCAGTCCGCAGGCTGCCGCTCTATCCACTGAGCCAAACCAGTCTCGGCAAGGGCAAGCTCTTCACTGACCGCTGCGAAAGCCCGCAGACCAGGACACGGGAAGGGCTGCCCAGGCCCGGGGGACACATGCAAGACGCCCGGGACTGGGAACGGACTGGGGGGCTGCCCGCTGCGGGGAGCGCGTCTTGGGCACTCGGCCTAGGTCCGGACGCCGTGTCTTCCATCCGATGATGAAAAATGTGGTTCTTCCTGGGCACAGCTTGGGGTGCAGAATGACCAGGAGTCCAGCGCGAGTCGGGGAGCGGGCGAAAGCACCGAGGGAGCACTGGCCGAGCTGCAGGAAACCTATGGAGGGGTCAGCAGCTGAAAGGAAACGAACTCCCCTCCATCTTGTCCTATAGGGCTGGGCCCCCTGCCTAAACCCCCTCCCTTTTCTGGGGGTGACCACAGGGGTGCCAGCCATGTCCTAGCTTCCCCGACCCCCACCCAAACGGACCCATGAAGCTCTAGGAAGACAGCGAGGGTCCTCATCAGGCTAAACCACAGAAAGACCCTAATTCAAGTGACCAGTCTCTGTAGCCCTCGTCACTTTCCTAAGCCCTCCCAATATCCTAATCCATATAACCCATTGTTCTTCCAATATCCTAACCCATATGACCCACTGTTCTTCCAATATCCTAA
>JAAGEH010000143.1:5879018-5892727 GCA_011751065.1 Lasiurus cinereus
GACGCCGCCGCCCGCGTCTGGGAGCTGCTCAAGTACCAGGGCCAGCCCGGCCTCCTGCGGACCCTGCGGCAGTGGTCCGTGCCCTCGTTCCCCGTCAGCGGCCACGACATCCGCAAGGCGGGCATCTCCTCCGGGAAGGAGGTGGGGGCGCTGCTGCAGCAGCTGCGGGGCCGGTGGAAGGAGAGCGGCTACCAGATGCAGAAGGACGAGCTGCTGAGCCACGTCAGGAAGAGCTGAGCCCGAGAGCCGCCTCCACGGCCCGCGGTAAGCCGCCCGCGCCCTGCCCTGGGCGGGCTCCGAGAATAAAGCCTTTCACATCGGGGGTTGCTGCACTTCCGGCCTGAGGTGGAGGCCGCCTCCCTCGGGTGCACGTGTCCTCACACCGTCCCCGCGTCCCAGGTGTCACCGGTGCAGATAGCCCTGCACTAACATCCTCCTGGAGTAGTTGCTTCTAGAAAAGGCTTGTTGGCCTTGCCCGTCTGACCCTGACCTTTGTAACGGGCCGGGCTTTCCTTCCGGAGTAGCCACTCGGGGCATCTTTGTCCTGGCAGCGGCCACATCCTGTGGAAGCCGCTGAGAGGTGCGGAAACCCTCGGGGTAACCGGCTTCTGGGGGAGGAGCCCAGAGCCGGGCGGTGAGTGCAGGCGCTGGGAAGGACCCCGAAACACTCAGGACCCCCTGCACACGGGTTAGGGCGAGGGCAGGACCCCCCAACCCCTGTGCAGGGTTAGCACAGGGTCCCTGCATCCCAGGGGGAGGTGTGCAGGCTTGGCGGTGTCAGGTCCAGGTTCGTCACTTAAACACACTTTCAAGTAGGACATGCACGTGTTGACTTTAAATTAGTTTTATTTTCACGTGTCAGTGAGCAATAGGGACATCCTGAGATGACACCTTCAGGGGCAAACGTCACAGCCGCGTCCCGCCCTCGCTGGTTTAGCCTCGGCATGGGTGTGCAGGGCGACTGGCAGACACCGGTGCCACAGGAAAGCGTGGGGACAACTGTGTGGCATTTGGAAGGAGGTGGCACATGCAGGGGGGGTGAGGCAGTCAACATGGGTGCATGTTTGGTAAGTTGGTTGTGGCCTCACGTTTTACCCCCTTAGTTGAACTTTCCCCAGTGAATTAGGTGAAGCAGCGAAGGACTAGCAAGACCCCCCGTAGTTCACACAGTGGGAAGACCCCCGGGAACCCCCAGTGTACAAGCAAAGAGGTAGGTGGGGAACCAGCGTAGCGAGAACTTCGTCTCTCAGTTACTCCTCACACCTATGCCATCTGCTCGCGTCGGTGGTTCCCGTTACTTAAACGGAGGTCGTGTTTTAGTTTTGCTCTTAAAATGTACTTACAGGTGTTTTCCCACTGACCCTGCACGACAGCCCAAGAAGACAGCGTCTTGCTTGAGCGTCTGCTGCTTAGAGGTCTAGGTTCCGACTGCACGTGGAGCAGAACCAGAATGTCACAGACACCGAGCAAACGCACACCGTCCTGGGTTTCCCTAACAAACACGTAAGAAAATGAAACTGTATTTTGGGGCTCAAGCTGCCTCTTTCAACTCTAATATTTACAAACCGGGGTCTCAGCGAAACTAGAAGCCGAGAGGAGCGAAGGCCGGTGGTAAAGTGCTCTAACGCCCCACCCACTGCCCCGCCCCTTCAAAGGGGACCGGGCGCCAGGAGCACGGACTGTGCCGCGTTGCACCGCCTCACGGGCCGCCCTCCATCACGGTGTCGCCTGCTCGGTGCGGGAAGCAGTCTCTGTGACAAGCTGCCTGCCACCAGGTGGCCGGGACCCCGCACGCGGTGGAGGTGGGCGCTCCTGAAGGCCAGGCGTCCTGGTGGCTCTTCCCGCCCCCAGGGCCGTGAGGCGACACCCCCAGCCTGTGGCGGAGCGGCGGCCCTCCCGGCGGCTCCGTGGGTGGCGCTGCAGCGGGCGTTCCTGAAGCAGAGCTGCCGGGCCACAGCTTGGGACGTGACGCCCCGAGTTCACAGGCAGAGCACGACTTTGTCGGGGCTCAGCTCGTCCTCCGTGTTCGGGATCGTGGGCAGCAGAGCAGAGCGGGTCAAACCCCAAAACTTCTGAGGTAACATGTCCTTTTTGGTGGCTGTGAACTTCCACCCAATGTGGCTGGCACAGACCCGGCACTGCGCCACCGTCCAGGCAAACCTGCAGCGGGGAGGGGAGAGGAGGGGAGCGAGTGGCCACCGCTGCCTCCAGCTCACCCAGTGGCCCTGTTCTCAGCACCAAGGGGAACAGGAGCCGTGGGCTGCGTGCTCCCCACCCAGGCTTCCCGGGGGCACACAGACGCCTCCACGGCAGGCCTCCCCCCCCCCCCACCGGAGGGAGTGCTCGGGCAGTTCTCACGGAACTGCGACCTGAGACAGGAGGCTCCTCCAAAGAGAAGCTGCGGGCTCGGTGGCTGAGCATCGACCTGTGAGCCAGAGTCACAGCTCACGTCGCAGGCTTGGTCCCCAGCGTGGGGCCTGCAGGAGGCAGCTGGTCAGCGATAGTCTCTCAGCGATCTCTCTCTCTCTCTCTCTCCCCCTCCCTCCCTCTCTGAAGTCCATAACTACCATATATAAATACATACAAAGAACACATGTGGTCTTTATGCTCGTCAGGAAAGCATGCCAAACCATGGGGTCCAGCCCTTTCCTCTGGTCCCTGGGCTTTGCCAGCCTTAGAATCCGGGTTCACATGCTAATGCTGGTTTAGTCCTTTGCACCAAAAGGGTGTTAAGCCGGCTGCCACGGTTCTAGGCCCATTACAGCAGTAAAGCCACTGATTCCCGCTGAGCTCATTTTGTCCAAGAGAGAGCGTGAGCGGACCCAGATTTGGCAGGAAAGACATCCTAGGGTCCTTGAAGAGGACGTGGCTGAGGGGCCCGCCCGGGCTCCCAGGTGGAGGCTGCGGGGGGCAGGGACGGGCAGTGCAGCTAACCTGAGGGCACCCGCAGGACCCCACCTCCCCCCATCCCACAGTCAGGGAGCCGATGCCAGGACAGCCCCGGCCAGGCGCCAGCCCTCAGGGCACAGAGAGCCCTTCATCCCACGGCCTAGCAGTGCTCCTCAGAAATCTCTGCCCGATGAAGGCAAAGTCAGAAGAGAAAGTGCCCAGAACTTACCCGGGGAACCAGCTGTGCTGCGTGGACGGCCGGCCTATCAGGTTCAGGTTGGAGGCCTTGTACACGGTCAGCGTCTCATGCACGTACCCGTGGGGGTTCACGTAGGCCGCCATGGGCCCACACAGGGACAGGCTGCAACAGATGGCATGGGTCAGTCAGCACATGGGGGCCTCCTTCCAACAGACTTAGATGCTGACCAAGAGCGAGGTTCCAAGAGCTAAGACTGCTGACTGTAGCCTTCTCTGCATAAAAGCGGAACCTTAGAGCGACAGGGGGGTTGGCAGCCCACACTGCTCTGTGTGGCCAGGGGTCAGGGCTAGCCTCAGGCCTGCTGCACAGCAGCGAGGAACTTGTCACAGGCGTCCAAATACTCCCTCAGCACCGGGCCAGGCTGGGCGCGTGCCCTGCTTGACCTGGGGCAAAACGGGGGCTGGGATGCCCGAGGCACGGGACGTCCTCACTAGAGTCTAGGCCAGAGGTTCCCACCTTCTGGCCACGACCCCCTGAGCATCTCTCAAATCCTGATGCCCCCCCCCCACCCCATGACATACAATTCTGACTATTCAAAAAGTGAACCCCTGTTCACGAGGAAGCCTAAGAGGCCATTAACTTGGTCTAAACAAGCTTCCAAAGCATATGGCATCCGTGACAGAGAAAAATAAAAGAACGGAAGGACAGCTGAGTCCTGAGGAAGACATCACTAGGAAATTGTTAAAAAAGAAATATGAAGAAATACCAAATAAGGTTTCAAAGCATAATAGAGAACAGAAAGGCATAAATAGGTCACAACATATATTCAGTATATGAGGCCCCTAGAACCACAGAAATGCAAAAACTCATTCTTAAGTTGCCCCGTCCCCCCCCCCCCCCACACACACACACACCGTGGGTGTGTGCCCCACACTGGGAACCGCTGCTCGAGAACAGATTCCAGTGGGGACGGGCACAGGACTGCCCGGCCCTCTCTGCTTGGACCCTGAGCCGGGGCTGAGGGAGCCCAGCCGAGGCCGCCGCCCCTCGCCTTCCACTGGCCGAGGAGCTGGAGGGGAAGGAAGGGGAAGGACAGCGGAAACAGCTGGACAGTAACGGGGGGGGGGGAGACGGCTGGGAAATGTGCTCCGAGGTTTACAAAGAATGTAATAAACGTCTCACCTGAATATTTCATTTTTGGTGGTTATCTCTGTTTCTTGGCACTGTTTACAGCACAGAGACGTACACTACAAAATGGAGAGGTTAGTGGGAAGCTCGCTCACATGATGAGGTGATGACACAGCTCACCGGACCCTCCTGAGGAGTCCGAGGGCCCCTAAACCCTCTACCCACTGCCTCTGCCGAGACGGCTGACCCCCCCACCTCGCCCCCGGGCCTCAGCGTCCGCACGGAGCGGACAGACGGGTCCCCGGCCCAGGAAGGCACACAGCTGGAGCTCCCACGATCCCAGGGAAATACTCGAGTTGCACACACTGTTCCCTTCCGGTCCTCACTGCGGGGGACCCCAGAGCCACCCTGCCCCGCTGCCTCGGGCCGGGTGCGCGCCCACCTTGTTCATGATGTCCAGTTCGCAGCGCAGCCGCTGCACGGCGCTGCCGATCTTCAGCAGCTGAATCCGCAGCGCGTTGTCAATGGGGAGACACGCAGCTACTCTGTAAGAGAAATCTTAGAGACGTGGCGGGTTTTCACGCTTTAAACCGGGAAGTGGCGTCCTTCCGAAGCCGCCTCTACGGGTCCCAGAGACACTTCCCGCCACCGCCACAAAGCGGGCGCTGCCCACTGGCCGGGGGCGCTACGCTAGCTTCCCCGCACCTGTTCCCGTCAGCGCCCCCTCTCCAGTTAAACACGGTCTGACTCGTTAGGAGCTGATTGCTAAGACTGGTCGGCAAACTCAGTCAACAGAGCAAATACCCACAGCACAACGATTGAAGTTTCTTCTGAGAGCCACATTTTTTAAACTTAAACTTCTTCTAACGCCCCTTCTTCAAAACAGACTCGCCCAGGCCGCGGTATTTGTGGAAGAGCCACACTCCAGGGGCCAAAGAGCCGCCTGTGGCTCTCGAGCCGCAGTTTGCCGGCCACGGGGCTAAGAGACCAGAGAAATAGCTACACAGTGCCCAGCGGAGGCAGGGATGATTGCACACGTCCCAGCACAGGGTCCCCTATGCCAGCTCGCCTGCGGGGCAGCGACTGGAGCCGGCGGTGGCAGCCGAGCTGCTCAGAAAGCCCGGCGTTTAGCCTCGCTGTCCCGCTTCCTAGACGCACTCACTCTGAAACTCAGAGCAAGGGACGTATGTGCCTCAAAGCCAACAGGCACGAGCGAAGAAAAGGAGTCTGTGGTTTCACCCCACACGTCTCCTACCTATTGGGTTGGAGGGCAGAGCGTCATCCCTCAGGTTCTCGTCCCATTCCCGCAGCTGCTTTTTGATTCTGTCCATTAACGTTTCCTTGGAAACAGAAGGCGCCCCAATGAGGCTCAGCCATTCCCAATTTGCGCATCTCCGCGCCAGGAACACGCATGCGCTCAGCAGCAGTTCGCTTCACCTGGGACACCTTTCCGGCGCCGGCCTGTTTCTCACAGGAGATGATCCCAAACCAGCCGGGCCTGCAGGTGCCCGCCCTCGGCCCCGGGGCACCAGCCTCCTCTCTGCCTCCCCCGGGCGGAGGCCCGAACCGCGGGCACTGTCGCCACCCCTTCACAGTGTGGGGGTGTGAGCTGTCTCTTCGTGGCCGTGCGTGCTAAGAGCTCAGCACCTACTGTGGAGCCCACGGGGGCCTTGGGTGGCGTGCGGACGGGGTGCCAAGCGCCCCATGTTATGGACACTCCAAGGATTTGCCCCAGACCTCCGAGAAAGGGACAGAAACCACGCTCTGCACACAGTCTGTGTCTAAAACCCAGATTCCTCTGCCTGTTCTGACAGCCTGTCTCAGGGGCTCTGCCCTATTGGGGAGGGGGTGATGCTGGCATTAAACGTAATTAAAACCACTGTGGGTGTGACCGTGAGCACACCAACGAGGACCAACTGGGGGCCCGGAGATACACACGGACATATTTGTTTAGAAAAGTCCAAACCTGATAAAGGACTCTTTCGTTGTCTAAGTGTAACTCCATGTGACTCCACAAAGTTCAGAGGCTCCCATAAAACCCTAGGCCAGTGGTTCTCAACCTGTGGGTTGCGACCCCTTTGGGGGTCGAGCAACACTTTCACAGGGGTCGCCTAAGACCATTGGAAAACACAGATACGATTCATAACATTTGCAAAATGACAGTTATGAAGTAGCAACAAAAATAATTTTATGGTTGGGGGTCACCACCACATGAGGAGCTGTCTTAAAGGGTCGCGGCATTAGGAAGGTGGAGAACCGCTGCACTAGGCCACCTCCCTACCCAGTCCTGAATTATCAGGCACAGGAACAGGGAAGGCTGGCGGCGGGGCTCAGTGCTGGGCATGGACCGAGGAACCAGGAGGTCACGGTTCGGTCCCGGTCGGAGCACAGGCCCGGTGTAGGCGTGCAGGGGGCAGCCGGTCCAGGACTCTCTCATCCTGGATGTCCTCTCCCTCCCGCTCCGAGGGGGTCACTTACTGCATCATACAAGGAATACAGCCAGCGGGGCCACGAGGTCAGGTTCGCACAATGGAATTTTCTCTGCAAACAGAAAGGAGTCGCTTGGTACAGAGATCCCCACACAAAAAAGAGACACCCGTGGCACGGGAGTGGGTTACCGCAAGGCCCGGCCCAGGCCTCCCCTGCCTGCCGCCCGGCTTTGTGACCTGAACAAGCCCCGGGCCCCAAAGCCGAGAGCACGCCCGTCCAGGAGCCGCTGTCCCATCGGGGTGTGGCCACACACCGGCCCTGCTGTCGCCCTGCGTGCTGGAGCCAACGGGAGAGGGGGCCAGTGGGGCTTGCAAAGCACCCGGCTGCCGGCAGCCTGCGAACCTGAGAGGCAGCACCGCCCGCCCTTCAGAACCTGTTCAAGCTGCCGGCATCTGGGAGCCTCCTAGTGACAACTTCCCCACAGGAATCTTCTAGAACACTGGGACTGAGACACAGATCCCGAGGTCAGTGTGTCCTCAGGAGCCGGTCACGAGCCTAACGCTCCCCACCTTGCCCCCGCCAGCTGCAACGGTGTCCTGTCTGAAACGGGGTGCGTTCAACCCCAAGAACAGGAGGGTGGGGTGCCTGCTGACCCTGCCAGAGACGCTTCACGCACCATCACACGAATTCACATTAAAACTAAAGCGTCACTACGCTCTTGGAGAGAGTAAGGGAGGATCAACGCAGGGTTCTCAGGTTACAGGAAAACTCCAGGTTTCTAAGAGGTCCGTCTCAAAAAGCCAATTCACTCCCCATTTAGACTCTATAGTCACTTCCCGTGTAGGCAGAAAGCACAGACACGGCTTCCACGCGAAACGGGCACCCCGCACGGAGGGGCGGAAGCAGGCTCAGCCGCTGTTTTTCCGGGGACAGCGGTCAGCCCAGCCCAAGGCCCGGCCGGCTTCCGCAGCCTCACCTTCTGGTACTTCTGCCACCACTTGTGGGAGCAGCGGTCCTCTCGGGAGGCGGGCGCGGCCGGCACCAGCCGGCACTTGTTGAGCGACTCGAGCTGCACGGCGGCCATGGTGGAGGGCAGCACGCACTCGGGCAGGATCCGCACCTTCGCCTGCTGGATCCTGGGGGCGAGGACCAGGCACCGGCTCACTTTTCGGTAAACGAACTCCAGCTACTAGTTTCTAAACGTGAGGCTAATTTCAAATACTCAGGTTTTCACATTTGTCTTTCTTAAAAAACGATCAAGTGCCGAGGTTAAGATACAAAAGTTTTCTAAACACTATTTTTCGCAGATCATACCGAAGTTCAGACCCCAGAGAACCTAAGAATGGATTTCCCATCTCAGGGTGGCACGGAAAGGAAGGTTTTTACGTTTCCGGCAATACAGTCTCTAAGTGAAACCAGGTTAAAAAGTCCACCCGTAGCCAACTATAGTGCGTATCCTGACGCTTTAAGTTAACTTATTAGACACCCGCCGCCCCATGGCCCCGTCTCCCCAGCTGCCTGCTCCTCCCTCCCCTCCCCTCCGATCCCCCGCCCCGAGGAGCGGGGAGAGAACAGAAAGCGGGACCCCGTGGACGGGGAGGCGCTGGAAAGACGGGAGAAGGACTGTGGTCTTAACTCCCGTGTGCATTTCCTTTCTCTTCGAGCCTTTAACTTGATCATGCAAAGGACCAAGCACACATGATCTTGTCATACTCAACAATGACTTCAACTCTCACAACCGCAAAGGCACCGTTCCCAGACGCGACTGAGACGGTCCTGGCTGCGGCCCGTGCTGGGCACACGACCACAGGAAGGCTGTGCCGCTAGCCTTTGCTTGGGGGGTGCAGGCTTGGCGACCAGGAGACGCCGGTGCACTCCGAGTTGGTGCTGGGTCAAGCGGCATGTTCGGCGCTGCCTGGAGGCCAGGACCCTCGGTGCCGTGCTCAGGGTCTGCCGTGTCCCGCGTCAGCGTTTCCATGCCCACAGCCTCGCCCGCCAGCATCCCAGCCGGGCCTGGGGGCCACCGGGGAGACCGTGCCCTCCACACCCGGCCCAGCCCGGCTGCATGCCCTCAGGTGGCTATGCCGTGACCTCTGTCAGAGTTTACGGTCTGCTGCCCGCTGGTGTTCAAACGGTGTCACTGACACCAAGCCAGGCTGGAAACACACTTCCCCAAGGCAGTTTCCATTCGGAGTGTGCAGCGCAGCGCTCGCTGATAATAAATATTTTATACACGAGGCCAGGAAGCGCTCTGAGGACGAGCTGTCCGTGCCGTCCCGGGACCCGCAGCCGCTCAGGGTCTCAGGGCAGGGCCCTCGGGACACACTCCCCCCTCCCGGCCTCAGAGTGGGGCAAAGTCTCAGGCACTGTCCCCGAGCAGCTCATTCCCCGAGGGAGACAGACAGATGTCCTGTGAGCGGGTGTGTTCAGCGCTGTGATGTCGCCACAGTGAGGGGCCTGGCAGAACCCAGAACCCGCATCCTTCTCCACATCCTTCTCCACAGGGGAGGCACCTGGGCCAGAGCCAGGGCCACGCCCGAGAGACGCCAGCAGCGATCAGGACACGTGTGTGGGTGTGCGTGTGTGTTTTCAAAAGGATACATGAAGGTGGACTAGATTTTAAAAATGAGTTTACTATCCTATATGCAAATTAACCCTCACGCCTAATGCCGTCACAAGGTGACGTTCTGAGACGTCTGCTCAGCTGTGAGAGGCGGCCTCTTACCCGTCCGACTGGGTCCGCAGCTCCAGGACCTTGAACCTCTGCCTGCCGACCGCTTTCACCTTCACCACCTCGATGCCGAAGTCCTGCTCCTCCCGGTAGGCGTAGATCTCCGCGGTGGTGCCGAACTGCGCCTCCCTCTCCTGTACGTTGCTGCCAGGCGGGTTTCAGAAGGAAGAGTTTGGAACATTTAGTTTTAATTTTCAAATACGCAAAACTGTCAAAAGCAATGCACCCGGGAAAGCAACTTAGAGTCATCGACCCTCCCTGCGAAGCCACCTGAGCGCTGCCCGGGGAGTGCGGCCACAGGAGGCGCCGCCACATACAGTATGGCGGGAGCACACGAAGAGAGAACAGGTTTCCCGCCCAGTGCGAGCAGGGCCCCCGGTGACCCCCTCCCCTGGGGACCTGAGAGCAGCCCCAACCCTGGCCGTGGTGAAGGCCCGCTCCCTCTTCCGGGCAGGCCGCCCCCAGCACGCGTCTCGCCCGGAGGCCCACCTGTAGGCGAGCACGGCGAAGGTGCGGTCCCTCTGGATGAGGGTGCGCACCATGCTGACCTCCTGCGGGCTGAAGAGCTGCAGGGGCAACGTCTGCCCGGGGATGAGGACCATCGCCACCTGCGGCAGCACCGGGATCACCTGGCAGCTGTCGTCGTCGTGCAGGGTCCTGCCGTGGAACTCCTCCATGTCGGCCCCCAGGTACTGCGGGCACATGCGGCCGTCACGCCATCACAGGCACACGCAACTGACTCAGGCCAAACCGGGGGCGCACGCACACACACACACACACACACAGGGCACCAACATCTGCTCAAACAGTAATGAACTTGGGCATCAGCACCCCTCCCAGAAGTCTAGCTCTGGCTCTTACAATCTCAAGACCATTCTTCCAGTTCAAGAGACTTTATTCTGAGACAAGAACATCTCTGCCCAATGCCACCGCCGACCGGGTCAGAGGTTAGCGTTAAGCAGCACCCGGCACCTGCTGGTGCAGACAATAAGGACCAGCAGACACACACAGGGACGAGGCAGCCCCTCCACGGGGGACAGGAGGCGGCGGCGTGAAACGCCGGAAAGTCCCGGGGAGCGGCTCTGTGGCCCGCCACGTCCCAGCAGGCTCGGTGTGAGCAGCCAGTGAGGCTCCGCCCGTCCCTCGGCTGAGAACTTCCCCCCGCAGGTAACGTGTCCGCCAGACCGGCCAGGAGCTACGTACCGTATGCGACGTTGGCAGACTGGTGTCAAAGTTGATGACGCTGGGTTTCTTGGCTTCTCTGCTATCCTGGTCTTCCACCTCCATTTCCAGCTCATCTTCCTCCTCGTTCTCGGCTGTAAGAGAACGGCGTGAGCGGAAACCCGGCACGTGAGCACCCACGGAGGTGACAACGTCCGAGCTGCGCTCCCTCCCGCAGGCACGTCCTTCCCTGGTCTGAGCCCCGGGGGCCGGGGCTGCGATCCCACGCCCGCCTGGCGATCCTGCAGATGGTGAGGAGCCCGCAGGGCGGGGGCTGGCCCGGGCTCTGCCTCGTACCACTGCTGCTGGCCGAGGTCCTGCGCTGGGAAAGTGTGAGGGTTACAGGAAAGCTGCGCTCCTGTGCTCCTCACATCCATCTCCAGGCTAACGCGGCGCCCTCCCACCCCCGTGAATGGGTTTCCTTGTTCGTACTAAGGTCCCTCACTGCTCCGGGCCTCTCCGGAGGCCGCGCTGAGTCCCTGTCTGCCTGGCCTCGCCGGCTCCCGGCTCTCTGGCCGGCGCTCTGCCGGGCACTTTGTTTGCGTGTCTTCACCATTAGTCGGAGGCTGCGAGTTCCGGCGGTGAGAGGCCACCAACGTCACTGATGCACACGGCAGAGGCCGACCCGGACCGCCCGCCGAGGCCGTGTTTGTGGGGCTTCTCCCCGGTGACCTTCCTGTCGAAGGAACGCACTTGGCCCAGCCCCCACTGCAGGGGTCCGGGGTCCCCTCCTTAAAGGGGGATCTGTACACACTGCTGGAATCCTCCTCTGTGAGACACGCAAGACAACCCATTCCAGCTGATCACACTTGAGTCTCCTCATCTGAAGCGTTACAGGAAGGACTAAGACCATCTGGAAGGTTCTTTCAAACTTTCACTTTCATGATTCCTACAGGAAACAGGGAGGAGGAGCGGCCCCCTAATGATCGCCCGTCCCTGGGCGGAAGGACCTGCACGGCGGTGACCTCATCTCCCTGGCTATCACTCCCTCTCCGCAAATGACATGTCTGCAAGCATCTTCAGGCAGATTTTGCTTTGGAATGTTAAAGCTCGCATGCCACATCACACATTTTAAAAGCCACGTCTCAGAAAGCTTTCTCCACACGTAACACGTAAGTGAGCAGAGCTAAGCTGACCTACTTAACCCTGCCCTTGCTACAATAGGTGTGAAGTCAGAAAGAGCCGCTCCAGCCAGCCACTGCCACCTGCCTCTACCGGGGCTGCTCCACTGGGGAGGAGGGGGTGCCCGCGGGAGGTGGGAAACGTCTGGAAGTGTTATTGGTTGTCAGGACTAGCGGAGCCCTGCCAGCATCAGTGGTGCGACCAGGGATGCTGCTGGACCAGCCACAGGACAGTCCCCAGACAAAGAAGTCTCCAGCCCAAATGTCACGAGAGCCAGGCGGAAGCCCTGGCCTAGAATAACCATAAAGATCTGGTGCATTCCGCCGAAACCGGTGTGGCTCAGTGGACAGAGCATCGGCCTGTGGACTGAAAGGTCCCGGGTTCGATTCTGGTCAAAGGCATGTATCCTGGTGGCAAGCACATCCCTAGTGGGGGGTGTGCAGGAGGCGGCTGATCGACGTCTCTCTCTCATCGATGTTTCTAACTCTCTATCCCTCTCCCTTCCTCTCTGTAAAAAGTCAATAAAATATATTTAAAAAAAAAGATTTAGTGCATCTCATTTCAACTCATATTTCCTGTATTTCTAAACGCCGCAAAGAACCTTCTCAGTAATAAAATGTCACCCCAAAGAGTCATTTCCTTTGTGAACATCATTCTGGAATCAAACCACCAGCGAGGCCCTGACCAGAAACCACACAGGCCCTGCAATAGGGAACTGCGGGGCTGGCCATGGATTCCCAGCCAGAAGGCTCTGCCACAGAGCGCATCGTTACGTCACCGCACGTTCTAACGGTCAGTGTCTGACACGTAAGCACACACTTCTCCTGAGAGCACAGACGATTCACCAAGAGACGGAGAAAAATATAAACCGGCGATGAAAATGCTCTGAATCGAGTTCCGTGTGTTTACAATCCTGAGAGCATGGCTTCCACCTGGCCTGTGGAGCCGGTCAGCTCGCGGCTCGCGGCTGGAATCCACGGCTTCAAAATCTACCTTTCAGCCACTCCGACTTTTAGTCCCCAAATGATTTCCTGACATATACGGGGTGTCCCCCGCAAAATGTATAGACACTTTGAGTAATTATCCATTCCGATGGGTTAAATCTGAAAAGAACGAGCCATGGAATTCATCATTATTCCAAGTGTGCGCGCCATTTCTCGGGGACACAACGTAGTAGCCTTTCTCATGAATAAAACTGAACCCCACTTCCCCTATGGATCTGTTTATCGGCCAGTGTTTCCCTGGCCCAGACAGATTCTTTGCATCTTAAACAGTTAGCTATCTCCTTGGCACTTAAAGCGGATTATTCTTTGAAGCAACTCCTCGTACAGGGGGTTATGGACAACCCCATGTGTCCTTACAAATAATTCCCATATGCACGGGGGACATCCGTTACCCTCCCAACAACGAAGATACATTTTTAAAAATTCCTATGTGGTTCAGAAAAGCACTATGATCGCATCTGCAAGCTCCTGGGCCTCTCCCTCTGGCTTCCGGACAAGCCCTAACTGCCGGGAACCCGTCAGAGGCGGGGTCACGCAGGAGCCCCTCTGCCTGGCCCTTGATGGCCGACCAGGCTGAAGGCTGACAGACACCCAGCTTTCCGTCCGCTCAGCGCCGGAACCCCCTCGGCCTCGCCGCGCGTGTGTTTGTGCCCGGCGCGTCCCTCCTGCGCGGTGCGCGTGCAACTCGGCCTCTCCCGCCCCGAACCAGGCCACTCTCAGTGCACGAACCACCCTCCACGCACGCCTTTCCTTGGGCAACTGCCTGAACCACAACTGGGTTTTGCACGGAAAACCCCCCTCCCTAACCGAGCAGCACGCGATGCAGGCACCCAAACACTCCTCCTCCTCCTCCTCCCCTTCCTCCTGCCCCTCCCCCTCCTCCCCCCCTCCTGCCCCTCCTCCTCCTCCTCGTCCCCCTCCTCCTCCTCCCCCTCCCCCTCCTCCTCCCTCTCCTCCCCCTCCCCGTCCTCCTCCTCCTCCTCCT
>JAAGEH010000143.1:5892827-5937993 GCA_011751065.1 Lasiurus cinereus
TCCCTCTTCTCTTCCTTGTTTCCTCCTCCCCCTCCTCCTTCTTCTTTCCTCCTCCCCTCCTCCTTTCCTTCCTTCTTCCTCCTCCCTCTCCTCCTCCTCCTTCCCCCCCTCCTCCTCCTCACTCTCCTCCTCTTCCTCTTCCTCTCCCTCCTCTTCCTCCTCCCCCTCCCCCCTCTTCTTCCTCTTTCTCCTCCTCCTCCTCCTTTTCCTCCTCTTCCTCCTCCTTTGCTAATGGTCACCAGAGGATATTTTTCCATTGATTTTTTTTTAGAGAGAGTGGAAGGGAGAGGGAATAACAGAGAGAGAAACATCGATGTGAGAGAGACACATTGGTGGCCCCCTGGATGGTGCGACCTATGTCCCCGCATCACGGTTCTCACCCCGCTCACACCTGCGGCTCCTTCTGCTGCGTCCGGCCGAGCACTCACGGGCCCCGGGACCAGAACCCAACACCGGGGCTGGAGCCATCCTTCGCCACCGCCGGGCAGTTGACAGAGACCCCAGGAAGTCCCTTTCCTGGCCGAGGCTGAGGCACGGGAGCAACGCCGAGCTCAGATGCCACTACATGTCCTGAGGGGCCCGGGAGGCCTGGCGGATAAACCGCTCACCTCGCAGAGCAGGAGACTGGGGCGCAGACGGACACCTGGCGTGCTCAGGGGTGCACATCTGACTGGCAGGGCCCAGGGGTGCAGGCCCTGGCCCAGCCATTCCCGCCAGCCCCGTGGCCCCTCTCAGCGGACTCTCCCTGCAGAAAACGCACTTTGGCGGAAACCGGTTTAGCTCAGTAGATAGAGCGTCGGCCTGTGGACTGAAAGGTCCCAGGTTAGATTCTGGTCAAGGGCATGTACCTGGGTTGTGGACACATCCCCAGTGGGGGGCGTGCAGGAGGCAGCTGATCGATGTTTCTAACTATCTCTCTCCTTTCCTCTCTGTAAAAAAATCAATAAAATATATTAAAAAAAAAAAAAAAGCCCTAGCTGGTTTGGCTCAGTGAACAGAGTGTTGGCCTACGGACTGAAGAGTCCCAGGTTCAATTCTGGTCAAGGGTACATGCCTGGGTTGAGGGCTTGATCCCCAGTAGGAGGCGTGCAGGAGGCAGCTGATCGATGTCTCTCTCTCATCGATGTTTCTAACTCTCTGTCCCTGTCCCTCTCCCTTCCTCTCTGTAAAAAAAAATCAATAAAGTATATTTTATATATTTAAAAAAACACAACGCACTTTGTTTTCATAAAACCACTGATGGGAACCTGTTCTTCGGGGAAGAACGGTTTTGGGTGAGAACAGGAATTTGTCACAAGGCCTGTGAGGAAATGTCACGATGGTTTGCCATTTTATAAAAACATCATTTTTAATCCCGAGTGTCAAAATGACTCCGTCGCCAACGGGAGGTGGTATTTAAATAAAGGTCGCGCAAAATCGGGGAGCAAACGCGACAGGCGCCGCATCGGAAATTTGAGATAAATTAGAGGCTTTGGACCTCGGCGAGCTGACCAGCCCCTGCTCCACTCTGGCCTGGCCTCTCGGCGAATCCCCCAGTCAGTCAGTCCCGGCACCCGTCCCGCATCCCTGGGTCCCCCGCCTACAGGCCTCTCCTGCCTGCAGACCAGGCATCGGGGCACCGGGGGTGTGGTGGTGACCCCGCACTCGCCGCCCGGGCTGCCCTCAGTGTGACCTTGGCCTCAGCGAAGGGTCCGGTTCCGGCCCCTGCATATCTGCAGAGCGGGAGGGGCCGGCCTGGTGAGGGGAATGAGACCCCGCCCTGGCAGGTCCTGGTTCTTCTCCAATTCCATGTCCCTTTTCTGGGCAGAGGGAAGCCAGGTGCACCCACATCGCTATCCAGCAGGTGGCGCGGTTGGTGTTTCCAGAAAGTGTCCATAAAGTCAGGGCTGAGACCCGCTCTCACACACTTTCCACTTAACAAGGACACAAACACAGATGAGAAAAGGAAAAACAAAACAAAATTGCATCAGAAGAAATAGGCTCCACTAAGTGTTTAAAAATCGGGGACTTTCTCCCACCTCCTCTGTGCCCTGGGCTGTCGAGGGGGCTGACTCTATAGACATCCTGACGCCCACGATTTGAGCGCATCCATTCCGGTTCCTCCAGGCCAATGGGAGAGAAGAGGAAAATGGGGTTTGAACAGGGAGCGTGTCCTCCAGGCTACTTCTGCAGCCGGCGGTTTGGTGCACGAACTTTTTAACAGAGAGGAAGGGAGAGGGATAGAGAGTTAGAAGCATCGATGAGAGAGAGACATCCATCAGCTGCTTCCTGGACGTCCCCTACTGGGGATGTGCCCGCAACCAAGATACATGCCCTTGACCGGAATCGAACCTGGGACCCTTCAGTCTGCAGGCCGGCCGACGCTCTGTCCACTGAGCCAAACCGGTTTCTGCCGGCCTGTCTTTCTTTCTAAAAAAAATGTTTTTATTGATTTTGAGAGAGAGAGGTCGGGTAGAGAGAGACAGACAGAAACATGACTGGCTGCCTCCTACAGGCTCCACCTGGGGATCACGCTCACCACCCAGGCAGGTGCCCCGGGCCAGGCCTAGAACCAGAACCGGTGGCCTCCTGATTCCGGGGTCGATGCTCAGCCACCGAGCCACACTGGCCCGACACGCCCCTGGACTTTGATGTCGCTCAGCCCTCATTCCGGCCCGTGGTGAATGACCCCTGACAGATAGAGACCTGAGGGCTGAGAGGAGGGTCCTCTCCCACCGGCCCCTCAGCCCGGGACCAGCCAGACCGGACGTTGAACCCGGACCCACGGCCACTTGGGGGAAAAAACACACTGAAGCAGGTGCAAACGCCCCCTCCCCAGTGCCCGGTCCTCACCCCTCCCCGGGCCCCAGATCACCCCAATAAAGGGAGCTGTGGGCTGAGGAAAACTGTTTCCTGTCTTTCCACTCCCCCTCCTTCTGAGCGACTCCATGGCCGTTCGGCGCTGTGATAAAGCTACTTCATGAGCTTCCAGCCCGGCCGGTGTGGCTCAGCGGTTGAGCATCGACCCAGGAAGCAGGAAGTGGGGGTTCGATTCCCGGTCAGGGCACATTCCCCGGGTCGGTGGTGGGCTCCGATCCTCGCAGTGGGGTGTGCAAGAGGCAGCCGATCAACGACCCTTTCTCATCCGTGGGGTTTCTTGATCTCGCTCTCCCTTTCCTCTCTGGAGTCAATAAAAAACAAACCACACCTTGCCCTAACCGGTGTGGCTCAGTGGTTAGAGCGTCGGCCTTCGGGCTGAAGAGTCCCAGGTTCGATTCCGGTCAAGGGCATGTACCTTGGTTGTGAACACATCCCTAGTAGGAGGTGTGCAGGAGGCAGCCGATCGATGTCTCTCTCCCATTGATGTTTCTAACTCTCTATCCCTCTCCCTTCCTCTCTGTAACAAATCAATAAAATATATTTAAACAAACAAACAAACAAAAACACCGAGATTCTCCAGACCTAGAGCGCTCACCGGCGCTCCGGGCACTGCCAGGTTCCTTCCCGGTGCGATGCTGAGGGGGCAGGAACTTCCCGGCTCGGACACCCTGAGCGAGGACCGCACGCACAGCTTTGGGCAAACACACCCCCAACTGCAGCTTCACAGCTCCTCCAGAGCGCCCCGGGAGTTCCATTTTATTTGAAAATGGCTGACCCCTCATTCACTGAACACATCCATCCGGCAGCAGAGAAGGGCGCCTCTCCGGCGGCAGCCTCGGTACCAGGCCTGGAGGTTCCTGGGGAAGGTGAGGCGGAAACAAGGCGAAGAGCTGGAACTCGGGCTGTGGCCGACGCCCGCAGGCTCCGGCTGGATCTGAACCGGCCCCGCCGTGGGTGTGATCGGGAACCTGACCACCGAGCTCCCCGGGACAGCCACACGGACAGGCTGCCGTGGCCGCGACACATGGACACGCGCTCCTTCTGCCGTAGTCGGGGATCAATTCATTCTCTTAAAATATATATATACACACCAGTGACCCGGTGCATGAAATCCGTGCACATTAAAAGGGGGGAGGTGGGGGGGAGGGAATTACTTAGAGGAAGTAATTTAATATGGCTATTTGCCCTTTCTCTATAATAGAAGTGTCAGAGATGAAAGAAAATTAGTAAAATGTATACGAAAACCTTCCTCCTGTCAGAGTCTGGGGCTCCCCACGGGACCCAGAGTCAAGTCCCCGCCCACCCACATGCACCTCAAAATCGCAGGAGACCCAGACCCCGCTTCCTCACCGCCCTTCATTAGGCTGGATCCAGACCAGGCCAGCCCCACCCTTGTCAAGTCCTGCCTGGCAGGGGGCATAGCCTCAGATGTCCTGGCCTGGCGCCCGCGGTGATTTAGACGGATGCGGGGGGCGGGGATCCTGGCGGCACAGCCCCTCTAAGTGCTGTCTCCCGAGCGGCCCCCCTGCGCACGGAAGTTTCATAATCGTGTTTTATGACATAATTATACTTCTGTGCTTTGTGGCAGCGCGAGGTAACTCGCAATTAGACGGCAATTAGCAAACCAGGTGTTAGCACTGCGATCGCGAGGAACACGTGGCGTGAGGTTCAGTCCCACCCAGACTGCCTCTCCCTCTGCGGGGCCGACAGTGAGGGTGGGGTGTGAGCAGCGCTGAGGGGGCACCCGCTTCCCGGGGCCCCCCTGCCCCTCGGTCACTCAGGACGTCACTGTCCCCGCTGCCCGGCTAGGTCCAGGCGGGGAGCTGGCGGGGAGCTGGCGGGGAGCTGGCTTACGGGGCCACGTCCCTGCCACGCCCGTCTCATGAGCCTACTGTGCCTCTGGGCCTGGATCGAGGCTGCAGGGAGGCTGTGGGAGCATCGCAGAGGGGGAGCCCAGTCCTGAGGGCCAAGACTCGGACCCGGGTTTGAACCCATCAACCACGCTAAGACACCCAGAATGAATTCTGAGCGCTCCGTCCTTGGGCAGCGGCGAGCGCCTGGAGTCAGTCTGCCCGGGATGGGGAGCAGGAGGGGGACAGACAGGGGGCGGAGCAGGGAGAAGACACACATCGCCCGCTCCCAGGGCAGGGGCGGTGGAGGGGGGATGAGTGTTAACTCCCGGCACGTCACCTCCTCAGGGAAGTCTCCCCTGATTGCTCTTAGAGAGAGAGGTCCTGGGAACTGGGTTTTGTAGGAGACCCACCTTTTTTTTTTTTCCTTCTTTACGCTTTTAGGGGTGAACATTATTTGACTTTTCTGCTCCCTGGTGTCCTCCTGTCTCCCTCGGGCTGAGGTCGACTTCATGCCCGTTCACCCTCACTGCGGCCGGCTCCCGGCAGCCACCTCGCAGGCTGTGGGGTGCCTTTCTCAGCAAACGCCTCCTTTTGTCTGTTGTTCATCTGCATGCGAGGCTATGCTCCCCCTGATGCTTGGAGGGAGTGGGTGGAGGGGAACAGAGGCAAAGAAGCATCGACGTGAGAGAGGTTGGTGGCCTCTGCCCCTGCCCCGATCAGGCCTGGCCACCAAGCCTGCAGCTGAGGCCCGTGCCCTTGACGGGAACCGAACCTGAGACCCGTTAGCCTGCGGGCCGCCACTATCCATGGAGCCAAACCAGCTGGGCACTCCCCCCCTTTTTTGTTTAATATATTTTATTGATTTTTCACAGAGAGGAAGGGAGAGGGAGAGAGAGCCAGAAACATTGGTAAGCTGCCTCCTGCACACCCTCTACTGGGGAGGTGCCCACAACCAAGGTACATGCCCCTGACCGGAATTGAACCCAGGACCCTTCAGTCTGCAGGCTGACGCTCTATCCACTGAGCCACACCAGTCAGAGCCATCCAGGAGCTTTCTGCCCAGCAGTATACGTCCATGGGAAGTGACTTCCGCTGAGTGCATGTAATTGTCAGGAATGGACAAATGGCCCGGAGCAGAAAGGAGGTTCCCCACCCCTGCTCCGGACCCACAGGACTCTTGGAGACGGTCAGTCCCATCCGCCCATTTTACAGATGAGGAAACCGAGGTCTGAGGCCTCGTCCGAGGTCGCTGTGTGGGTTGTTACTCCTCAAGATGTTGGCGGTTCCCCTCCGTGGAGCGATTGTACTCTCCCTCTCCACCCCCTCCTCCCCTGCCCTGGGATTTGGCCCTGTCATTAGCTTTGGCCAACGGACTAGGAGCAGAAATGTGGGTGCCACTCTGGGGCAGGAATTTGGAGAGCCGTCCCGTGGTTCTGCGTGTTCCCTGCCTCTCTCTCTGCGGCCAGCAGTGTCCGGGGAGGGGCTGGCCCCTCAGTCTGGCTCCGGACGGGGCGAGGCAGAGCCGCACACAACTCGCCGCCACAGCGGAAGTGCCAAGTCAACCTCCGTGGTTCTCAGCGGCCCCTGAGGTCTCTGCCTGCAGCGCCCACAGCCTCCACGGACCGACACTGTCCCCCGCCGGCTGGTCCCCGAGTGCGGGACGACGCCCTGGTCCATATTCCCAGCCTGTGTCCCCATCTTTCCACCCGGAGCAAAAGGCCCGCAGTGATACGGAGCCTCAAAGAGACAGCATCCCACGCTGCAGCAGAGAGAGAGCCTGGGGTTCAAAGGCGGCTGGGGGGCTTGTATTCCATGCCCCGTTCCGAAGGACCCGTCACCCCGTAGGAGCCGCGAGGGTCCATTTCGGGGTGAGGCCTGGCCCCAAAGCGGGCACCGCCCACCGACGTCTACTCAAACTCGGCAGAAGGCCCATGCCATCCTACACCGCACCAACCACGCCCAGGACAGGGCCTCGGCCTGCCTGCGGACGGAAGGGTCCCGGGTTCAATTCCATCCAGGGCCCACGTCCGGGTTGTGGGCTCCATCCCCAGGGTGGGGCGTGCAGGAGGCGGCCGATCCATGATTCTCTCTCATCACTGATGTTTCTCTCTCTCTCCTCCCTCCTTTCCCTCTCTGAAAATCAATAACAATATATTTAAAATAAAATAAAATAAAACGGAAGATTATACAAACACACCAAAGACCCCTGCAATCCAGAGGGTATCCAACCAGAAAATTCAGACCGGGTGACAGAAAGAGGAGAGAAGAAAGACGAAAACGCGCAGGCACTGCCCGGAGTGTCAGCATGCTCGCGGGGTATAAACTCCCTGCATTATTTTCTAGTTAATGAGGCTCCCAGTAAGCGGAGCGCATTCCGGCGACGTCTTTACTTAACGCGGTGATTTCACAAACTGTCAGGAGGGGAGAGCTCCGCTGGGGACGGGAGGAGGTGCTTGGGTGTTCCTAATTGCCACCTCGAGCAAGGCAACGAGCTCATTGTTTATCTGTGTGACAAACGCTGCCGAGGGCGGCAGGCGCCCCCCGGGAGACACGCGGCACCGGCTGCCGGCTCGCTGCTTCGGCTCGGAGCCCACGGGAGACAGAAGCCGGCTCTCCCGGGGCGGGGGGCAGGGCGGGGGGCGGGTCCTGCGTGGCTGTGCTGAGCGGGGAGCTCTCCCATCCGCTCCTCCCCAGCAGAGGGAGGGCTTGAGGGTGAAAACGCCATCCATGCCTCTGGCCTGGCTGGTGTGGCTCAGCAAATAAGAGGATCCGCCTGGGGACCACAGGGTCGCGGGTTCGATTCTCATCGAGGGCGCGTACCTGGGTGGCAGGCTCCTCCCTGTCCCGGGCCCTGGTCGGGGCTCAGGCAGGAGGCAACCCATGGATGTGTTTCTCTCACATCGATGTGTCTCTGAGTCTCTCCCTCTCTCTCCCACTCTCCCTAACAATCAATGAATAATATCCTCGAGTGAGGATTTAAAAAAAAAAAGACACAAAAAACAAAACAAAAGGAAACCAAACTCCATGCCCTGCACTGGGTTTGGCATGGGGCCCTGGCATTGTACCTGGCACAGGCCTTGTCCCCAGTAGATGCCCGATGGATGGATGGATGGATGGATGGATGGGTACCTCTCTGACCCTCAATCACCGCTGCCTTTGGGCCCGGGTTGCAGGCTCCATCCCCAGCGGTGGGCCTGAGGAAGCAGCCGATCGATGATTCTCTCATCATGGATGTTTCTATCTCCTTATCCTTCTCCCTTCCTCTCTGACATCAATAAAAATATATTGAAGAAGAAGGAGGAGGAGAGGGAGGAGGAGATGGAGGAGGAGGAGGAGGAGAAAAAGTAGGAGGAGAAGGAGAAGAAGGAGGAGGAGGAGGAGGAGGAAGAGGAAGAGGAGGAGGAGGAGGAGGAGGAAGAGGAAGAGGAGGAGAAAGCCAGCCAGGTGGCATACAGACACACACAGAGAGGAGTGGTAGAATGAACCCCTCCTAATTTTCTGGCCAGAAGTCACATTGTTCTCCACGAATGGACATGGGGGGCCCTGGGTACCTACTCCCTGCACGGAGCCCACATGGCAGCTGGCTGTGTAGCCTGTAACGTTCTGTCGGTCACACAAACACCCTTCCTTCTACTTACTATGCGGTCTTCGGCCTCTCCCAGGCTCCCAGGGGCCGTGGGAGGAGGAGAGGCTCCAATATAAACAAGTGGCTTAAAAAGGCAGCGGGGGGAGGAGGAGGAGGAGGAGGAGGAGGAGGAGCGGGAGGAGTCGGTGATGTTTTATTCAGCTGCACCTCAGGCTGCTCGTGGAGTCCTCGGGGGCCCCCGGTTTTAATGTCCTCCGAGGCCACTCTCCCTTGCACTTTTGCACAGAAGACTATTTACAGAGAAGCCGGTGTCTGCAGTCACCATGGAAACCTCCCCGGGCGTGCGATTCACGCGTGTGCCTCTCTCCCCAGCGGGGGGCTCCCCCGGGCGCTGGGCGTGGGCAGCCACACGCGGTGCGGGGACGCGGGATAAACAGAGTGGAGGTGTGGACACGTCAGCGGTGGCGGTGCACTGCCCTGAGGATGGGGGACGGGCGGGGAGGGAGGGGCCAGAGTGCAGACAACAAACCCTTCGGGGTTTCAGTGGAGATCACACCTGCCCAGCGGGGTGCAGGCCTCGTCCAGGTCACCAAGAGGTGTCACCCGAGGATATTTTCCCACTGGTTTTTATAAAGGGTGGAAAGGAGCGGGAAAGACAGAGAGAGACATCGATGAGAGAGAGGCACCTCGATGGGTTGCCTCCCGAATGTGTCCCCATCAGGGACAGGGATCGAGCCTGCAACCCAGGTGCATGCCCTTGACCAGAATCAAACCCAGGACCCTTCAGTCTGTAGGCTGACACTCTATCCACCAAGCCAAACCAGTTAGGGCAAGGTGTGTGATTTTTTAAAAATATATATTTTTTATTGATATCAGAGAGGGAGGGAGAGAGAGAAACATCAATGATGAGAGAGAATCATCGATCGGCTGCCTCCTATGTGGCCCCTCCTGGGCATCGAACCCACCACCCAGGCATGTGCCCTTGACCGAAATCAAACCTGGGACCCTTCGGTTCACAGGCGACGCTCTGTCCACTGAGTCAGACCAGCTGGGGCAAGAGGTATGATTTTTTTAAAACGTATTTTTATTGATTTCAGAGCGGAAGGGAGAGAATCATGGATTGGGTGCCTCCTGCACGTCCCACACCGGGATGGCGTCACAGAAGGGAGGCCACAGGCTGCTTCCACGGCCGGGATGCTGCGTCTGGGATCCCCGGGCTGTGACTGGCCACGTGGAGGAGGCTGACCCACACCGCGACACAGAGGACGCCCGTGTGCGTGGAAACGCGGCCCCACAGTGCACGCCTTCCCGCCAGGAGGGAGACGGATTGCGCAGCACAGAGCAGCGTCTCCGCAAAAGCCGCCCGGCGCACCCATTTCCCGGGAAGGAAAAGGGAAGACGGGCCCAGTGACCGCGCTCTGCTCCATCGCCCTGCCGGCTGCCCTCGAGGTGATGCCTTTCTCGAGAGGGAGCGCCCCCTGGACCTCGCCCTCGGTGCAGTCTCTCTCCTCTGGAAACAGCCTGCCGGGTCTGCCCAGCTGGCTGTCCCCGCCCTCGGGGTGGCTGGCAGGGACTGCAGGAAGCCGCTGATCGGAACAGCTTGTACCGCCCTAGCCCGTGTGGCTCAGTGGCCAGAGCCCGGGTTCGATTCCAGTCAAGGGCACGAACCTTGGTTGCAGGCTGGATACTGGGCTTCTTGTGGGTGTCAACGATGGATGTGTCTCTCTCACATCCATGTTTCTGTGTGTCTCTTCCCCTCCCTTCTACTCTCTCTAAATAATAAAATAAAATAAAATAAAAATATATATCCATCCCTGGGGGGAGGATTAAAAAAACAAATAAATACACGTGCTTTTCATGAACCAAAACGTGGCTGGTGGCAACTTCCTGCCACGGATCCTTAGGAAAGCTTTCGCTGCCGGGCGGGGCGTGGCTCCGAGGTGGAGCATGGACCTGTGAACCGGGAGGTCATGGTTCCATTCCCAGGCAAGGGCACAGGCTCGGGGTGTGGGCTGGACCCCCAGTAGGGGGCAGGCAGGGGGCAGCCAGTGGACGATCCTCATCATTGGTGTCTCTCTCTCCCCCTCCCCCTTCCTCTCTGAAATCAATAATATGTATATTTGTTAAAACTCGCTTAGGCCGAGACCGGTTTGGCTCAGTGGATAGAGCGTCGGCCTGCGGACTGAAAGGTCCCAGATTCAATTCCGGTCGGGGGCATGTACCTTGCTTGCGGGCACATCTCCACCGTGGGGCGTGCAAGAGGCAGCTGATCGATGTCTCTGTCTCATCGATGTTTCTAACTCTCTATCCCTCTCCCTTCCTCTCTGTAAAAAATCAATAAAATATATTTAAAAAAAAACTCGCTTAGGAGAGCAGGGAGCCTGTCTGGCTTTCCATACAGGGGTCTGCTGCACGTCCCCTCCAGCAGCGCCTGCGAACACCCACAAGGGGTGGGTCGCCCCCCGTTTCCCCCTCCAAGGGGGCAGCGAGGCGCACAGGAGCCTCAGCAATCCCTTCCTCTCTGTCCGGGCGCCCCGGCGGCTGGGCTGGCGGGGAGACCGCGGCCGGGGCTTTTCATGTCCTCGCTTTCATCCCCACGCGCGGATCTGCCGGCGACACGGTGATTATGTTTCCGGCTGGCGGGACACCAGGCTTCGCGCTGCCCGCCACGTCCCTCAGACATCAAAACCTCAGCGGCGCTGCTCCGGCTCCTGCCAGGCGCTGCCGTCTGCGTCTGGGTTTAATTTGTGACAAATGGGACCAGCGAGGGAGGTGCGCTCCTCTGATGTCCACGCGCCTCCCGAGCAGAAACAGGGTGCCCGGGGGCTGGCTCCTTGGCGGAAACTAGGACGCTGGCTCCCACCCCACACACCTCTGCCTCCAGGGTAAGAAAGCGGGGCGGGGGGGGGGACCTGGCCCGCTTCCACCTGGTCCTCCCGGCCCCGCCCCGCGGGCCCCCGGCTCTGTGCACGGTATCAGGCGCAAACGCCACCTCGGGGGCATCCCGGTGGCCCTGGGGAAGGACTGGCATTTCGGTGGCACCAGCTCAGTTCATGGACGGCTGCCGTGCGGGGCGGCGAGGACAGGGCGCTACGGGGGCCCGGACGCGGAGCACGCCCTTCAGACTCAGGGCGGAGGTCGGGGAGGCTTCCTGGAATTTTCTAGATGATGCCCTCAGCAAGGCCAAGGCCCTGTAACAGCACAGAGGCCGGCGCGGGCGGCAGACAGGAGACCAGTTCGCTCACCCGGGGCGGTGTGGACGGCACTAGCCTTCTCCTGGAACGCCATGCGGCCAACTGGGCTGGCAGGAGGCTCCGTTAAGGCCCCAGCCGGTTTGGCTCAGTGGGTAGAGAGTCGGCCTCCGGACCAAAGGGTCCGGGGTTCAATCCCGATGAAGGGCACAGGCCCAGGTTGCAGGCTCGATGCCCAGTAGGGGGCGTGCAGGAGGCAGCCCATCAGTGAATCTCTCTCATTGGTGTTTCTCTCTCCCTCTGCTCCTCTGTGAAACCAATAAAAATATACAGAAGGAAAGGAGGGAGGGAGGGATGGAGGGAGGGAGGAAGGAAGGAAAGGAGAAAGGAAGGAAGGAAGGAAGGAAGGAAGGAAGGAAGGAAGGAAGGAAGGGAGGAAGGAAAGAAGGAAGGAAGGAAAGGAGGAAGAAAGGAGGGAGGGAGGAAAAATGGGAGGGAGGGAGAGAGGGAGGGAGGGAGGGAGGGAGGGAAGGAGGGAGGAAGGGAGGGAGGGGTGAGCTTATTAACTGCCCAGGCGGACACCACGGCAGCTCTGACCGTCCTTGTTAAATGGCCATGATTCTCACCATGTGCAGCGCTGAGTCCACCAGGAAGGGCGACGGCTCCCGGGGGCAGACAGGGTTTCGGCAAATCTTGGCACCCACACCCGCCCCCCGGCCCCCGGTTTCGTGGCCTCTGGGGTTGAGTGATTCTTGGCCACATGTGACGGGCGGATCACGCTGTGCTCAGCACTGGGGGGGGAGAGGCTGGCGGAGAGGAGTTCACGGCCAGCCCCTCGGGCCGCCGCCTCTGTAGGGAGCGGGGGCTCCACACTGAGTGGGGAGGGGGAGGGGGAGAGAGCGGGCGGCCGGGTTCCGGCACCTGCGATTCCTGGGGCAGACACCTCGTGGCTGAGAGCCCCGCACACGGGTCCGCAGCGTGTGGGACCAGGGACGGTGAGGCCAGAAGCAGAGGCCGCGTGAGTGGACGGGCATTTCCGGATGCAAATCCCTCCAGAGTTCGTGTGATAAACTGGTTAAGCTAGGAGCTTCCAGGCCAGGTCCACAGACGACAAACAGCTGTTTCTTTTCTTTTCTTTTCTAATATATTTTATTGATTTTTCACAGAGAGGAAGGGAGAGAGATAGAAAGTCAGAAACATCGATGAGAGAGAGACATCGATCAGCTGCCTCCTGCACGCCCCCTACTGGGGATGTGCCTGCAACCAAGGTACATGCCCTTGACCGGAATCGAACCTGGGACCTTTCAGTCCGCAGGCCGACGCTCTATCCACGGAGCCACACGGGTTTCGGCTGTTTCTTCCTTCGGAATAGTCACCGCGTTTAACTCGGGCCCAAATTCCGTGCCTTCCCCAGCCTCCCTCCCTTCCACGTCCGCCCCTCTGACCACACACAGACTGTGGGCAGCGGCCCAGGCTGGGCAGCTCTCAGCGTTCCCGCCCCGGGAGGACATCCCTCTTCCTCCCTGGGGGAGCCCCGTCCCCAGAGCCACATCTCACCGCGGGCACCGCGCACCCCGCGCCCGCCGCCGGTAGTGAGGCTGCGACCTGGTCCTCCCAGCCCCGCCCGCCCTCCCTCGGGCGCCGGAGCGCAGAGGCCTCATTTCCTCGCAGAGTGAGCGGCAGGGCCCAGAGAAACGGGGTGAACCACCAACGAGCGCAGGCGGGATGTGCCGCCCCTAAAGCCGCCCGGAGCGGGGCCCGCACCGCAGAGCAGCGGGGCTGTTACTGACCAGCGGCTCCTGCTATCGGGGCTCCCCGCACCCGCTGCGCCCGATGACACAGACCGAGCCCAACGTCCGGACGTCTCGGGTGGGGGTGGGGGTGGGGCTGGGTTGGCTGGGGGGGAGGGGGCAGAGCTGTCTGCTTGCTGGTGTGATTCCCTGTGGGGCTCCTTGCACCCCCTGAGCTCTGGACATCTCCCACCTGAGCATGGGGAGGTACCCCCACTAGCCCCACACAAAGCAAGGCAGAGCAAAGGCCCGGATCTGCCTGGTCCCACGGCCAGTCCAACCCCAGGCAGGACAGAGGACACAGCCATGCCCCACCCACTGCCACAGGCCCCTTGTCAGTGGGTCCCCAGATGCTGCTCCTGCATCGCACCTGCCCATCCCCACATCTCAGGGGCTCAGAGGCCGCGACAGCCGGTGCCGGCCAGGGTTGGGCCTCTGCGGGCCTGGGTTCGAACTCAGACTAAGCCCTTTCAGAGCTAATCTTGGGGGGCTGATTAACTCCTCCAGCTTCCGTCTCCCCATCCGTAGGTGGGGTGAGAGGGGGTGCAGCAGTGTCCTGTGATGCCCACGTGATGCCCACATAATGGATGGATGTGGGGTCTTGTCCGGTTCTGGTGCCTCGTCATGCTCAGGGACTGAGGACAAGACTCCGGGCAGAAAAATACACAACACAGCGCACACAGGGGGTCCCGCGAACAGGCATGCCACAGGCCGGGGGCCGGGAAGCCACAGGCTGGGGAGCTGGGCCCGGGAACGGGGCACCAGGCCCTCAGTTCCAGACTCCGGCGGGTCTGCTGCTTTCGGCACACGCGGGGCAGCAAGCGGCCCTTCACACCGCTGGCTCCACCATCACCATCATTAGACCGAAAGCCCGGTTTTCAGTTCACACTCATCATCTCAGAATCTACCATCGCTCTCCCATATATACACACACACACTCACACACACACACACACACATACACTCTTACACACACATACACACCCTCACACACATATACTCACACACACACTCACACACACACACTCACACACACTCACACACACATACACACACTCACACACATATACACACACACCATGCACACACTCTCACACTCACACACACACACTCACTCATACACTCACACACTCACACACAAACACACACACACTCACATACATATACACTCACACACACACACTCACACACACACACTCCCTCCCTCACGACAGCCAGTGCTTCACACACCTGGCTCTTCTCTCCAGAGTCTCCTTGAATGTGCAAACGGGCACACAGTTATCACCTCCCTGTCTGCACAGAAATAAGATACCGTGTACACTTTTCTGTGACATTTCCCCCTGAAGCTGTGGCTTTGGCACACACAGAGGTCCCGTGTTCTCTCTCAGTTCCTCCACTGATTTCATGGACCTTATTTTGTTTACTACTGAGGCTGTATAGGCTGCTCCCGAGTTTCTGCTATTCTAAGCAACGCTCCAAATACTCATATCCTTCAAAATGCACGTGGGCCCGGCCGGCGTGGCTCAGGGGTTGCACCAGGAGGTCACGGTTCGATTCCCGGTCAGGGCACAGGCCCAGGTTGCAAGCTCGATCCCCAGTGTGGGGTGTGCAGGAGGCAGCCGATCCATGATTCTCTCTCATCGTTGGTGCTTCTCTCTCTCTCTCCCTTCTTCTCTGAAATCAGTAAAAATATGTGTTTAAAATAGTCTGATTTGAGCATCTGTCATTTGCCACCCCAGCTGTCGGGGACGGAGCGAAATAGACCCCGAATAGCACATGCGCCTGTCTATCAGCTGCCATGTTAACGTCCACGCTGCTCATCCTTGGGGGGAGAGCCACACCCTCATTCCCCGGAGAGTTCATTTCTCTGGGTGCGTCTCGCCCTGAAGAACAACTTGTCATCCCGTGTTCGCCTCGTGGCCCCACCAGCTCCCTCAAGCCCTCTCGCTCCTGCTTGACGTTAAGAAAGCAGAAATGGGGGGTTTCGACTTCTAATTTCATTATCCCCCTCACCGCCCGCCAGATTAAATTTTAAAGGCTAACGGCGTTTTCTGCTGCCGCACGCCGAGCTGCGGCTTTTAGCGAAGCGCGTGCCGTCTTTTATTTATGCTCCCAATTTGCCGCCTCCTGGAAAAGGATTATCAATGTTTAATTTGGCTTTTATTAGGGCGTTCTTCTTGCGGGAGTCGCGGAGAAACGTCCCTTCCTGATGTATCTCCTGATGACTGTGCTCTCATTTCAGGGTCCCTGTGGACACAGGCTCCAGGCAGCTGGTGCTGATGGAGGGGGACAGCCCGGTCCGGCAGGCTGGCCAGGACCGCCTCGGGGTGATACCGAGTTAAGCCCCCGGAGACTGATTCCCGGGTGTGTCTGGACCGCATCCTCTGGCAGCCACGGGGCAGGGGCCAGGCCCGAGCCAGGAGCTCGCCCTGGTGCAGGCGAGGCCGGCGTTTGTCAGGCAGCTTGTCGCTGGGTCCCTGCCGGGCGACTCAAAGGTGCCTGCTGCGGGTAGGAGCCCTCTGGTCGATGCCCACGAGGCTGGGGAGTGAGCACCCGGCCCCGTGAACAGGCCTCCTCCTGTCTGTCCCCCGAACCTGAGTCCCATGCCACCCGGCGGAGGTACTGACTGATGGAGGAGCAGCTCAGGACGAGACGGGTCCCTGATGGGAAGCCCTGGCCCCCTGACATCGGCGTGCCAGACCCTGGGGCTGAGGTGGGCACGGCGCCCCCTCCGCCCGCACGGGCTCTCCCAGGGTCAGACAGAGGCTCTGTGCAGGGCGGGGGGGGGTGGTGGTAGAGGGAAGGGAAGGAGTGAGGCTCGGTGCTGGGGAGAGAAGGAGAGAAGGGAGAATGGAGAAGGGGTGCACGTTCTATTGATCGCTATCATGAAATGTCTCCTCTCAGGAATCCAACAGGTGAAAGCTAAGCCCCCTCCTACAGCCCTGAGCCCTCATACAGCCCCGAGCCCTCGCAGAGGTTGGAGCAAACTGAACGATCACCTAATGGAATGTGTTTATTTTATAACAGAGGAAAACAGGCCTCGCCGACCGTCTGACCGTCTGACCATCTGACCGTTCACCTGGTAGCTGTGACGCGCAGTGACCACCAGGGGGCAGGCACTCCCACCAGGGAGCCCAATTCCTCTCTGAACTAGCCATGGGTCGGTTGCTGCTGGGGCACTGTCGGCCCCGAATCTGCTTCACCCCGGAATCAGAGAGGAGGGAGCCCGATTCCGGAGTGCATCACCCGAGAACCGCCCTCTCACAATCTGGGCCCCCTTGCGAGATGCTGGAGAGCCGGTCTCCTCCGACCCCCACAGGCCAGGCTGAGGGACCCCACTGGTGCACGAATCCATGCACTGGGCCCCTAGTAGTCAATATAGTACAGTAAAGGCCTTTGGCTCCAACTTCCGTTTAAGTATTTTTTTAAAAAAATATATTTTTATTTATTTTTTACAGAGAGGAAGGGAGAGGAATAGAGAGTTAGAAATACCGATGAAAGAGAGACATCAATCAGCCACCTCCTGCACGCCCCCTACTGGAGACGTGCCCGCAACCAGGATACATGCCCTTGACCGGAATCGAACCTGGGACCTTCCAGTCCGCAGGCTGACGCTCTATCCACTGAGCCAAACCGGTTTTGGCCTGTTTAAGTCTTGACTCTCAGGGCACAGTCCTGCTGACTGGATGACCTTGGGGATGTGACTGCTCTCCTGCTGGCCGGCTGAGATCACAAGCAAAGTGCTGGGCACCCGGCCGGGACCCAGGCACTGATGTGGCGACAAAGCCTCGGCCATCCCAGTCCCCGGAGGACACCAGGCTGTGTCTCCCTTTCCCAAACATGCACACCCTCTCCCCGGGGGGTGGGCGCCCCTGAATCCCACAGTGCCTCCCCGAGGCTCGGTGCCCGGTGCTCACTCCCCAGTCCCGTGGGCATCGACCGGAGGGCTCCTACCCACAGCAGGCACCTTCGAGTCGCCCGGCTGGCGTGGCTCGTGGTTGAGCGTCAACCTATAAACCAGGAAATCCTGGTCAGGGCACAGGCCTGGGTTTCGGACTTGATCCCCCGTGATCTCTCTCATCATTGATCGATCTCTCTCTCTCTCCTCTCCCTCCGTCTCTGAAGCCAATTTTTAAAAAGTCCATTGAATCAGCCTTTGGTGGAAGGCCATGCCCCTCTCCCTCTGCCCCCCTGGATGGGGCTCGAGGCTGGTCGTGGTGCCCCCACAAACGCCCCCTCCTGTCCAGGATGACGCGATGGGAATGGCCATGGGGGCGGCTGTCAGCAGGCGGCGGAAGCACATGTTTGAACACCGGAGTCTTTTATGGACTTCCGAGCCGTGAGCCCTTTCCAGCTAATGGCAGGGACACGCGATCCCATTGGGGGACAATGGTGTGTGACATGATCGTCCACCTGCACGGATTCACACATACACACGAATTCACACACCCTCACGGATTCACACACCCGCACAGATTCACACCCCTCCCCCATGGATTCAGTTCCTCTGATGCTGAGACCTGTCTGCTCTGCACCCCCACCCCCCAGGCCTCAATGCCTCGTTTATAAATGACACTTTATCATAGGTGTGCATGTACAGAGAAAAACATACTACACAGCATAGGCTTGGGACACATCCTGAATTGCAAAGGACGGACCACTGTACAATCATTTGTTCTATTTTCTAGCTATTAGTGTATTTGTCTACCTTTTTGTTAATCCTCACCCGAGGATCCCATTGATTTTTAGAGAGAGTGGAAGGGAGGGGAGAGACAGAGGAACATCGATGTGAGAGAGACACAGCAATCAGTTGCCTCCCACATGCACCCCGGGATCGAGCCTGCAACCGAGGTTCATGCCCTTGATCAGAACTGAACCTGGGACCCTTCAGTCCATTTGTGGATGCTCTACCCACTGAGCGACACTGGCCAAGGCTCTTTGTACTGTTGTGTTTTGTTTTTTTTTCCTGCTTCACAAGAATGTACAATCCAGGGAGAAGGGATTTGCCTGTTTTGTTGGCCATTTTATTTGAATCGCTTGAAAGGGTCTCTAATACGGAATCGAGGCTCGATCTAGTATTTTTGACGAATGTAGAAATAACAAATTTCAACCGACCCCGAGGTTTCAGGAACTGGTATTGAATTAAAGCAGTGAGCTAGCACTGAATGGTTACAGCAGCTGCGTTCATAATGGGTTCTTTATGATTAATCTGTGGTTATTTCAAAGACGTTTATTGAGCAAGAAGACGCAAGAGACAGCCAAATTGCACTTACAATTCTTCTTTGGTGCCACATACACGTATATCGGGGTGATATATTGCACAGCAAAACGGTGCTAAAAATGACTTTGCTTTTAGCTGCCTTGAGGTTTTCCGTTTACCGGTACCTCAGCCTAGATGATTATTTCCCCCCAAAATATTTTTATGGCATCATTTCCTCGGAAGATATAAAGATTCCCTGCTTTGAAAACAATAGCATGAGTGTTATTTGACAAGAAAAGAATGATTTGCATATATTCCACACAGTAAGATACCAATGAAGAGGACAAGATATTAGCAAAACACATAACTGAGAAAAGATCCGTTTATAGAATATAGAACTAACTTCTCTAAATCAATAAACAGATCAGCGACAAAACAGAAAAATGAGCCTCAGAAGTAAATAGGAATTTTACAGAAAAAGAAGTACAAACAGCTATAGAGTCCCACCATATCACAATGAGCTCAACTCCATCAGCTGTTGGCAAAGGCAGATGAAGCCACAGGAGATTCCAGGGAACACCTAGAGATAGGCAAAATAAAATAAAATAAAATAAAATAAAATAAAATAAAATAAAATAAAATAGAGAACTTGCCAGTACACATGGGGCGGGGCGTGGAGCTTAGGGACTAAGACAGTGCTGGGGGGTGAGAGACGGTGGCTGCGCTGAGCTGGTTTGAACCACGAAGGTGAAACTCACGCCTTCTGTTTCCCAGCCGGTTCCACACCGGATGCGTAAGAAGGAAAAACTCCCCTTTGTTTAAGGGAGTCACTCGTAAGAATGTTCTTCCCGCTGTCCCGGAAATAACACCACCACACACCAACACCCCCCGAAAACAACCCAAAGTCCCCCTAACACGAGAGCAGCTAACCCTTCTGATGCCCCTGCAGGGGAATCTTATTCAGCCAAGAACACGCGTGAACGCCAGCGGCACAAATCAATGTGGACACCACCCCAGAAACACATTGCAGTGGGAAATTTCACGGCCCATGGTTTCAGTGAATGGAAGTCACTTGCGGCCTAAATATGCCATAGAACGTTCCAGAAATACGCAGTGGGTATGTTTTACGTCGCCCACTCTTCTGAGTAGCGTGATGGAATCTGGCCCGCCCTCTTCCGTTCCAAGCAGGACACGAATGGCCCCTTTGTCCACTGTCTCCATGCTGTTGACTCTCCCGGTCCTTCGGTCACTCAGGAAGTGGCCTTCTGGGATAGAAGATGGACTGGTGGGGGACCTCGGTGCTGGTGTTTGAGGAACCCTTACTTTACCTGCTAATGGCCCCCAAGTGCAAGGCTGGTGAGGCTGGCAATTCGGGCATGCCCAAGAGTAGCTAGAAAGTGCTTTTTTAGAGCGTGTCTGGGAAAAACACGGTATAGATGGGGTTTGGTATGTCCCTGGTTTGGGGTACCCACCGTGGGGCGGGTGTCTTGGAACAGGTCTCACACAGATAAAGAAGAACTACTGTGGACTGACTCAATGATTCCATTTTCCCACATTCAAGACAAAAAATGTTTAAGGATTCATGCAAAAATGTTTAAAAAAAAACTATAAAGAAAGCAAGAGGGTGAGAAGCATACATTCAACATAGTGATAAACTCTGGGGTATCTGGGAAGGCAGATGTAAATATTTTCTCACCCTCCTTTTTTAAAATTTAAAAATTTTTTTATGATTATTTCAGAGAGAGAAGAATGGAGAGGGATAGAGAGGTAGAAACATCAATAAGAGAGGAACATCCGGGGAAACTGGTTTGGCTCAGTGGGTAGAGCGTCGGCCTGCCGACTGAAAGGTCCCGGGTTCGATTCCGGTCAGGGGCATGTACCTTGGTTGCGGGGACATCTGCAGTAGGGGGTGTGCAGGAGGCAGCTGATCGATGTTTCTCTGTCATCGATGTTTCTAGCTCTCTGTCCCTCTCCCTTCCTCTCTGTGAAAAATCAATAAAATATATTTCCAAAAATAGAGAGAGAGAAAGAGGAGCATCCATTGGCTGCCTCTCACATACCCCACACTGGGAATAAAACCTGCAACCCGGGCCTGTGACCTGACTGGGAATAGAACCGGCGACCTTTGCTTCCTGGGTGGATGCTCAACCAACTGAGCCACACCGGCCAGGCTTTTCATACTCTTTCGATGTGTGTGTGTGCGGCATCATTATTCTTGACACCGGAGCCAAAATTTGAGTGGGGGTGCATCCGCCTCTGTGGGGTGTTCACAGGGGCACGGATGTTTGTCTCAGTCTCTGAGATGTCAATCACAGTTGACCCCTCATGCCAACTACTTTCCACTAAATTCATTTCTTCCTGGGCATCTTATCCAGTGCCTCCTGGGTGGGCATGCTTTCCCAGGTGCTGCAGAGTTACGGAGGGATTCATCCCCACGGAATTCTGAAACACGAATCCTACCTTCGGGAACCACAAATTTAACTGGAAACATAAAGGCACGCACAGGAGGAAACCTACAGATCGATTCAAATACTGTCATGTGTTGTTCCCTCAGGAAAGAAATGTATCTATCACTGCGTAGGGAAAGCTGTTGCTCTATCCTATCCGTTGAAGAAATTAAAGATTTTTGCCAGCTGGAGCTCAGGTTCACAATGAAGGTGTGCCTTACAACTACAAGCCATTGATGGTCTGCTTAATGCTTTCAACAGATGTAAATTTCTTTCATTATCATATGTCACCTTCCAAGTCTCCAGAATTTCAACATAAAAGGCATTGTAGTTGTAGCGTTGGAGTTGAGGAGATACAAGTATTTTTTAAAATATATTTTAGTGTGTGTGTGTGTGTGTGTGTGTGTGTGTGTGTGTTTCAGAGAGGAAGGGAGAGGGATAGAGAGCTAGAAACATCGATGAGAGAGCGCCTCCTGCACACTCCCCACTGGGGATGTGCCCGCAACCAAGGTACATGCCCTTGACCGGAATCGAACCTGGACCCTTCCGTCTGCAGGCCGACGTTCTATCCACCGAGCCAAACCGGTCAGGGCACAAGTTTGGTTTTAGTGAAATCCACTTGGGAAGAGGGGTCAACGCATTGATGTTCCAAGTAACTAGAGTAAACTCACGCATCAATTTGAAGAGGATTGACACGGTCATGGTATTGTCCTTCCAGAGCATATATCTCCGTTTACTCAAGTCACTTAATAAATCTCAACCAAACGGGGGGCTTTTCTTTTCACGAGGTTTTTGCCACCTTTCCTGCTGAATGTGTTTTTAGGTCTTTCTAATGGTTGTCTATTGTGAACGGTTTTCCTCTATTTCAGGTTCGAACTGGTTGCTGCTAACATAGAGGAGGAGTATTTGCCTCTCTTGTGGCATTTATCTCGAGTCTAGCATCTCTTCTGAATCCTCTTACTATGGATAGTGACCACATCACATTTCCGGTTTTAATAGGCTTCTGTGCAATATTTAGGAAGTTTTCTTCTAGTCCTATTTGCTTTGATTTTTACAACATTAACAATAGGTACTGGAAACTATATATATATATATATATATAGTTTTAGAGAGGAAGAGATAGAAACATTAGTGATGACAGAGAATCATTGATCGACTGCCTCCTGTACACCCCGCACTGGGGATGAAGCCTACAACCCGGGCCTGTGCCCTGACTGGGAATCAAACCGTGACCTCCTGGTTCATAGGTGGATGCTCAACCACTGAACCACACCAGCCGGACGGTAGCGGATTTTTAATGACCGTGTTTAACTGTTGAGTCCATCTCTTTAGGGCAAAGTGGAGCCAGCCATGCTACACCAGAACGTCAGTCACGTGATCAAGCCATGAATGGGGACCAGCCATTCTGTGGCATCATTTTTACCCCAGACGCTAACACCACAGCTTCTCCGGTGTTCCTTTCTGCTGCGTATCAGCCGCGTGTCAGCTGGAACCGCCTTCTCTTCCGGAGGGAGGCTCCGTACCGACCATGTGAAGGGTCCGAGGACCGGGCACATACGAAGTCTGGGACCCCGCCACCTTCACTCGCCCGCAGGGGCTGGGCTTGGGGGAGCACTCTATATTATGCATCACGTCCGACCTCGTTGAGGAGCCCAGGGTTTGCTGTCCTTTTGTTGCTCCCTCACGTGAACCAGGCGCAGACTGAACATTAGGGAACAACCCATGTCTCTCGGAGGCGCAGATGGCACCGTGACAGGACCTATTTATCAAGACGGGAAAACGGGAAAGCGAGCGGCATCCAGCGGCACGCACACACGGCTTTCCAACGCGCCGAGACGTCGGGGGGAGAGAGCGAAGCGCAAAGGCAGTCGCCGCGTCCCTTCTGACTCGCTGTCAAGTGCCTGGTGAAGGATGAGGAAGGTTTTCTAAACACCTTCCTCCCTCCCTGCGCGCCAAGCACGGGCCTCCAATTAATTCACTATTTATGACTCCTTCCCCTAATGGATGTTCCAAGTCCCTGGCAACTAATCCATCCACGGCAGACTCACACCCACCAACGTGCTGTTTTTATTCCAGAAGGAAAAGAGAACAGCGCTATGGATGCTTCTGCACAGCAGATCGGAACTGCACGGACCAAACCAGAAAAGCGACACGGTCCTTGCAAGATACTTAATTTTAACACCCAAAATCGATATATTTTTAAAAATATATATTTTATTGCTTTTTTACAGAGAGGAAGGGAGAGGGATAGAGAGTCAGAAACATCGATATGAGAGAGAGACATCGATCAGCTGCCTCCTGCACGCCCCACAGTGGAGATGTGCCTGCAAGCAAGGTACATGCCCCCAACCGGAATCGAACCCAGGACCCCTCAATCCGCAAGCTGACGCTCCATCCACTGAGCCAAACCGGTCTCGGCCGATATGTTTTTTTACTTTTCGTAGGCAACTACTAGTCCCTGGAGGATCTGGAAGGCTTATAACATACACATTGTTAACTAAATACGTCCTTTATTAAAATGTCTTTGCCCGGGTAGTTGAGCCTTTTAAAGGGCAAGTAAAGACCACCAGGATGTAACAGCCCCGCTCCTCAGCTGGTAACACTGCCACTGGGAGAGAGCAGCCTTTCAAGAGATGATCTCAGACAAGACTTCCAAGAACCGCCTTCCGAAAACAGGTGTTTGAAGAAGCAGAAGAAAGAAAGTGGCAAAGATCAAGAGCCGCGAAGTTGTCAGGAAAGACAAATAGGTCTATGGCATAAAAGAGACTTAAAAACAATCCCAGCGATAAATGCGAACTTGGAACATGATGGAGGAGGAGGGAGGTGCAGCACGCCGGCAGAGATAGGAAGACCCACACACAACGTGACACCCGGAAAGCTAGTCTTCAGGTGGAAAGGGATCACATTGGATCCCCAGTTCACGCCGTTTCCAAATGGATTAGGATGACAAATGCCAAGGAGAAGAAATTGATAAGCGTGCACAAGATAATACATTTTGTGTATTACTCTAGAGAGCACTTTGTTTTCTTATTAAAAATTGTTTTAATTTATTTCAGAGAGAGGAAGGGAGGGAGGAGAGGGGAGGGAGAGAGAGAGAGAGAGAGAGAGAGAGAGAGAGAGAGAAACAAACATCAATGACGAGAGAGAATCATTGATCAGCTGCCTCCTGCACGCCCCACACTGGCGATCGAGCTCACAACCTGAGCAGGTGCCCTGACCTGGATCCAACTGGGGACCTCCTGGTTCATTGGCCGATGCTCAACCCTGGAGTCATGCCAGTTGGGCCACAAGGTGAGTCTTTTTATGGGAGGCACACATCCTTCTTTATCCCCATCCCCACCAACCCTCTGGGTCTCCCCCAGACCATTTTGTTGGTTTGGCTGGTTTATGAAAATGCCTGAGTGTGTAAGCCTTGCAAAGGAAGGAGATGACCAGGGAAGTAAGAGTGACTTTCCGAACTCAAGAGAAAGAGCTCTTCATCTGAGACAGCAGAGATGGCAAAAGGGAGGAGAGACATTTGAAAAGAGAAATTAGCAAAGGCAAGGACTTAAAGAAGGAAGTACAATATTGTTTAAAAGGTTAGCGAGGATGCCAAAGAAGAAAACACCAGGGTACAGCTCAAAACTTCCCCTGAAGGGGTTTTGATGTGGCCCTATGGTTACAAACATCTTTACTGAACTATCTGTCCCAATCTCCTCGTCTCTGCCTCCTGAGATCAGGTACCCCTCCTACCCCCCACCCCACGCACACAGCTTCACCTCCTCCCACAGGTGTGATGTTTAATATGATGCGTGTTGCTTCTAGGCCCCCCCTTGACTAAGCTTGGTACTAGTCCTTCAGGCTTCTCCGGGCAAAATCTTTCCTGGTTTTGCCTGGAAAGGTCTCGCCTTTGTAAAAACAAAGTCTGCCTAGAGCTCCCATGAATGTGTAAGAAGCTGTCCTTTTCTGAGCTCTGGGAAGAACTCAACCATTTCCTGTTGAAATCCGTTCTCTTTCTTTTCTGCTTCAGGAACTTTGAAAGCTCCCCGTCACACCTGCTCCTCAGGAGCATGCTCCTGCGTTTCCGGTGCTGAGGAAAGCTGCGTCTCCAAACGTCAGGATAATGGATTGCTTCCATCGCTGCAGTAAAACCCCCTCCTTCACTTTCTCCTCGGGGAAGCAGTGTCCCGTCGATGTCGTCCCCTTGGGAAGGGCGGACGTGCTGTTTCAGTTGAGCAGGCTGGTCAATCCCGTCAGATAAGCCGTTACTGTTTTTCTCGGGCGAATTAATTAGCTGCTTAATTGAGCTAAACAGATGTATGGGTTTCTTGGGTATTTCACGGACAAAACCACCAGGAAAATCAATAGCTCGATACGTCACCCTTCAGACAAAGTGATCTGTTTGGCATTTCTTCACCTTTGCAGTTAAGTTTGGGCTCAGCTCCTTATCCTTGGGAGGCGTTGTGTACGCAGGCCCAAAGCTCACACGCCTCTCGTGTGGGTGGGCCGTGAGGGATCTGTCACAAGCCTGCTGAGGAGAGGTAAGTTTCTTCCTCAAGAAACTGATGTCCGGAGATCACGATTTATAGAGATTTTATATGTAAATATGTTTTTAAAAATATTTTTAATTGATTTCAGAGAGGAATGGAGGAGAGATAGGCACCCAGGCATGTGCCCTGACCGGGAATCGAACTATGACCCTCTGATTCATAGATCGACACTCAACCACTGAGCCACGCCATCTGGGTGACTTGTAAATACTTTTTAATGCAAGACAGTGCTCTCTGCACCAGTGATCCCAAATAAAAATGATAAAGTTCCTTCCTTCAGTGAGTGACATAGGTGCTTATGTGGGTGGGTTCGACTTAACGGCGAAAATTGCATTACGTCGTGCCATAGAAACTGATCTCCGACATAACCAGAAGACCTACTGTATGCAGTTTGGGCTCAACCAGGTCTAAAAGACAAAGAATAGGTAATTTCCTATAGGCCTAAAGGTTGCAATTTGTTCCCCGGTTGGGGCACAGACAGGAGGCAATAATCAATGTGTCTCTCTCATATCAATGTCTCTCTCTCTCTCTCTCTTCCTTCCTTCCTTCCTCTCACTCTAAAATAATAATTTTAAAAAAGAACACAGATGTTTAGTGAGGAACTGGGTGAAGAAATAAAAGGGTGGTTCTGTTAGGAAGCGAGAAAAAGAGCAATGGATATTGGACAAGCCACCGATACCACCGTCGACACTGACTTCATCGTTTCTCCCCGTCGAGGGAAGGCGGCAACGACAGACAGAACAGTGACCACCGACGACGTTACGTGCTGAGCGGCGGCCTCATCAGCCGAGCGGGAATTACCCGTGAGCGACATGACTGTTCCCACAAGTCCTCCTGTCTGTGCCTCCGCGTGAACATAAGCCTCAGCGACATTCCCATCACAGCACGCCATGCACCCCGGGGGTCATCTGCAAGCAGCCAAAGCACCTACACCAGGGGTCGGCAAACTCCTCAGTCCGCAGAGCCAAATATCAGCAGCACAACGATGCAAGTTCCTTTGGAGAGCCACATTTTTTACACTAAAACTTCTTCTCACGCCACTTCTTCAAAATAGAGACTCGCCCAGGCCGTGGGATTTCGTGGAAGAGCCACGCTCAAGGGACCAAAGAGCCGCCTGTGGCTCGAGAGCCGAGGTTTGCCAACCACGGACTTATACTCACTTGATAAATGCCATGGGAGCTATGAATACATCTCGCGGGAGAGGTGTGAACCGACTATTACGGGAACGCGAGGGAGGAAAATGCCTTCCCAGCAAAGAGTCACGGCAGGTTTACATGCTCCTTTTGCGCCTTCTGGGTGATGATCTGAGCTGAACACAAAAAGCCCGCAGCTCTCTAATATCCGCATTAACTTAAAAAAGAAAGCGATTTCCCCCCCCAAACAGTGGCTTTCTCTTTGGGAAGGAAGAGGGAAGCCCAGTCAAACTGCCTTGGTCTCGGCAGGCACGCTCGCCACGCTGCTAGCGGAGTCTTTGAGAGGCCGAGAACACGTGTGTGATCAAAACTGGGAAAGCTGTTTTCAGAGGAGGAAAATCAGCAGATCCGAGAGGTCCCTTTGCACCACAAAGGCACAGCTGGCGATGGGCAGCCTGTGAGCCCCAGCCACAGGGAGAGCGGCAATTCTTTTATTTTTTAAAATATATTTTATTGATTTTTTTTACAGAGAGGAAGGGAGAGAAACAGAGAGTTAAAAACATCAACCAGCCGCCTCCTGCACACCCCCTACTGGGGATGTGCACAACCAAGCTGCATGCCTTTGACCTGAATCGAACCTGGGACCTTCCAACCCTCCAGCCAAGCTCTATCCACTGAGCCAAACCGGTTTGGGTGAGAGCAGCGATTCTGAAGAGGATGGAGAAGAAAGAGAAGGACCAGGCAGGGGCTCGCGCCTCTCTCCATGGTGCTGAAGGCCGTCGCTGGAGTACCTCAGCCTTGAGTACTCCCATTGATTTTACCTTTTGTAATACATTTTTAATTTTTATTTATTTTATTTTATTGTAAATCTTTATTGTTGAAAGTATTACCTATACCCCCCCTTTTAAAAAGTATCTTTATTGATTTCAGAGAGGAAGGGAGAAGGACAGAGAGAAACGTCAATGATAAGAGAGAATCACCTATTGGCTGCCTCCTGCGCCCCCTTCCCCCTCCAAATACACACCCTGGGGATGGAGCCCGCAAACTGGGCATGTGCCCGGACCGGGAATCGGGCCGTGACCTCCTGGTTCCCAGGTCGACCCTCAACCCCTGAGCCACACCAGCGGGGCGTATTCCCGTTGTAAAGCCGCCTTCAGTCTGGCCTCACGCGCTCTCCGTAAGGGAGCAATAACAAATTAACTTACATTATAATTAGCCGGGAGACTTGGCGCGCTGCGTACAAAGACACAGATGTCTCCGACTTCGTAATGACTTGGGAAGGCGGTTGCAATAAGAATATGCTCAGCCGCTTGCCCAGAACATCGAGAAGCGAACGTCTCCGAAGCTCCGCTGGCTGGAACGCGGCGGCTCCGACTTCCCCCTCCCTCGGATAAAACCGCTCTCCCCGCTGCTGGAACCCGTCAACTCACCGCCTCACCACTGCACGAGGCTATGTGGATGGATTCACATCTTCTGAGACGACAAAAGCTGCCGGGGACTCGTGATTATCTTGAGTGCTCGTCTCTTTGAGTTGATTAATTTAATGAGAACCTCGTCCCTAGCATCTAGCTACGACCACATGTGCCTCGAGGGACTGCTAGTTTGAGGGGGATGGAGATGATTGTGGGGCGGGCTAGGGGGAGCAGGATTGGGGGGGAGGGGTCCATGCAGTCGGGTGCTTTGGGAATCCTGAGTGTCTACTGGCTAGAGAGACAGATAAAAGGTCAACCTCCCAGGTTCACTTTGGCATACCCGTCACTTCAGAAGTTGGGGGGAAGGGCAGAAAGTGGGGACTCTCGGAGCTGACTCTCTCTCCTTCAACTCATTGCTGGCTCCCCTGTGGTCAGCTACCTGTGGTGTTCTGGCTCCAAGCAGCGGCCTCTTGCATGCAACAGTTGAGCACCTACTGCATGCAAGACCTCCTACAATGACCGGGATTATTCTACTTCGCCCTGAGAGCAGCCGCCGCTATCCAGGCCAGGCCGTGCTCACAGACAAGGACACCGAGACACCTATCGGACACTTGTCACCGGAAGTGGCAGCTGGAGGGCGGGAGCCCAGGCTCCGGAGGCCATGTTCCCCAGGGGTGCTCCTCTCTCGGGACTCCCGGCCTCTTCGTGGTGACCTTTTCCCACGTGGCTCCCATTTGGGTTCGTGTTAATCCCCTCTCTGTCCCGAAGGCTCCCCTGTTCCGGAAATGCCTCATTCTTTACTGGCCGCAACTTTTCCCCTCTGTGGACCCATCATCTTTCAGAGAGAGGAAGGGTGAGGGAGAGAGAGAAACATCCATGACGAGAGGGAATCCTGGATCGGCTGGCTGCCTCCTGCACGCCCCCCACTGGGGATGGAGCCCGTCACGCAGGCCTGTGCCCTGACCGGGAATCGCCCTGCAACCTCCTGGTTCGTGGGTCGAGGCTCCACCACTGAGCCACGCCGGCCAGGCATCTGTGAGCCATCTTTTCTACTCCATCTGTTCTGGCCGGGGGCTGCCAATCTAACATTCTACCCTGTTCCCAGGGACCTCGGCGAACATTGGCCCGTGGCAACACCTAAGCCCTCTACGTCCTGGAAAAGAAGGCAGGAAAAGCGGAAGAAGGGAAAGAACTAACCACTGAACAGCCCCAGCGAGGGCTCCAGGTGTTTTCTATAAATGCTCTAACCACTGAGCTCCCCATCTAGGGCTCCAGGTGTTTTCCGTAAATGCGTCTAATTCTCCGCGCAATGTAGCAATCAACAGAAGCGAGTCTTCTATCAACCCAGGAAGTTCTCTCTCGCGTCATTCTTGTGGCCACATCCTTTCTAAACGGTGTTGACCCGACCTCACCCAATTCCGAGGAGAGTTCGGGGTAAATGGGTAAACCCCCTGCAGACTCCCTCCTCCTCGTCCCAGGCACTCCGGAGCCTTTCCCGGGCTTAATTAAGCAGGAGTAATTGAATTATGTATTTCTTTAACCCAGGCGCACCTCGGCCTTATCATTTCACTAAACGGTTGCCGGCGCCGAGGGTTGACAGAGGCGGTGACGGAAGGCCGGGGACGAGCCTCCGGGCGGCTGAGGCTGGGGGACGGTGGGCCCCGGCTGTCACGTCAGCGGCTTAGCGGGGGGAGGGGGCGCTCTCTGAGGCCTGACTCGCCTTTGCCGAAGACGGATGGCCTGTCGGGGTATGTAAATAGGAGAGCAGAGATGGCTGTGCGTATTCGCTCATAAATTAAAAGCAGGGCTCGCTCCCAGATCCGAGTGACAACAGGGACATGGGCCTGGACCGACGGAATGAGGCAGCTGCGTCCCCTTAACTGCGACCCGCGGTCCGTGTCCTGGAGCCATCGGGCCTCGTTGACCCAGCGGGGTGACAGGGAGGCGAGAGAGAGCGAGGGCACGTCGCAATCCCGGGTCGCCTCGCCGGTTTATGGCGCAGAGCGTGACCGTCCGGAATAGCGGGGGGCCTGAGCCCTGGCCCTCATCCTGCCCGTCGTCCCGGGGTGCCCGGCGCTCGGCCCCGGGAAGGGGGAACGGGAGCCGGGGCTGGGGCCCGGGTGGTGTCCTGTCCCTGCATCCGGGGCTTCGGTCACAGGCTCCTCGGCGGTATTTGGTCGCAGGTTGTAATGACTCGTTAATCCACGTGGTAATGACACGTTAATCCGTATTTAACGTCTTCCCTCCTCACGCTGGTGGGAAAGGGGGGGAAATCAACAGGAACACGTTGTTTGATTTTCTAGTTATTTATTACTATTTAAAAAAAATCTTTACCTGAGGCTATTCTTCCACTGATTGACAGAGAGTGCGAGAGGGAAAGACGGAGAGAAATATCGATGGGAGAGAAACACAATGATTGGTTGCCTCCTGCACGCGCCCCGACCGGGAGAAGCCTGCAACCGAGGTAACGTGCCGTTGAGGGGAATCGAACCCAGAACTCTTCAGTCCACAGGCCGACGCTCTAGCCACTGAACCACACTGGCCAAGGCTGATTTATTTCTCAGTTAGCATTGATGCTCCGTCCGGCTGGGGGCTGCCTTTTAGAAAACGACAACCAGACAAAATGTAAAGAAGAAACAAGAAGCCGGAGAAGGAGGAGACGGTGGAGAGGAAGTACAGTCCGGGTCCCGCAGGCTGAGCACCCCGGCTGACGGGAGCAGGACCAGGCGGCTCCCCCTTCGAAGGCGGGAGGAGGGCGCCGCGTCAGGGCCCAGAAGACACTGGGCGTGAGCGCCAGGGGCACCTCGGCTCCCGAGCGCAGCCTGTCCTGCTCCCGGGGGGCCGCTTCCCGAAGGGGATTCTCGACCTTCCGCTCAGAGATGTCATCTTCACCCCAAGTCAGTGGTTCTCAACCTTCCGAAGGCCCTTTAATACAGTTCCTCATGTGGTGGTGACCCCCAACCCCATAAAATTATTGCTACTTCGTCACTGTCATTTTGCTACTGTTATGAATCATAATGTAAGTATCTGTTTTCCGATGGTCTTAGGCGACCCCTGTGAAAGTGTCATTTGACCTCCAGGGGGGTCGCGACCCACAGGTTGAGAACCACTGCCTCAAGCAGTCTCTCGAGAGCTCCCAGGCAAAGCTGCTGTGTGTGCGCCTCCCTGTGAAGCTGGATGAACGGGGGAGGGGGGGCAGAGGAGGACACCGGGGGGGGGGTGAGGGAGGAGGGGAGATGGGTCACCAGGCCCCGCGCCCTTCACCTTGGGGCCGGTGGACGATCGTGGGTCCCCGTGGTGCTGCTTTCCCGGGGCCGCTCATCACAGGGTGACATTTATGAAACCAATAAAGTGTGGAGTCCATTATGGTTTATGGCCGAATCTTGAGCGGGAGCCTTGTAACAGACTCATCTAGGAAGACCGTTGGAGTCATTTAAATATCGTTAAGCGCCCGCAGGAGTGAAACGAGCTTCCTCCTCCCCTCCCCTCCCGCCCAGACCTCAGGTGCAGGCGGGGGAGCGAGGCGGGTGCCGGGCTTGGAGCCTGAGGAGAGACGGGGCGGGGAGGGGGGGCCGGGGGTCAGCGGGACATCAGCTGCAGGAGAGCGTGGGCGCTCTGTGTGAAACCGGCGGCCGTGTCTTCCTTCCTCACTGCGCAGCCAGAAAGGGGGTGTCTTTTCCCGGGGTGGCGCTTCCCCCCCGTTGTCCTCACTGCCTGGGTCCCGCCCCGTGACTCTCACGGGAGCGGGTGGCGTGGGGAGAAGCCCCGAGTCCCCCTCCGAGCAGCCCCAGCCTCACCATCGCCCTCCACGTTTACGTTCACGCCTTTCTCACCGGGGGCCGCCAGGGTCCACGCAGGTCTCCTAGCCCCGGGCCTCCTCCTTCACCCACCTTCTCCGCGCTAAACGCTAAAGCCCGTGATGCCAAACCCACGATGCCCACGACACCTGATACCCATGACACGTGATGCCAAACCCATGATGCCCATGACACCTGATACCCATGACACGTGATGCCAAACCCAGATGTGACCCCCGAGCGAATCCCTCTCCAGAAGCCTCAGCTTTCTCAGTCTGAGTTTCCCGCCTGCCTCGCCTCTCCATCCCCCGCAGAAAGAGGCGCCATTGCCTGCAGAAACCCTCCCCCTTGCGTTCCCCGAAGGAGAGATGTCCTAGCCACACTATCCTTTCTTTTCTTTTCCTAATGGTTGGTCACCCCACCCTTCTCCCTAGAAGATCCTTTGAGCGTGCATGTGTGTGTGCATATGTGTGTGTGTGTGTGTGTTATTGAGTTCAGAGACGGGGGAGAGAGAGAATCATCAATGATGATTGAGAATCACTAATTGGCTGCCTCCTGCATGCCTCACCCCCGCCCCCCGCCGCCGGGGATCGGGCCTAAAACCTGGGCATGTGTCCTGACTGGGAATCGAACCATTGACTTCCTGGTTCACAGGCCGACGCCAAGCACCAAGCCACACCCGCCGGGCAGATGCTTCCGTGTTCACAGCTCACAGCTGGTGGCAGGGCTGCCGCGTGATTCACGAGTCGCTTCATGAAGCCAATGAGATCTCCACACCGAATAGGGAGCAGCTTATTTGTTTTTAATACATGTTATTGATTTTTTTACAGAGAGGAAGGGAGAGGGATAGAAAGTCAGAAACATCGATGCGAGAGAGACATCGATCAGCCGCCTCCTGCACGCCCCCCACTGGGGATGTGCCCGCAACCAAGATACATGCCCTTGACAGGAATCGAACCTGGGACCTTTCAGTCCTCAGGCCGACGCTCTATCCACTGAGCCAAACCCGTTTCGGCCTAAGCTTGTTTTTCACCGTTGGTGAGATGTGAAGCCCACCAGACTCTTCCCTCCGCCCCCCGACCCCAGCCCCGGGCGGTCCCACCCCGTGGCCACCACCGGGCCAGCACCTCCACTGAGTGGCTTCTGGACAGGCGTGTGCCGACAGTGTGTCGCCGGATTCATTAAGGAGCCGAGCGTAGGAGGAATGCGGTGGCTTCTTTAGAGACTGTCTTCTTACAATTAAATTCCAATTTCACAGTTTACCGACTCCTTTCTCTGCGCAGACACAGCGTTCACAGCGGCAGAGGAGCGAGCCGCGCCGACCCCTGCTCACGTCGGGGTGCCGGGCGCAGGCCCAGCGGAGGCGGGGCGTGGTCGGCACTCAGGGACGTGGCTCGGGAGAGCGTGCGTGGGCTCGCGCCGGGTTAAACGTGTACTTTTCCATGTTTTCCCACCAGAAACGTCTCTTTCTTCCGACTGGAGAACTGGCTCGAGAGGTCCCTGCCCTTTCTGGTCTGAGCGGTCTCATCGCTGTGGCTGCGGGTCATCGAGCTTTCTGTGGACAGGCTGGGAGTTGTCAGGAAATTATCTAACTCGAGGTGGCCAGCTGGACACGTAACAAGCATTTGCTCAGTGCCAAGAGCAAAAAAAAAAATGTTTTAAAGGAGAAAAAGGAACCATGCCCAGCTGGCATGGCTCAAGGGTTGAGCATCAACCTATGAACCGGGAGGTCATGGTTTGATTCCTGGTCAGGGCACATGCCTAGCAGAAACCAGTTTGGCTCGGTGGATAAAGCATCGGCCTGTGGAATGAAGGGTCCCAAGTTCAATTCCGGTCAAGGGCATGTACCTTGGTTGTGGGCACATCCCTGTAGGGGGTGTGCAGGAGGCAGCTGATCTATGTCTCTCTCTCATCGATGTTTCTGACTCTCTCTCTCCCTTCCTCTCTGTAAAAAATCAATAAAATATATATATTTTTTAAAAAGGGCACCTGCCCGGTGTGGGGCGTGCAGGAGGCAGCCGATCCATGATTCTCTCTCATCATTGATGTTTCTCTCTCTTTTTCCCTCTCTTTTCCTCTCCAAAATCAATAAAAATATATGCTTTTTAAAAAGGAACCATAACACTGGTCCAGGAAGCTGCCATGGGGTCGCACGGACTCAAAAGCGACAGCTCAGACTTGCGTTTCCCGAGGCGTCAGTGAAGTCGACCGTCCTCCCCGCTCTCTGCTGGCCACCTGTGCGGCTTCTCGGGAGACGCGTCTGCTCAGGCCCCGCGCCCGTTTTCCAAATGGGTTGTTTGTTTGGTGCTGAGTTGTGTGCGCGTCTTTGTATATTTAAGACGCGAACCCACGAGGGGGCTGCTGTGAAATGCCCTGAGGTGCTCTCCCCCCTGTGAGGACGGCCAGGGGCTGACCCTCCTCCCTGCCCGCGGGATCCTCGCTGGGACAGCCGCCAGGGAAACAGCGTGGCGGGCCCTGGGAAAGCGTTAGTTACCGCACAACCCAGCAGCCCCGCTTCTGGGTGTCTCCCCGGAAATCTGAACACATTCCATGAGTCCATGGTCAGGGCTCCGTACCTCCAGGACCGTGGTTCTCAACCTTCCTCAGGCCGCGACCCTTGCATACAGTTCCTCATGGGGTGGTGACCCCCAACCATGAAACGTTGCTCCTGTGATGCATCGTGATGTCAATATCTGCATTTTCCGATGGTCTTAGGCGACCCCTGTGAAAGGGTCGTTCGAGACCCACAGGTTGAGAACCGCTGCTCCAAGACATCCTGCTGATGCGCCTTACGCTCCATACGAAGGTGCACAACTTCCAGCACCTTCACGAGAAGGCCACCCACGTCCAGGTCCACCGCCCACACGCACAGGCCGGTGAGCTCCTGGCGGTGTCGCCGCTGATGCGGTGTTTGACTCCTCGGCGGCGAGCTCCTTAGGAAGAAGGGCTGGTCACACTGCGGGCAGCGGCCTGGGTCCCCGAGAAATGCCAGTGCTCCGGGTGACTGTGGGTGACGGTGGGTGCTGGTGGTGGCGGCGGCCATCTCAATGCTCCCCACTTGAAGAAAACCTACTACGCGCTGCCAGCCGCATCCAGTAGGCATGTCATTGGCACTGTCCCCCCTCGTCAATAGGCCCCGGGGGCCAGGCACGGGGTGCTTCCTGATTCTGTGTGAGAAGAAGCTGTGAAGTCGGTTCAAGGACTCGACTCGAGGTCCCCGCTGAGCCACGCGCGGAGTCTGGGTATGAACCCCGGTTTTTCTGCATCTGCAGCATCCGGTCCCCCTGTGCTGGGCGTCCGGGGAGGGACGGGGAAAGAGCGCCGCGTCTGAGGAGCCTTTAGAGAAGTTTGTGGGAAGATGGGGCTCCCGGCGCCCGAGGAAGCGGCGCCTCTGTGTGCGGCGCCCCGCGGCCCTCGCTCGGAAACACAGGCGTCAATGTTTAGCAACTCGACGCGCTGCGTTCTGCTGATAAAAGCCAATCTGCGGCGCCAATCTGTCTCCCTGGCACGCGGGCGGAATTACCGTTATCTCGGGAGACACAGCGAGCAGCGGGTGCGATTTTCAAAGATGCCATCTTATCGCACAGCCCGTCTCCCGCGGGCGGCTCTCACCCGCGCAGCCCCGGGGAGCCGGGGGGGGGGGGGAGCGGGGCGCGGCTTCATCTCCCCGCAATGCGGATTCCGGGAGCTTTCAAGAGCTCCGTTCTGCATAATGTGTTCCACTCAAGGCAGGGCCCCCCGAAACACTGTGTCTGTGCAGCAGCCAGCTGGCAGAGATCTGTGGCAGGTAAATAATCAACCCGGCAGCCCAGCCGGTGTGGCTCTGTGGCTGAGCACCAACCTATGAACCAGGAGGTCAGGGTTCAATTCCCGGTCAGGGCACAGGCCCGGGATTCGGGCTGGATCCCCAGTGTGTAGTGTGCGGGAGGCAGCTGCTCCATGATTCTCCCTCATCATGGATGTGTTTCTCTCTCTCTCCCCCTCCCTTCCTCTCTGAAATCAATACAAAAATACAGTGGTACCTCGAGATACGAGTGCCCTAACATACGAGATTTTTGAGATACGAGCCGTCGAGCGAGCGATTTTTGCTTTGAAATACGAGCAACAGTTGAGATAGGAGTCATCGCGCGGATCGGCCTGCTGCACACGACCCGCCAGTTTACCTCGACTTGAGCGTCTCATAGTTTCCCACGCACAAGGTTACGGAACGAATTACACTCGTATCTCAAGGTACCACTGTATTTTAAAAAGTCAATGTCTATAAATAAAGTTTTATTGGGACCCCACCAGTTTGTGTGCATGCTGTCTAAGGCTGCCTTCACGCTGCAAGAGGAGGTGAATATCTACCACGCAGACCATTTGGCCTGATCCACCTCCAATGTTTACAGCCCCACACTTGACCGGAAAGCTCTCCATTGTCTGGGCTGACGGACGGACAGACATGATGACCCCAGCTGTGGGTTCTGTTCCATGTGAGGGGCGTGAATGTCCAGCCACCACTTTAGCTAGACCCCCCGTCTGGGGTGGAGAGGTACGGGGGAGAGGGGATGTTTTATTTGTTTGTTTTTATTGTTCATCCTCAGCCAAGGATAGTTTTCCATTCATTTTTGGAGAGAGGAAAAGGGAGGGAGGGAGCGAAACATCGATGTGAGAGAGACAAAAGGATTGATTGCCTCCCCCTTTCTCCTCCCCCGCCTCCTCTTGCCCATCCAGGACTGAGGATTGAACCTGTAATCCAGGTACATGTCCTTGACTGGAAAATGAACCATGACCCTGAAGGATTGTCACTCTAACCACTCCACCACACCGTCCAGGGCGGTAGGTACTGTTTCCTTCAAACGGTAGGTGAAGCAGCAGGGACCGTGTGACTGAAAAAGTCTGAGACCTAGAAGGAGAACTGAAAGTGCTGGAACTCTGCAGCTCGCTCGTGGGGGTTCCTCCGAGACAGGCTCTGCCCCCCAGCCCCTGAGAGCCGGGCGTGAGCGGATGGTGTGAAGTCGCACAGGAGACGCCGACTCCCGGATGGGGGTGAAGCCGGGGAGGAGGCGAGTGTCCTGGAGAACCCCAGCTCTCCTACGAAAGGTCAACCGCCTCGAGACAGCGTCCCGTCTCTTTCTTTTCCATCTGAAAACACCTCAAACCTGAGGATCCTTTCAGGCGGAAACGTCCACATTCCCTTTTATCACGTGGTCCTTGACCCGTGGGCCAACTTGTGCTTTAACGAATAGATTTTTTTTAAAAAAGGACAATGTTCTTCCCCGAATCCCCTAGAAGGCTTTCATCACCAGGAACCACAGCAACCTGTAATCACTGGAATCGAGAGTCTAGGTCAGTGGCCGGCAAACTCACTAGTCAACAGAGCCGCAGTTTGCCGACCACTGGCCCAGGGCAACGCTGACTCCGGGGCATTGTCACCGAGTCCACTCAAGCTTCCTGTCCTTCCGCTTCCAGGATATGGGCGAGATGAAAGGGAAAGGGGCAGCAAACGGAAGTTCGGTCCCCACTGCCCCCACGAACTGTCCATATCCTGAATCTCCCAGAACGGCAGACACCCTACCACACCACGGAAGGTGGATGAGAAACCCAGCCAGGCTGGCTGAGGCACCCAGGGGACCATCCGGTCCTGACCCAGATGAAACCTGGTGACCACCCCTTCGTCTGGCAGAGCCCCAGCCTGATCCGTGGGAAGACACCGGCCCCTGAGAGAGCCGCAGGGTTTACCCGCGTCTCCTGGACCCGCCTCCGGCTGCAGAAGTCAACGTTCAGTGACCATCTCTGCTTCCTACGGACATCGACTTGTTTTCGTTTTGTTTTTTAAATTTTCACCTGAGGATGTTTTTCCACTGATTTTTTAGAGAGATTGGGAGGGAAAGGGAGGGAGGGAAGGAGAGAGAAAGAGAGATAAGAGGGGGAGGGAGAGAGAGAAGGAGAGCGAAGCATTGATGTGAGAGAGACACATCGATGGGCTGCCTCCCACTCATGCCCAATTGGGGCCAGAGGTCGAACCTGCAACCCAGGTGCGTGCCCTGGACCGGGAATCGAACCTTAGACTCTCTGGTGGCTGGGCTGACGCTCTAGCCGCTGAGCCACCAGCCAGGGCTCCGTTGACTTGCTGGTTCCTCACAGCGGCCCTGTGTGTGTGTGGTGTGGGGGAGGGTGGGATCTTAGCATCAACTCTGTCTCACCAGCAAAGAAGCAGAAGTGCCAGGACGTTGGGGGGACCGGCCTGCCCTCTGTTGGTTGGGGAGCCAGGACGGAACCACGGTGACGGTGCAATGCTGGTGGCCTCCTCCTCCGATGCTCCCAGCCGTATGATTCCTTACCAAGTGGTAAAGACACCATTTAATAAGCGACTTCCCGTGTAGCTGAGCGAGCGCTCCCTCCCACAGAACTGGAGGCCTGGTTCTCAGCATCTGCTTCGATGGGGAACTGCCGCGAAGGTGGACCCTCCCGAAGCCTTTTGACCAAAGCGTGTGGCGGGCAGCCCTGCAAGTCAGAGAACCAACCGCCGCGATGACCGGTGAGGACCCCGCGTTTTCCCTAGGACAGTCTCCGGGGTGTGGCGTGTGCGTGATGGTGCTCAACATCTCTCTCCGCCTCGGCAGCCGGACCGGAGAGTAATCCCCTCTTTTATCGGAGAAAGGTAATCGATGGGACAGCAGAGGGTCGCGTCTTCGCGGTAGCCACGCGCACCCGGAATCAATACGGACGCACGCGTCTCTTCGGAGCGGAGACCCGGGGGCCAGCCATCATCCGGCAATCGATGCCGTTTCTGATAACGACGCGCTTCTGGCGCCTCTGTCCGTGCCATGTCGAAGTCCTCCGTCCTCCGAGCGCAGCGAATGACACCGGGAGGATGAAGGACGGGCGAAAGAGCGGGCTCCGCTTTGTCTTGCGGGCGATGGCTGCGCACAAGAGGAATGGCCCCAGTTCCCGCGCCGTCACCGCCTCATTTATCTGCCTGCGCGGGGTGCCGTTTACTTTAGAGCGGGGACGGGTGTGTTTCTTCCTCTTTCCCATTCCTCCGCGTCGCAGGGAGATTTATGGAACCGGGAGACGGTGGAAGGAAAGCATTTGTCTCCGACTTTGTTCCAGGCTTCCGCGTGCGGGTATTTTGGTTTGTTTCTTTTAAATATATTTTATTGATTATTTACAGAGAAAAAGGGAGAGAGACAGAAAGTCAGAAACATCGATGAGAGAGAGACATCGATCAGCCGCCTCCTGCACACCCCACAGTGGAGCTGTGCCCGCAAGCAAGGTCCATGCCCCCAACCGGAATCGAACCCGGGACCCTTCAGTCCGCAGGCTGAGGCTCCATCCACTGAGCCAAACCCGTCTCGGCATGTTTGTTTGTTTTTAAATAAAGAAAGGTCCCAGGACTTCCAAACCATCGAGCCCCCGAGTTTCTCCCCGGGGAGGCGAGCGGGGAGGTCCAGGAGAGAACACCTGTGACACGGATCTCCCGTTCTGGCGTTATTTTCGAACCCCAGCGGTCGCTGCGGGCCACTCCGACGAGAAGGCTCCTTAGCGTTTCCGGAAAATGGCACCTTCTCAATGAAGCCGGCCGGGGGCTGCCCGCTGATGCCCGGTGACACAGGAAGGCTGGCGGAACCCGTTACATGGGCAAGTTAATGGCCAGTCCCCTTACGTAGGTGAATTTCCACATCCCCTTCCTGAGTAGACAGATGGACGTCTTGGAGCTTGCGCTGTTCCTTAAGACGGTATGCAGGGTGCAAAGGAAGTGTCTTTCCTTTCATAACGGCCGAGGGCCCTCGCCGGTGTGGCTCAGTGGATAGAGCGTCGGCCTGCGGACTGAAGGGTCTCGGGTTCGATTCCGGTCAAGGGCATGGACCTTGGCTGCGGGCACATCCCCAGTAGGGGGCGTGCAGGAGGCAGCTGATCGATGTTTCTCTCTCATTGATGTTTCTCTCTATTCCTCTCTGTAAAAAATCAATAAAATATTGAAAAAACAAAACTAACAACAACGAAACACACACACACACAGATGGATGGACTCTGTTGACTTCCCTGGTGCTCTCGGCGTTCAGTAACCCGCCTCCTTCCTCATCTCCTCGCCGGAACGGGGTCTGACTGCGGTGCCCGGCCGTGGCTGTGCCCGACCTCAGAGCACAGGACTGCGAGCGCCCTTCAGAGCGGCCGGATCCCCGCCTGGCTTCCAAAGGGCGCCCACATACATCCCCGTCCCCAGCCCACCACCACGGCGCCCGTAAACATCAAACTGAGCATTTACCAAGGAGCGCTAACGCGTCTCCGTGTACCCGCGAGCTGAGCGATTGTCCCGGAAGCCAATTCACACGATACGGAGTTGTTGTGGTAAGCAACTGAGGCAGAAAACACAATTTAAATGACATAATTGGGCGGCGGCACCAAAGGAAAATTGCATCTCTCCGTGTCCCTGCTTTCTCTCCTAACGGCAAAGTGATTGAAGAGGCTCACACACTCCAGTCCCCCACGCCGCCGCGGCACTGTCATTTATTTTCCTCTTTGGTAATTAACGGGGGGGTGCTAATCATTCCATCTGAGGACGTTGTGATTCACTAAGTAGCCCGTCCCAATCTCATTTTCCGGCCCCCGTCAGAGCATTAAATCCTCCCTCATCGAGAGGAACGCGCGGGCCTGGCCGGTAAATGAACCTGGCTGCTCCGCGGCGGCGGGAGCGATCGGAGGGAGCGATCGGAGGGGGAAATTTCTATCAGGATTACTTAACAATTACCTGATCCGAGGATGGAGCAGCGGGCGCTAATTGAGTTACACCTGAAAGGCAGCCGCCTGCAGGCGCGGGAGGGAGGGGGAGTGGTTTCCATGGAAACCACACCGGAGGGGACCCCGGCCGGCCTGGCTCAGTGGTTGCACACCGACCTAGGAACCGGGAGGTCACGGTTCAGTTCCCGGTCAGGGCCCAGGCCCGGGTTCGAAGAATATTTTCTTTCTATCTAATCTGCTCGCCCGTCCAACGGGCCCTGGCCGCCCCGGTTTCGATTCTGCGGAGACAGACGTCACGTCTTCCTCTCCCTCGTCTCACGGAACACCCGGTCACGGTCCAACCCTCGAGGTCCAGGGCGTCCTCGCCCGTCCCCACCTCCGGGAGGATGGGCCTCCCTCCCCGCCAGGCCGCCCGCTGGCTCCGGCGTCAGACGGCGTTTTGGGAGGGACAGGCACTGTCTGCTTCCTCCACGGAGGGCCACACGCCTCCCAGCAAGTGACCCCGCCCGGACCCCCAGTTTCACAATCCGAATGTTCTTCCCTCCCGGCTCAGCTTCACTTTCCGCCCCGCCCCCAGCCTCCAGGCAAAGCCTCTGCCAATCTCCAGAAGCTTCTACGGGCGTCCTTGCTGTCCTGGGCAGCCCGTGGGCACTTGAGGCTCTGCAGCCACCACTGGGCAGGGAGTGGGCACTTGGTGAGCGATCCGTTCCGGGGAGAAGAAGGGAATGGGGTCTCACGCCCCACGCGCACGCAGGGACTGACTCCTTCCTCTCCATCGGCGCCGCTGAAGGAGGCCGGGGGTCAAGCCTTCGTCCTCCCGGGGACCCAGGTCACCGCCTGGGCATTTTCCGTTTTTCTCCAGAAGGAGGCCGTCTGTCGCCGGGAACAAGGGCCATATTGCCCCTCGCGCTCCTCGCAGGATCATCTCGCCGCTGCCCACGGTTCCCACCTGCCTCATCAGGCAGCTCCCCAGCTTCCTCGGGTTCATTCTGTGGGTATCCCAGCACCAGCGGGGGTCCAGGGCACGGGATGCAGGGCAGAGGGGAAGGGGCGGGCCTGATGTGTTTGTCCCGGAAGCCAATTCACATTTCCCGGTGACCCTGCCCCGACCTCTGCCAGCCCACCCCCCACCCCAACTCTCTGCGGCTTCTGCGCTGACATGAAGGTGCAGGGCGGCCTCGGGGCGGCCACCCGGAGCCCAGGAGGGAGCTGAGGGCGCTGGGACCCGGCAGGAGAGGAGGTGCCGTGAGCAGGGCGGGCAGGCACCCAGCCCCCCACCTTCACCGACAGGACAGAGGACGCAAGGAGGCGCCTGCCCCTAACTGAGCCCGGCCCTCTCCAGACCTCTGTTCTTCCTTGGGCCACACACCGGCTTACACAGGGGCATCTCCCACTCCCCCGGAGGCTGGAGGCCGGATTGATCCTTGCTGGGAGGGAGAAAGGACCCTCCTCCCGCCTGGGCTGGGGCTGCTGGGAGCCCCTCTACTGGGGAAGGTGACACCGATCAAACCATCAAACGTGATGGACACACGTGACCTTTATATAAAAAGGGAGTAAGTAGGTGTGCTGGCCCGGACCCGGCACCGCCCGGGAGACAATTCCGGGCGGGAGAGCCGAGGAGAGGTCGCCGCGGGTTATGGCAGAGCGCGGTGCGGCCTTGTGTCCTGAGGCCGGGTCCTGGCGCCGGGGCTGCAGGCTCCAGGTCAGCGCTCGCTGCCTGGACTCTGACCGGGTAGCTGTGCTCCGACGGGGGTGACAGTGAGAAGGAGAACTGACCAGCTCTGTGTGGGTCTGTCCTTGTCTAAGAAAGGTCACCTGCTTCCCGGGTCAACTAGATGCATTACATTTCCTCCCAAACTGCCTCCTGCTGTTCTCTCCTGCTTAAGAGGAATGCAAGCCAGCACCCCAGCGGGCAGGGAGCGAGGGGGAGGAGTGTGGGCACGCACACCCGGCTCTGCCCCAGGGAACCTTCCGCCCCTCCTACACAATTGGAGGTGATTCCCTGCACCTTCTTTTTCTTGTGGAGTTAATGTGCCCACAGAGAAATCCCAGCACAGAGCCTGGCCCAGCCTATGTCCTCAGTAACGTCACCCCCAGAGGAACCCAGCTGTCTGCAGGGTACGAGGCAGTCATTAAGCCCATTTTCCTAAACGCAAGCCCAGTTCTCCCAACATTCATTAGACGCCTGCACTTCCCCACTGATTTTTTTAATGAGCTAATTTTTCCCGGTGATTTTCCTTTTTAATTCAGAGTTTTAAGTCCCGAAAACAAAATAGGCTCATAAAAACTTCAAATAATGCAGCAATAGAGAAGGAAGTAAAGGTGTTTTTTTTTTCACTCTCCCCAAAGGAATTTACACCTGTCTCCTAGAATATTTTCCTATGAGTTTAAATAGATCGAATTACAATACTATGCATGGGTATATGTGCATATGTTATTTATTTTTATACATTGGACGGAATTGTATTTATAATCCTATGACTTGCTTCTGTCACTCAATAATCTCTCTTTTTAAAAAATACATTCTTATTGATTTCAGAAAGGAAGGGAAAAGGACGGATGGAAACATCAATAATGAGAGAGAATCATCAACTAGCTGCCTCCTGCACACCCCCTACTAGGGATCCAGCCCACAATACAAGCATGTGCCCTTGACTGGACTCGAACCTGGGACCCTTCAGTCTGTGGACTGATGCTCTGTCCACTGAGCCAAACCGGCGAGGGCTCCATAATACATCTTAAAACGTTCCCACAACAGTGAATGCAGGGTCCACATTACTTTTTAACAACATCCACTAGTATGTAGACGTGTGTGCACATATATACTTCCCTATATTTTAAAAGCAATCCATATTTATCATAAAAATCCCAACAGTAGTGAAAGGTGTTAAGTGAAAAAGTCTCTTTAAACTCCAAACTCCCATCGCTGGGCTTGGCAAGATGACACCCCCAGACTCTGCCCCCTCGATTCCCCATCACGCTCCCCCTCTGCTCCCTTCAGAGCAGTTACCGCCGCCAGCACGCGTGTTGATGCATGTCTGCCCCCTCTCCCCCTCCCCCGGGTGGGAACTGGCATCGTGGGGGGCCCGGACCTTCTCTCCTTGGCTCCCCACAGCATCAGCGGTGCTGGGTCCGTGCCTGGCACACCGTGCATTGCTGGCCGGCTGAATGTATCTTTAAATACGTATATTTTTTATCGATTTCAGAGAGGAAGAGAGATGGAGAGAGAGAGAGATAAAACATCAATGATGAGAGAGAACCACTGATTGGCTGCCTCCTGCCTACTGGGGATCCACCCTGACCAGGAATCGAACCATGACCTCCTGGCTCAGAGGTCGATGCTCAACCACAGAGCCACGCCGGGCCCGGAATCAGCATTCTTAAGGTTCACTCTATGTCCGCAGCCGCTGGGGTGATCCCCGGGAACTGCCTTACAGTCTCGCTCCTTCACCGTAATACGCCACCCCACCCTCTTTGTCTACATCCCAGTGACTCCCCCTCCTGCAGCTCTCACCAGACCAGCCGCTCTCTGGTGGGGAGACACCCGGGGCCTGATTTCTCACTGCCGCTCGCCGAGCTCCGAGAGCGGGTCTTCCCGGCGCGGGCACGGCCGTCCCTAACGCTAGGCCCCCTGCGGCCGGACCTCAGCAGCCGGTGGGGGTCTCTCATTCATCGGCCGCCACCTTCTTCCTTAAACACGCGTTTGCCATGAAATGGCCGGAGCCGCCGGAGGCAATGCGTCCACCCACGTATCCCGTCCATGAGAACTGCATCCTAAGCCGGTCAGTGACCGTGCCCCTCAGTCCAAATGTGGCAACCAAACCGTCCACCGAGCCCCGGCCGGGGCGCGCTGTCCTGACACCCTGTCCTGCATGTGACACCCCCAAAACATTCACATTTAACCGCAGCCACAGGATAAACAAGCAGGTGCAGCACCAGAGCCTCACCCCCCATCCCTGCCCTCTCTCCCTTCCCTCTGAATCGCCAAGACCCTGTGAATCGCCGAGTCACCTCCGGGCCGGGCCCTGGTACTCAGCCCGGAGCCACACGACCCCCACGGGACCCCGGATGCTTCCCTGCGGGTTTGCCCTCTGCGCAGCCGGGCGCACCGTCCCGTTTAGAAAACGAGGAAGACGGGGAGGAAAGGCCGCCCCTGAGACCCACGGCCTTGGGACGGCAGACGAGGGAGGTTTAACTCCAGACCGGATGCCGCTGAGTGTCTGGCCTGGTCACTGCCCGCCTGCCACGCTCTTCAGGTTTCCCGGGACGCCCCGGGCAGGAGGGTCCCAGACGTGGGGGCACCTGGAAGAGCGAAACACTTGGAGTGGGGCTTGGAGTGGGGTGAAGGGAAGGGGGGCCTTAGTGTCCTCAGCCGAGACCTCCCGAGATTTGTGAGGGTATTGTCAGGAACGGCCTACCTGCCTCTGCTCCGATGTCCACCGAGGTCCGGGGCCCAGCGCGGCCCAGCGGGGTCTGCAGGCCGCTCCCCCCAGGTTCCACCAGCCGCCCAGCTTTCTGAGAGCAGAGCCACGGCCAAAACGGGAGCCAGGAACCTCGGGAACAGCTCCTGCCAGGTGCCGACAATATAGACAGACTCAGAGGACGGCTCCACCCCAGGTGCTGACAATACAGACACAGACATCAC
>JAAGEH010000143.1:5938003-5981269 GCA_011751065.1 Lasiurus cinereus
CTCCACCCCAGGTGCTGACAATAGACACACACACACACACACACACACACACAGAGGTCTCAGGAGATGGCTCCACCCCAGGTGCTGACAATATAGACAGACACATATACACACACACACCTCGGGGGATGGCTCCACCCCAGGTGCTGACAATAGACACACACACACACACACACACACACACACACACACAGGTCTCAGGAGACACACACACACATAGATCCTGTGTGCTTCTCCAGCGCAGGCCCCACCAGCATACAGTCAGCAGCACCCACTGTGCAAGCCCCAGAGGCAGGACTCAGGGTGACGCAGCCCTGGAGACCCGGGGAGCAGGCTCCCTTCTTCTCGGGGTCTCAGTGCGGGCACCAGAGGCAGGCCCACAGGAAGCACTCCTCCTGTGTCTGCGTCTTCCTTTTCTTTTTAAATATTTTTATTGGTCTCAGAGAGGAAGGGAGAGGGAGGGAGAGAGGGAGAGAAACATCAATGGTGAGAGAAAGTCATCCATCAGCCCCCTCCTGCTCTCCCTGCACTGGGATGGAGCCCCAAACCCGGGCATGTGCTCTGCCTGGGAACTGAACCGCACCCTCCTGGTTCAGAGGTCGGCCCTCAACCACGGAGCCACGCCGGCCAGGCAATGGCTGCGTCATTTCCAAGTCTTGCCACTGAAGCAAACCACGTGGCCACACTCAGCTCGGAGAGGTGGCGATGTCTCCTCACCTTTCGTCGGAGGGAGGGCGGTTTCCTGGGCCCCGGAAGGGATGCTCCTTCATGCCGTCCATCCAGCACACAGCCCTGCTGTGTTGGATCTGTACCGTCCCAGCTTCTGGGAAGAGCCCCCTCCCACTCCTCCTGGAGGCCACACCTCCTCCGCTCAGGCCCCCTGGGATCAGCTCTGGCTCCCAATGACGTAGGGTAGCCTGTGGCTCAGGTCTGCACGATGACAGCCTGCTACCCTCCATGGCACACCGTCATTGGCTCAGAGATAGCCATGTGACCCACGTCAGCCAATGAGATTGAGTTCTGGGAATTTCGTTGTTCTTTTTTTTTTTAATATATATTTTATTGATTTTTTTACAGAGAGGAAGGGAGAGGAATAGAGAGTTAGAAACATCAATGAGAGAGAGACATTGATCAGCCGCCTCCTGCACGCCCCCTCCTAGGAATGTGCCCGCCACCCAGGTCCATGCCCTTGACCGGAATCGAACCCGTTGGACCTTTCAATCCGCAGGCCAACGCTCTATCCACTGAGCCACACCGGTTTCGGCTCGTTGGAGTTCTCGCTGGAAGAGGCTGAGAGGCTAACACAGAAGCAGAGACGTTCTGGTAGCCAAGTGGCTGCAAGAGGAGAGCCTTGAGCAGCGTCCATCCAAGGAAAGCGGTGAGAGAGCGCATAAAACACGCCCAGCTCCCACATATCCTCCCCCCTCCCCGGCCCCCCTGAGCGGGAACCAGTCACTCTATGAGGTCTTTCGGTCCGTGTGCCAATATTCCCCCGTTTTCCCCCCTACGCCAGCCTGAGTGGTGTTGGACGGAGCTACAGCTGCGTGTTCTGGAAGCTGCCCGGGGGGTGGAATTCGCCGGCGGGAGGGCGGTGGCGGGCTCCTCAGAGACGCCGGCGTTGGAACGAGCCGTCATCTTGTTGAATGTGCTGATGGCTTTTTAATGAGGAAGGAGCCCTTTCAACTCCTCTCCTCTCGCTGGGAAGATCGTTTGGCATTAAAAGGCCCGGGACCGGCAGACACGTTTTGAAAAATGAGTAATTGGACGCGGCTTTGGTTTCTCCTCGGCGAGGCTCTGCATGGCGATGAGCTCTCCCGGCCTCGCCAGGTTAATTTTCCAGCTCGGCTCCCCGCGTCTTTAAGGAACTTGCTTCCTCAGAGATTAGTCAGGCCCCACTGAGGTGGGGGGGCTTGAGGGGGGGGACGTACCCCAATTGCTAGGCAGTTAATCTACTGATGTGTATGTTTTCATTCTGACTTTCCTTCCGAGGACCAGCTGGCGCGGGAGAGAGAATGGAGCTTGCTTTCTTTCTTTCTTTTAAATACATTTTATTGATTTTTCACAGAGAGGAAGGGAGAGGGATAGAAAGTCAGAAACATCGATGAGAGAGATACATCGATCAGCCGCCTCCTGCACATCCCACGCTGGAGATTTGCCCGCAAGCAAGGTACATGCCCCCGACCGGAATCGAACCCGGGACCTTTCAGTCCGCAAGCCGACGCTCTATCCACTGAGCCAAACCGCTCTCGGCGAGAATGGAGCTTTCTTAAGCACAAGAGCCGTCGGTGCTGAGGAAGGGAGGCTGATGTCCGTCTCCACAGCCCTCCCCGGAGGGGTCCCCATAAAGGCGGCCTGAAATGTGCCCATAGCTGCCCATCCCGTGGGCACCCACACCCCCACGGGACCCCACGCCGTCGAGGCGACCCCCACCCGGTCTCCTTCACAGCTAGGTTCTCCCTGTCTGCTCGGCGCCTCTCTGCACAGCCCTCGGAGCTGGAATGTGAGCCATTACCGAAATACTGTACCCACTTCACAGACTCACGACCGCCCGGCTGTCCCCCTGCCGCCGGGAGCCTGTGCAAGGTCCCAGCCGCTGTGCTGCCGCGTCTCAGGCCCCACGGGGATACCAGGGTGAGCTGTGCACGGGCAGTGCGTCTGCAGCGGCCATGGCAACTCGTCCCTCGGCCGCTCCAACCTCTGCACCAAAGGGAACCGAGGAATGGCCAGTCGGGGCCAGAAGGCCGAACTCTGTGAGCTGTGCGAGCACACGGCCTTCCCAGGACCCTGGTTAGGGTCACGGCTGCCCCTGGAGTCAGGTGCCTGGACTCCCAGACGCTCCACACGGCAGGCATTCGGCATCATCACCTCCCTGCACCCCCTCCCAGACAATGCCCCCTCGCCCCGCACCCCCGCTGGCAAAGGGCCTTCTGAGTTCAACCTGAAAGCACCTTTCGTTCCGGACCCAGCGCCCGGCGCCAATAGGGACGCTCCGGGTGATTTGTTTCCCTATCATTTCAAAGGCGATCGATCGCGCAGCCTCTGGTGCTGAGTCATCCCCGAGCAGAGGCCTCGCGCCCCCAGACTGGAGGGCCCAGACGGCACCTCTCGTGTGGTTCCTGCGGTTTCACGTGAAGTCTGGGGCGGAGGGGAGAGAAGCAGTTTTGCACGGGGTGGTCCACGGAGCCAGGGTGTGGGCTGGGGGGATGGGCGGGCAGCGAGGGACCCGCCCCTTGTCCCTTCTCCGTCTCCTTGTTGGTAGAAAGGCGTCCCCTTGCACCATTCCTATAGGCAGCCAGCGAGATGGCACAGGCCGGCTGCTGCTAGGCGCTCGATCCACATGAGGGATTTCCCGCTGTGTGAGACGGTGCGCTCTGCTCGGCTGCGTTACCTTCGTCGTGAGCCTCCATCTCTGCGCATGTCCCGGCCTAGGAGGTCAGACAGATCCTGGCAAAGCCTTGGCTGTCTGTGCTGTTCTCCAGCAGCTGAGAGTGAAAGCAGGTCACGTCTTCATCATCCGAGTGGTGGACGCCCCGGGGTCATAGAGGAAGGAGAAGCGGATTTCCCGGAGGTTCCAGAGAAGAGCTGGCACCTGACCCAGGCCCCAGGGCGGGTGTGTTTGCACAGAGAACAGGCCAGGGGGCATCGTGAACGGGGAGGCAGAACGGGAAACCGCGGTGTGTCCAAAGCAGAACGTAGGCCGGCGACGGGGAGCAGGGGTTTGGAGCATCGGCTCCGCTAACTGACCCGGGGAGACCCGGACCGGGGTCACGTTCTCTGTGAAGACGAGACCCACATCGGAGTCCGATCTGAAGCCTGACGCCCCCTGGCTGGCCCCTGGTAGCGTGGAGATGCTTCGGAGCACAGCGCTGGAATGGCTGATCTCTGCACTCCCCCAGACGGGGCCTCCCTGAGTGTGCAGGAGGCAGCCGAGCCCTGATTCTTGCTCACTGATGTTCCTCTCCCTCTCCCTCTCCCTTCCTCTGTGAAATCGATAAAAAATATACTTTAAACAACGACAGAGCCAGGCAGACTCCGGGCTCTGTTTGGTCCAGGGAACGGAAACTGGCGTTTATTCTCTGAGTTCTGGGAGCTCTGGAGGGCCGGCTCCTCTAGCCGCTTCCCTGCCGCCGTACAGCCGTGTGTAACCGCCAGAGCGATGTTTAGAACAGGCCACCCATGGCACTCCTCTGCCGTGGCCCTCCCGTGCCTTCCCACCTCCTACAAAATAAAACCCACACGTGTTAGGCCTCCGGGTGCGAGGCTCGGCCTTGTCTGGCGTGTGCCGGCCACCTTGACCTCCCGCCCGTCTTCCTTGCTCCCAGCGCTCTGCTCACACGCATCTTCTTTCGGTTCACGAAGCCCGTCCACCGAGCTTCCACCGCAGGGCCTTTGCACTGCTGCTCTGCAGGCTGAAGAGCTTCTTAGAGAACTTTACAGTCATTTGGGTCTCAGTCCGGGTGCCACCTCCTCAGAGAAGCCTTCCCCGACCACCCCATTTCCACCAGCCCCAACCTCCCACGTCCCCGTCCAACCCCAGGACCCCACTTCCTTTCTTCGCGCGCTTTTCACAGCCTGAAGTCGCCGGCTCTGCTTGTAATTCTATGAGCTGTCTTCTCTCACTGGCATGGAAGCGCCAACACAGCAGGGAGCTCATTTGTTCTGCTCACAGGCGTCTTGTATCCAGTGTTTACAAAGGAGCCTTGTACATGGGAGGCACTCAACAAACACTTGGTGGGCGGAGGGATGCATGGACGGATGGATGGAGAGTGGATGGATGGGCAGATGGATGGATAGATGGACAGATGGATATATGGATGGACAGATGGGTGGATGGATGGACAGATGGATCGATGGATAGATGGATGGATGGACGGATGGATGGATAGTAGATGGATGGGCAGATGGATGGATAGATGGACAGATTGATAGATGGATGGACAGATGGGTGGATGGATAGACAGATGGATTGATGGATAGATGGATAGATGGACAGATAGATAGATGGATAGAAGGATGGATGGGCAGATGGGTAGTGGACGAATGGACAGATGGATGGATGGATGGACAGATGGGTGGATGAATGGACAGATGGGTGGATGGATGGACAGAAGATGGATGGATAGATGGATCGATGGGCAGATGGGTAGATGGGTAGAAGGATGGACAGATGGATGAATGAATGAATGAATGAATGCTGTGAATGCCATTTGCCACAATATATGGGGTAACCTATAGCAATCAAAATAAACTTAGCAAAACAGAACAGTCCCTTACTGAACGTGCCAGCGAACACAATTCCCAGGCCCCTGGTGAGGGTCACAGCTGCCCCGGGGGTCAGGTGCCCAGCTGACCGCCCTCTGCATAGAGCAGTGAGAGCGCATGCAGTTCTCAAATGGTGAAGCAATTCCCTTCACAGAAACTCTCACCCCGGGCACATCACTGTCCCCCCGGAAACCACAGCCAAGAAAGGTGCTCCCCGAGAATCTTTCCTACATTACATCCAGAGCTCCTGGGTGCCGATGAATGGTGTTTTATCTTAAATCACACATCTGGGCATTAGATCCAGCCCATATGGTTAACATCATCCTGTGTTCACGTGAATGAACATATGTGAACTCTCAGTTCTCTGTCACCAGTTCCTGGCAAGTTACACATTTCAGGGTTTCAGGATTGAGGCCTTTTTGTAAGTATTCTCCGTGGGAGAGCAGTATTAACCTCCAACCTGCGGACAATCGCTAGTTAAAAACCCAGCCGTCATCTTTGCTTCTGGCTCACGTCTTGCCCTTCACCAGGAGCCCCTCCCCCGCCGGGAGCTGACAAATAAAGATAAATGACATTCCAGAGCATTCTAACGAACGGAGCCGCTTCAGCCGCCGCAGTCGCCGAAATGAATCTCAAAACCCACATTCTGCCGCGTTAGCTAAAACCCGGCCGCTCGCCTCGTCTCCTCCGTGACCTGGAATCGCAGAAGGCGGCGGGGGGATGGGCGCCGGGCTCGCGGTCACACTGGCTCCGCTCGGGACTCGGTGAGCTGCCTGGACGGGAGCGGGCCACTGCGTGCCTGGCAGCGGCTGCGGGGCAGGGGCGGGTGGCCCTGCTCGGCCTCACAACACGCCCATCCTCTTTCCACCTACAACGCGGCACACACACCTGCCCTGGGTCCTGGGCCACGCTGCAGGCTGCGGCCATCCCACGGCGCCTGGGGGTCGGGAGGACGGAGGCTGTCCCACTCAGACACAGATTTCAGGCTGCCACGAACAGCGAGGGCCAGCGGTTCCCGAGTGCGTGCCCCCAGCTGGGCGCCACCCACGAGCTCTGTGGGCAGTTTCCCATCATCCTCTCAGCGGCCCTTCGAGGCAGGTGATCTGAGGACGGGAGTAAGGAGAAGGCACTCCGACTCCCTGGGCTTGCCCCACACGGCCACGGGCAAGTGGCTTACCCTCCCGAGACCTCAGTTTCTTCATCTTTACAACAGGAATATTTGCCAAAACCGGTGTGGCTCAGTAGATAGAGCGTCGGTCTGTAGGATGAAGGATCCCAGGTTCGATTCCCGTCAAGGGCACATCCCCAGTAGGGGGCATGCAGGAGGCAGTTGATCAATATCTCTCTCTCATCCATGTTTCTGACTCTCTATCTCTCTCCCTTCCTCTCTGTAGAAAATCAATAAAATATATTTTAAAAAAAAACACACACACAGGAATATTGGGCCCAGCCAGCATGGCTCAGTGGTTGAGTGTCGACCAAGAACCAGGAGGCCGTGGTTCAATTCCCCGTGCTCCGTTCCCAGTGTGGAGCCTGCAGGAGGCAGCCCATCGGTGATTCTCTCTCCTCACTGATGTTAATCAGGAAAAATATATTAAGCCGAGACTGGTTTGGCTCAGTGGATAGAACGTCAGCTTGCGGACTGAAAGGTCCCAGGTTCGATTCCGGTTGGGGGCATGTACCTTGCTTGTGGGCACATCTCCACTGTGGGGCGTGCAGGAGGCGGCTGATCGATGTCTCTCTCTCACCGATGTTTCTGACTTTCTATCTCTCTCCCTTTCTCTCTGTAAAAAAATCAATAAAATCTATTTTTTTAAAAAAGAGAGAAAACTATATTAAAATAAGTAAATAAAATGGGGATATTAGTATTACTTAACTTACAGGAGTTCTGTAAGGAGTACATTATACATACACATGCTATGTATATATACCAGAGGCCCGGTGCATGAAATTCATGCACAGGTAGGGTCCCTAGGCCTGGCCGGCAATCAGGGCTGATCAGGGCCTTCTGGCTGCCAGCTGGGGCCTTCCTGTGGCTGGAGCCTCTCTTCATTCCGCACCACCCCCTGGTGATCAACAAACATCATAGCAAGCGATCAAACTTCTGGTCTCCCTGTCCAATTCCTAAGAGGACAATTTACATATTAGACTTATAGATATAGATATAGATATAGATATAGATATAGATATAGATATAGATATATAGATATATAGATATCTATATAAACTATTAACTATTTTAAGCCTGATACATAAATATTATTATAATTATAATAATCATATGTATTATATATTCATATTTGTGTATATATCAGGCTTAGAATAGCAACTTTTACTGTAGAATTATAACCAGGTCGGTTTCGAGTCGGACCCCCCGGTGCCCACAGCCGGCTGCCTGCCAGCTCCCGTGATGGCTGTTTCTTCCCTGGCATTCGGTGGGCATTCCCTTGGTACATCTCACCCCTGCCTGAGACCCTGGGAAAATCCACTTTCCATCCTTTCTATTCACCTGTTTCTCCAGGAACCTTAAAAACAAATAAACACACGTGGGTCCCTGCGGAAAGGAGGCTGAAGACAGCTAAGTGGGGGTGGGTTGGGGGTGGGGGTGAGGGTGGGATGGGGGACACGCAGGTTTCACACACGGCCAGCCCCTCGGGAACTGCCTGAGGCTAATGGGGAGCCACTCTCTCGGCCAGCGACGCTGACCCACAAGACCTTTGCCTCTGGGGCGGTAAGTGAGGGCGAGACGGGTGTGGGTGTGTAAGATCCAACATCGATCTCTTTCCCCCCCGTGTATGTGCTCAGACGCGATGCAGGCAAATGGGCTTTTAAAATTTTAAAAATACATGAAATGCCTAATGCGCCTCCGAGGGATGTGCGGGCAGCTCTTTCCTGGCGCGGCTTCCTGCCCAGGTACTAAAAGCTTCGGCGGCTGATATTCTATACCGCGTCTCAAATGGCCTCTGGTCCAGCCAGCGTGACTCAGGGGCTGAGCGGTGACCTATGAACCAGGAGGTCACGGTTCCATCCCCGGTCAGGGCACAAGCCTGGGTTGTGGGCTGGATCCCCAGGAGGGGCGTGCAGGAGGCAGCCGGTCCACGATTCTCTCCCATCCTTGGTGTTTCTCTCTCCCTCTCCCTTCCTCTCTGAAATCAACAAAAATATATATTAAAAAGTGTATCATTTATAGGTGAAACCCAGTTGCTCCGCCTTCTCCTTGGGCCCCTCCCACTTCTGGTAAGGCCTCTCTCGAAGCATCTGGAGCCTCTGTTTCTTCAAAACCCGCCTTTCGTTTCTGAGCCTAATGTAGCACCTAATGATGCCCCGCCAGTACCGTGCCTTCTCATAGCCCTGGAGCTAAATCGGGAAAAAGGAACTCCTCCACGGGGAGGAGACGGGCGAGAATTCTTGCTGGGGACGCGTGGGAGAGGCAGAGGGAAGGACGGGGCCGATGCGGAGATGGAAAACCTCCGTCTGGAGATGCCACTGTGCCCTATGGGTCGCTTCCCTCAGCCTGTGTCCCCATCCAGAGAGCAGAACTAACGAGCAAACCAGCCAGCAGATAAGGAAGAAATCACATAGAGGCTGTGCACAGCACTGATGCCCTCCCCTGCAGGCCCTCGGGCTCTGCACAGCCAAAGCTCAGCTCAGACGGCTGCACGGGAGCCTTCGAACAGGCGTGTGCAGAACTAAGCCCGAGACCGTGTTTCAGGCGGGGGGGGGAAGGGGGGGTGTAGCCTCAATGAGGAGACAGGTACGCAGACGCTGTCTGAAGCATAAGGCACAGCACACGCACAGGCTGGCTAACCAGCCCGAAGGAGCTCCATCGCGTTCGCCCTCAGAAGGACGTGACCTTCCCCAAGGCCGTCCTCCTTCCCTCTGTCCCCCGGGGTCAGGAGGCAGCGGGGCAGGGTCAGCTCAGGGTCAACAGCGGCGGGGAGGTGGGCGCATCTTCCTGACGCAGCCGAGGGGTGGACACTCGAAGTGAGAAGACAGAGGGTTCTAACTGCATGGGGACCCCAAAGCAGCCCCCCAACCCATGCAACCACAGACCCCCTCCGTGTCCCCAGGGCCCAGGACAGCAGGGTCAGAGACGCAGGGGAGCGTAGAGAGGGAGGGAGCGTGCTGCCCGCCCAGCGCTGTTCGTAAGACACAGAAACGCCGCCGCTCCGCGGGTGAAAGCGTGGTGGCTTTCACGTATGTGGCCCCGCTGGTCTGGCCCAGTGGTTAGAGCGCTGGCCCGAAGCCTGAAGGGTTCCTGGTTCGATTCCAGGGCGAGGGCACGTGTACCATGGGCCACGCACAAGCCGTCCGCTGAGAACTGTCCCGCAGGCGGCTGCTGAGCCCGTAGAGGGGGAAGGCAGCGATGATGCAGGAAACTGAAACACCAGGGCCCACGTGTGTTTGCAGACATTATGTATGTTCATGCACCGCCCCTCCTGTGCAGAGGGGCTGGGACACAGGCCTGGCACCCAGGGGCTCCCCGTAACCCGGCGAGAGGGCTGGCCTTCCTTTCCTGCTTCTTCCTTCCCCAGTCCCCACTGCTCTCCTCTCTCTCTCTCTCTCTCTCTCTCTCTCTCTCTCTCTCTCTCATCTTTATCTGAGGATATTTTTAGAGAGAGGGGGAGAGACCGAGAGAAACATCGATGAGAGAGAGACACATCCATTGGCTGCCTCCTGCACCCCGCCCCCCAATCTGGGCCGGGGCTCGAGCCTGCAGCCGAGGTACAGGCCCTTGACGGGAACCGAACCGGAGACCTGGTAGTCCGGCGGTCGCCAACCTTTGGGACTTCACGGGCCACCGTGGGTCTGCGGACCACCAGTGGGCGACCGCTGCTTCACCCACGGGCTGGCGCTCAACCCACCGAGCCACACTGGCCGGGCCTTCCTGGTGCTCTCCTTTCCTCCCCAACACACGCCTGGGATCCAAGCCCGTCTCGGGGTCAGTCTCTGGGGAACATGGGGTGAGCCAGGCGTCAGCGGCAACACTCTGGGGAGCTCTTACCTCTCTGTGCGAGGAGGGGGAGCACAGCAGACTCGGTGCCGGGTGTTCAAGGACAAGGACACTCCCCAACTGCCAAGGAGAGCGCCCGGGGAGGCGGGTCCCCTCGAGGGAATCAGAGAGCGTCACGAAACAGAGAGCACGCGAGGGACGCCCTCGGAGGGCGTCCTGTAAAACCCCATAAAACGCCCCGCTCGGCAGAGCCCTGAAAGGCGACGTGTCCAGAGAGAGCAGGCCTGCCATGCACGCTGAGAAAGAGCAGGAGGCTGAGGAACATCGCTGACGGGCGTTTCTCCTAAGCGGCATGACTTTAATTTAATGCGTTTTTATTGACTCAGAGAGGAGGGGAGAGGGAGAGAGAGAAACATCCACGATGAGAGAGGATCAGGGACCGGCTGCCCCCGGCACGCCCCCTCCTGGGGATGGAGCCCACAACCCGGGCCTGGGCCCTGGCCGGGAATCAAACCCTGACCTCCTGGTCCGCAGGTCGGGACTCAACCACTGAGCCACACCGGCTAGGCATCCGCCACCGCATTGCATGCCCCCCCCCCCCCCGTTCGGCTGCGGTAATGAGGCCTGAGCTGGCGCCGCTATTGTAATGGGGTATCGATTGCACGGGAAGAGCCTCAGCGCCGCGGGCTCGGGCCGTCGGCGGCGCGGAGTGACAAAGTGGACTTTAATGACCCACCGTCCAGCTCGTTAGGCAGGAGGCTTGCATTTGCTTTGCGCGGCGATTAGTTTTGCTCCGCTGGCGTCCGACTGTGGGGTCTGTCGCGGCCGCACGCCATCCCTCGTGGCGCGGGCCTCAGAGGGCGTTTAATGGGGGGCCGGTGAGCACGTTCTTCTCGGCGATGGAGCGTTTCACGCCGCGGCGCGGCCACGCGTGCCTGGCGGGGCCTCGGGTCTGGATGCGGTCAGCGGCTCCCCGTCCCCAGGCATCCCGCTCCTGCCCCCTCCTGGCCCGCTCCTGGCCCACTCCACACCTGGCGGCTCCGCCCGGAGGACCTCAGCGGTCATCCCTCCTCGGAAGAGGAGGACAGCTGAACGCCACCTGGCCACCTGGCCACGGGCTCACAGCTGCAACAGGAGTGGACATGCAAGCCTCTCCCCGGTCACATATCTCAACCCTCTCCCCGCCAGGTCACCTGTCTCAGCCCCTCTTCCCATCACCTGTCTCAACCCTCTCCCCCAGGTCTCCTGTCTCAACCCCTCCCCCCAGGTTACCAGTCTCAACCCCGTCCCCCAGGTCACCTGTCTCAACCCCTCTCTCCGTCACCTGTCTCAACCCCTCCTCCCAGGTCACCTGTCTCAACCCCTCCCCCCAGGTCACCTGTCTCAACCTCTCTACCCGGTCACCTGTCTGTCTAAACCTCTCCAGGTCACCTGTCTGTGTAAACCTCTGCAGGTGAGGAGCTACCTGTTGGAAGAACATTCTGGAGGCTTCTTCCCACAGGGCGGTGCTTGCTGGGAAGCCCCACGTGTAAAGGAGACTCCGCTCTGCACCGGGAGACAATGCGCTGAGGGGGAGGCAGAGGCCTGGGCCTGGCTGGCTGCAAGCGGGTCGCTCAGCCTGTGTCTCCGTCTGCCTGACCCACCCCCGCTTCCACCCCCACCCCCACCGGAGCCCCTGGCCAGCACCCTGGCGAACGTCGCGGTCCTCAGGATGCGTGGGGAAGGGGATGCTGCCGGGTTCCCTGCCTTTGCTTTGCCCCCAGTTTGCAGCTGGAAAATCGTGCCCTGGTTGGAGGAGAGGTGGCCTGCCACACCCCGACACCCCGCAGGCTTCCCGAGGCTGGATGGAGGGGCCCTCACACAGGAGGGCGGGAGCGGGAGCGGGAGCCGGAGCGGGAGACGGTGGAGAAGGTCAGGCAGCACCCAGGCTGCTGCAGAGGAAGCCCATAAATAAGTGATGGGCACAAACACCACCCCAACGCGGCGGCACTTAAAGGCACGGCCAGGTAACGACGACACTGCAGGCCGTTTCCACTCTCCCAGGCACGCGAGTTTCCGCAGAATAAACATCAAAGGAATCAATCCACGGGGTGCCAATGTGGGGGTGGGGTGGGGAGTCACCCAGGATCTATGTCAGCAATAATAAAAGGCCCCGACTGTGCACAGACAGTCGGCTCATGGTAAATGGATGGATGCCCGGCCCGCCGCGAGAGACGCATGATGGGGGAGCCAGCAGCTTCCCGTGAGTGCTCAGCTGTCAGCACTCAATGAAGGGCACACGCTCCGTGGCCGCAGTTCAGGAAAGGCTGTGGGGACACGCCGCCAAGCAGGGACACCCTAAGGGCGATGGGCGCTTCGCTTCCGTCCGGTGCCAGGCCTCGGTGATGAGGTGCCCTCCACCCCCATAAATGAAACGCAGTGTAAAGCCTGTGTTCTCACCACACCCCCTTCACACACCCTCCCCCCCGACCTGGCCGCAGACGGGAAGGAGCAAGCCAGAAGCCTTCGTCCATCACGCAGCAGCCACCCGCTGAGTCAGGGACCCCGTCACCGTGGTCTCCTCGGGACTCCATACAGCAGGGGCCTGGAAGGCGGCTCCCGGGCCCAAGTCTCCACGTCCACGGCTCCTCTCGCTGTCGCTGGAGGGGGGCAGGGCACCTTCAGGGGTCCCTCCGCACCCAACACTCGTTCCCGCAGCTGAGGCCTCCCCACGCGTTCGTGGTGTCCATAGATGAACCCCCGCTGGATTCACCCTCCTCCGCCCCTCCCCCCGGTCACGGCTGTGCAAGAAACCCCCCCGTCTCGGTCGGGTTTCTGGAACTCCTGCCGGTGGGAACCAGGAGAGCCGGCCATTGGGGTGAAATAAAGTTCAGGTTGGTGGCCCTCGCTGCCAGGCACGTTTGCGTGCAAACGTCTCACGACAAGAGCCCTTGCCCGAGAGAAACGCTCCCAAATGACCCGGGAGATGCGTGCTGAGAACACGCTTTTCTCCAAGGAGCTGAGAAACGCTCCATCCACACGTCCGGATCTGGAGTGAAGCCCTTTTAAACCCGGAACTATCACAGCATCTCTGCTCTGTGTGCCTGTGTCAGAGGAGAGCCCCACTCAGGGGAGATGTGCAGGGTTTGTCCTAAACTCCCTCCCCCACCCATCCCACCCCGAGGAATTGTGTGATCCTGGGGAAGCCACTGGGTGACCTTGAGCCAATCAGGGTACCATTCTGCACCCCGAGACTAGGAGGCCGGCCTCACACCTCGGGGAAAGCTCCTCGTCGGATGGGACTCACCCACCCTGAGTGAGGCACGAGGGGGTCCGTCCCTGGGAGCAGGGTCCCTGCACTTGGAAGCCACTCCATTTCCGGGACGAAGATAACCCCCCTCGCAACCAAGCGCAAGTTCCGCTGCTCCGTTCCACCTGCTCAGGCTTCGACCCCCACTTCCAGCCGACCCAGGCCACAGGATCCAGGGGAGCCGGGGCTTCCGTCAGGCCCCTCGCCATGAGCGGGGTGGCCCTGGAGATGCCTCCCTCTTCGGGGACCCTCCGCTTCCTCCCCGGGAGCGGGGGACAGCCTGCGGCACTGGCAGAGGAGAGGCGAGGGGACGCAGAGCTGAGGGTATTTCCCGTCCGCACCGGGGGGAGCCCTGGACACGTTCATCACCGCCGGGATGCAAAGGCAACAGACAAGCAATGCTTGCTCCCAGAAGAAAGGGGAGAGGCAGGGAGAACCATCTGGAAGCAGGAGGACCCGGGACGGAGGAGCAAGCCACGGAGAGCGATGCCGGTGAGGGCAAGATGGGCAGGGCCCCCAGAACCCCCGGGCTCGGGGAAGGAGAGTAAGGGCTCCCGGAAGCTCGCAGGCCCCCGCGAGCCACCCAATGCTGGCGCTCTGTGGACTGACGGGTGGGTGTGCTCCTGGCCATGCGGCGGGTTTGGGTTAAAAAAAAAACAAATTGATAAAAAGATGCTGCAATCACAGGTCACCGACCACGAACCGGAAACGAGGGGGTCTGCGCCCTAAATGCCGCGTCTTCCCCGCCCTCACTGGTGAGGGGGGATCTTTGAGGGAACCAAGTCTCATTTATTTACTGGCCGTTATTTAAAGGGCCGCCAGCCCCAGTCACAGGCCGCCGGCCCCAGTCACAGGCTGCCGGCCCCAGTCACAGGCCCCCGGCCGCAGTCACAGGCTCCCAGCCCCATAGTCACAGGCCCCCAGCCCCATAGTCACAGGCCGCCAGCCCAAGTCACAGGCCGCCAGCCGCAGTCACAGGCCGCCAGCCCCAGTCACAGGCCGCCAGCCCCAGCCACAGGCCGCCAGCCACAGCCACAGGCCGCCAGCCACAGCCACAGGCCGCCAGCCGCAGTCACAGGCCGCCAGCCGCAGTCACAGGCCGCCAGCCCTAAGCCAGACTCCGTGGTGGGCACAGAGGATAAACAAGTGGGTGAGAGCCCAGGCCGGTTCGGCTCAGTGGGTATTGCATCGGGCCGCAGACTGAAGGGCCCCGGGCTCGGCTCCAGCCAAGGGCAGGTACCTCGGGTGCAGGTTCCATTCCCGGCCCCGGCTGAGGGAGGCAACAATGGACATGTCACTCCTACACTGCTGTTCCCTCTCCCCCACCCCCCACTCCTTCCCACTCTCCCCAAATCAACGGGAAAATCTCCTCGGATGAAGATGAACAAGAAGAATAGAATAAGTACATGAACTATATTAAAACATAGATATCTATATCCAGAGAATGAACGGAACTCTTGCTATATCTATATTTATATCCAGAGAATGAACGGAACTCTTACTATATCTATATTTATATCCAGAGAATGAACGGAACTCTTACTATATCTATATCTATATCCAGAGAATGAACGGAATTCTTACTATATCTATATCTATATCCACAGAATGAACAGAATTCTTACTATATCTATATCTACATATAGACGTAGACACAGACATAGACATAGACATAGACATAGAAATAGACATAGACACAGACATAGACATAGACATGGACATAAACTAGATATAGACATAGTAAGAGTTCCATTGGCTCTCTGGAATTCCAGAATCATCCGCCACAGACTCCCGGGAGATACACGAGTAAGGACCCTGTCTGACCCGGGGCCCTGCCCGCACAGCACGCAGCCCTTTGCCCGACAGGTGCACGCGTGCGTCTGCAGAAATGGCGCTCTCCACCTAAGGCCACCCTCCCCGAAGGGAACAGATGCCGTAACGCGACCCGAGTCCCTGAAACCCGGCCTAATCCCCCGGGCCGCCCAGCGTCGGCCGGTTCTCCCACCTGTCGTCTGTCGGGCGCAGTCGGCAAGCGAGGCACCCGTGGCCCCTGGACCGCCTGCCCCTCCAGAAGCTCCCCCAGGCCTCACGCTGCGTGGCCACCACAGTCCTCCCACCCCGTGACCAGCTCGTAAGAGGACCCGAGGACACAGGAGCTGAGAATGAAACCTCAGCCCAAATCCCACTGCCCTGCAGGTCCCGGGTGCCGGCCCCGAGGTGATGCTCAGAATTGAGTGCCGCGCTCTGCCAGGGAGCATCTGGCCTGCACGACACGGGGAGCCCAGCCCAGCCTGTGAATACAACCCTTTTCTGGCAAAAAGGTCACCTGGAGCAGCGGTTCTCAACCTATGGGTCGCGACCCCTTTGGGGGTTGAACGACCCTTTCACAGGGGTCGCCTAAGACCATCGGAAAATGCAGATATTTACATCACGATGCATCACCGTAGCAACATTTCATGGTTGGGGGTCACCACCCCATGAGGAACTGGATGCAAGAGTCGCGGCCTGAGGAAGGTTGAGAACCACTGACCTGGAGAGTAACTGAGGGTCACGGCAGTGCCACTCCCTGAGGGTGCAAAGGATGAACACGGGGATTATGTCCTCCACCGGGGGTCGGCAAACTGCGGCTCTCGAGCCACATGCGGCTCTTTGGCCCCTGGAGTGTGGCTCTTCCACAAAATGCCATGGCCTGGGCGAGTCTGTTTTGAAGAAGTGGCGTTAGAAGAAGTTTGAGTGTAAAACATTTAGCTCTCAAAAGCAATTTCCATCATGGTCCTGTTCATATTGGCTCTGTTGACTAATTAATGAGTTTGCCGACCCCTGGCCTACATGATGCAGCTTCTCAGGTCCTCACAAGAAGGGAGAGGGTAGCTCTTCAGAAGGAGAAAATGGCTAGTTTTGCTGTTGTTGTTGTTAATCCTCACCCCGGGATAGTTTTCCATCGGTTTTTAGAGAGTGGGAGGGAGAGACGGCAAGCCACAGAGAGAGGGGTGCATGCACCCTGACTGGGGCCAGGGACTGAACCTGCAACCCAGGTAGATGCCCTTGACTGGGAATCGAACCTGTGACCTTCGGTGTGTGGGCCGACGCTCCTTCACCAGAGCCACATCACCCTGGGCAAAAATTCTTCTTTTTTAAAATATGTCTTTATTGATTTCAGAGAGAGGAAGGGAGAGGGAGAAGAGAGATAGAAACATCCATGATGAGAGAGAATCCTTGATGGGCTGCCTCCTGCACACCCTCTCCTGGGGATCGAACCCACAACCCCAGCATGTGCCCTTGACCAGGAATCAAACCCTAACCACCACCACCACCACCCTGGTTCTTAGGTCAATGCTCAGCCACTGAGCCACGGCGGCTGGATGAAAATCACTATTCTTATTATTTTGCTTTTGGAACCGCGGGCGGATCCAAGCTGTAGGGATACATTATCTTTGCCATCTGTTAGCAGAGAACTATCTATTTTTTCTTAGGGAAAACTGAACATCTCCAACATATGTTTTTTTTATAACACGGTTCGTGCGAGTTGTTGGAATAAATCACCATGTCCCGTTTTCTATTTTTGTCCTTTCGCAAAGATTTTCCCAGGTCTTTGGGAGACGCACGTTTTTAACACCTCACGGGAAAAGACACGCTGACCGTGTCGTTCGGATGCTGCCCGTGTGCTCCCCGAGGGCAATGGCAGGGCCTCACTGGGGAGGAGTTAAGAGCAACATGAAGGCCGGTCAGAACCGGTGCCACCAATACCCACTCCACATCCTTCCGGGCTGTCCTTAAAATCTACTCGGTTATGTGGCTGTGAGGCCAGCCGTTTCCGTATGGATCCAGAATATAAAAATACAGTGGCACCTCGAGATACGAGTGCCCTAACATACGAGATTTTGAGATACGAGCCGTCGAGCGAGCGATTTTTGCTTTGAAATACGAGCAACAGTTGAGATAGGAGTCATCGCGCGGATCGGCCGGCTGCACACGACCCACCGGTTTACCGCGACTCGAGCATCTCATAGTTTCCCACGCCTCAAGGTTACGGAACGAATTAAACTCGTATCTCGAGGTACCACTGTAATGAGCTTCTGCCCCAGTCAGATGGTTGGATGGAAGGGTTGTGGGTTCGATTCTCGGTGCCCGTTGGGGCATGAGTGGGAGGTAGTCAATCAATGTGTCTCTCTCATGTGGATGTTTCTCTCTCTCTCCCTCCCTCTCTTTCTCCTTTCCTCTCTCATCCACTCCCTCCCTCCTCTTCCTCTCTCTTCTAGTCTCTCTCTCTCCCTTCCCTCTCCCTTCCACTCTTTCTCTCCCTCCCCCTGCCCTCTCTCTTCCACTCTTTCTCCCCCTGCCCCTGCCTGCTCTCTCCCTCCCCTCTCCCTTCCACTCTAAAAATCAGTGGAGAAACATCCTCACCCCTGGGGTGAGGATTAAAAAATAGTGGCAATAATCGTGCATTTCTGGCTACTTTCCAGTCCTGGCTCAACATTTACGTTCTTCCTAAAAAGCCTCGTACAATTGGGTCCTGGGCTACAGAAAGTCTACTGAGTTTTTCTACATTTGACTTGTCCTACATTTCAATGACAAATGGATTCCGCAGCCTGGCTGGCCGGCATGGCTCAGTGGTTGAGTGTCAACCTACGAACCAGGAGGTCACGGTCTGATTCCCCATCAGAACACATGCCTAGGTTGTGGGCTTGATCCCCAGGAGGAGGTGTGCAGGAGGCAGCGGATCCATGATTCTCTCTCCTCACTGATGTTTCCCTCCCTCTCCCTTCCTCTCCCTCCCTCTCTGAAATCTACAAAATATGTCTATAGTTTTTAAGTGGGGTACCCAGAACTCCATGGGGCGTGATTCTGAGAAGGATTTGTTAAAAGTAACATCTCACCGAAACCAGTGTGGCTCAGTGGATAGAGCGTTGGCCTGCGGACTGAAAGGTCCCGGGTTCGATTCCGGTCAAGGGCATGCACCTTGGTTGTGAGTGCATCCCCAGAAGGGGGCGTGCAGGAGACAGCTGATGGATGTCTCTCTCTCATCGATGTTCCTAACTTCTACCCTTCTCCCTTTCTCTCTGTAAAAAAATCAATAAAATATATTTAAAAAAAAAAAGTAACGTCTCACCACAGCAGGGTTTCTGACACACAGTCTTCCCGCACCCTCCCGTGGGGTTTTCCTCGCTCTGCTGACGACGCGGTCCCTCACTGCGGTGCGGAGCAAGGAGCAGAAACAGGACGCTGCTGCCTGCGAGCCATGAATATCCATGGGAAGTGTCCCTGTCACCGGTCCATCTCTCCAGCTCAGCTCCTGCTGTCTCCTCCGTCCTTCCAGAACGCTCTGGAGAAGTGACCGTGTCATCGGCGTGCGGGCGGGACCGCTTTCACGGCTGAGACAATGGGACGTGCATGAGTTTGGAGGAAAAAAAACAACAAAATGCTGGAGGCAGAGCTCACTGGCCACAGCTGAACTCTTCTCGGATCCCGGATAAAACCCGGGATGAATTGCTGGTTTACTGATATCGCTCAGGAGCTGCCGGCTCCCTGAGAATCTTCACAAAACCACACACGCTTGCCAAGTGAGTTCTTCCTCCGGCAGGAGATACTTAAAGACTGGAGCCCCTCGAGGACAAACGAGTTTGAAATATTCTCAGAGTCACAGACATTTTTTATACTGTATATATTTTACTGATTTTTTACAGAGAGGAAGGGAGAGAGATAGAGAGTTAGAAACATCGATGAGAGGGAGACATCTATCAGCTGCCTCCAACAGAGTGGAGATGTGCCCACAAGCAAGGTACATGCCCTCGACCGGAATCGAACCTGGGACCTTTCAGTCCACAGGCCGACGCTCTATCCACTGAGCCACACCGGTCTCGGCACAGACATGTTTTAATAGACATTTAAGTCACACCATGGAGAGGGAATCCTCCATGTGGGAGCCGTGTTCCCAGATGAATCCTCACTGGGACTGGCATCCCGCACAGATGTCTCACCTCCCAAATGGGCTGAAGACTTTCGAGTCCATGAAGAAGACGAGGCCCAGATGTGATCCTGGTTTGGGCGAAAGGTAGCGGAACAATTCGAAAAGCACCGGACAGTCCCTCTGCTCTGGGTCAATAAAAGGATTGGAGCAGCGGTTCTCAACCTGTGGGTCGCGACCCCGACGGGGGTCGAACGATCAAAACACAGGGGTCACCTAAAGCCATCGCAAAATACAGATATTTACATTACGATTCACTAACAGTAGCAACATTACAGCTATGAAGTAGCAACGAAAGTAATTTTATGGTTGGGGGTCACCACCGCATGAGGAACTGTATTCAAGGGTTGCGGCATTAGGAAGGTTGAGAACCACTGGATTGGGGGGTTCCGGTTACCCCACTAGGAAATGAGGACCGCTGTAAGACTCCTGGGTTTTTCATTTGTCAGGGAATTGGACCACAGGCCAAGTTCCCATCGACGGGATGGGGATCTTCCGGCCCGCGGGCCGTGTGAGGCCCTGGACATCCTGTGGCCCGGCCCTGCCACGGCCTGAGGGGTGAGTGAGCCGCATGTTGGCAGACAGAGCGGCTCCTTTCTGAGGGGATGACTGTGTGGGGCCCAGAACAACGTTATAAACACCCAAACGCCCTCGGCGGGACAAGGTCCCCACCTGCTGTGGGACTACAGTGACAGCGTCAGGGCCGCGGCGAGACGCCTCCGTGCCTTGGAGACATGGCGTCACTGCCATGCGGGCGAACACGGTCCTTCTCACGTGAAACCTCCCCGGAGCCTACAGGATCCAGAGGCAGGGAGGCTGTGAGCGCGCCTGCGAAGAAGCTCTAGCCCAGCAGTTCTCAACCTGTGGGTCGCGACCCCTTTGGGAGTCGAACGACCCTTTCACAGGGGTCGCCTAAGACCAGCGGAAAACACCTATTTCCCATGGTCTTAGGAACCCACACACCGCTCCTCGGTGTCGCAAAGTGTAGCCATGTCGTTGACTGTTGTCCTAGGAAGACTGTTGCCCATGCTGCACCACGATTCAAGACAACATTTCATTTATTTCTCATTAGAAATAAATATTTCACAATATACAATTACATATTGTTTTTGTGATGAATCTCTATGCTTTCAAGATGTTCCATTTGTAACAACGAAAATACATCCTGCCTATCAGATATTTACATGACAGTTCATCACAGTAGCAAGATGACAGTGATGAAGTAGCCACGGAAATCATTTTATGGGTGGGGGTCACCACCCCATGAGGAGCTGCCTTAAAGGGCCGCAGCCTTAGGAAGGTGGAGAACCACTGCTCTAGCCCAAGAGGAGCAGCCACACGTACACACATGGACCTGGAGGGACGCCTGAACTTCACGGATGTCATGGATTTCTCCAAAAGTCACCCTGCCCGATACGTGGGTGCGTGTGGTCTATTCGGAAGCTCATCCCAGGACACAAAGCAGCGGGTGACCAGGAGCGGCTGCGGGCCCATCCCACGGGGCCGGTGGGGTGGGGGCCAGGCCCAGCGAGCCTCAGCACCGGCCCGGCCCCCGCTCCCCCTCGTCGGCTCACGGGGAGCCCTGGACCCGCGGGCTGCGGGCTGGACCACGCCCTTCCCGGGCCCCGGAGGCGGGCTGCCGCCGGGCGGGCAGGGGGACTGTCCATCCAACGGCCGCAGTGACTCCACAGCTGAGGGCGCGGGGATGTGGGGCCGGAGGAGGTGGCGCCGCCAGCCCTGCTCCTGCTCCAGTGACACCGCAGATGTCTCCATGGCAGAGAGGGGCCGGGACAGGAGCGGGTCCCTCTGCCGGCCGGTCCGGGAAGCCTGGGCCCACGGCGCGGGCGCTGGGCTAACCCCCGGGGGAGTGTGGAGGGGCAGGGGCGGCTGCTCCTCGGTGGCAGGTCAATGCCGTGGAGTCAGGGGCAGCGGGGGACAGGGCTCCGGGGCGCGGGCCAGGCTGTGTTAGCTGTGACCACCTCTGCCGCTGACGTACGCCTGTCCCGGGGTTCCCAACCAGACGAGGCTGTAACATTCCAAGTCGTTTCTTTCTTTTTTATTTTATTTTTTAAATATTTTATTGATTTTTTACAGAGAGGAAGGGAGAGGGATAGAAAGTCAGAAACATCAATGAGAGAGAGACATCCATCAGCCGCCTCCTGCACGCCCCACAGTGGAGATGTGCCCGCAAGCAAGGTACATGCCCCCGACCGGAATTGAACCCAGGACCTTTCAGTCCGCAGACCAACGACGCTCTATCCACTGAGCCACACCGGTCTCGGCACAAGTCATTTCTTTTAATACATTTTTATTGATTTCAGAGAGGAAGAGAAGAGGAGAGACAGACAGAAATATCAAGGATGAGAGAGAATCATGGATCGGCGCCTCCTGCGCGCCCCCCACTGGGGATGGAGCCCGCAATCCAGGCCTGTGCCCTGACCCGGAATCGAACCGCGACCTCCTGGTCCATAGGTCGGTCGAGGCTCAGCCACGGAGCCACGCCAGCAGGGCCCAAGTCACCTCAGACAAAGACACTTCCCGAATCCCGGGGCTGCCCCGAGAGCACGCCCTGCACTTGAGGTCTCCTTGGCTGGGGAGGAGGGGTGACTCAGCCCCGCAGGGCGCCCAGCGCGCGGAGGAGGCTTGGCCGGCTCCGGAGCCTGCTGACACCGGCTGCTCCCTGCTCCGGCGCGTGGGCTGGCATCCCGCCGTCCTCTGGCGCTCGCCTCCCTCCATATGTCTCAGGCCTCGTCACCTTCCCCTCCACTGCGACAATGAGAGGATGGCAATCGATACGTCCGCGTGCCTCGCTCCAGATTCTCCGAGTGCTCGGAAATGAAACACGGTCCCGGGGCAGGAGCCAAGACCGAGGCAGGGAGGACGCGGGGAGGAGGTGGGAGGAGAAGGATGGAGGCAGGGAGGAGGTGGGAGGAGGCAGGGAGGAGGTGGGAGGAGATGGGAGGAGGAGAGAGGAGATGGGAGGAGGCAGGGAGGAGGCAGGGAGAAGGTGGGAGGAGGTAGGGAGGAGGCAGAACCATCCACTGAACCACCCCTTTGCAAGTTCTTAAAGGGCCCCTCTGTGCTGAGGCCTTGAGACCTCAACCAAAGGCCTGGCCTGGTGCCAGCACCGATAATTTTGTCCGGGGAAGGTTGAATGGCCTCTCTGAAGTGAGAATAGTCTCATTTTCCTTATTACTTAAGCAAGCAAACGTTTACAGAAGCCAATAGCGAGGTTAAAATGTCAAACATGGGTCTTTCAATCAGATGGATGCTTCGATCTCAGCGAAACATAAGAAATCAGAAGTTCAGATGAGCAGAGTTACAAAGATAAGCCCTCTTTCCCGCTGTGCCCCTCCGGGCAGGGGTGGGGACCTTTCCCTGCCGAGGGCCGTGCGGGTATTTATAAACCATTCCCGGCCGCACATGCGATCCACCTAACACCAGCCGGCTCTACCAGGTCACACACGTCCTCACCTCCCCTCCTGCCCGGGCAGGGCCAGGCCACGTGACTCCCTGCCCCACCTGCCCTACGCCTGCCTCGGAGGGAGCCAGGTGGGTCCCTCCGTCAGTTTTGCCCCAATAAAAAATCAATATAAATGTACACAAGTATATGCATCGATTCCTTTTCCAAGGCCGTTACAATTGTGTTTAAATTTGATTCATCTTTCAGAACGGTCTACCCCAACGGTTACATCCCTCCCCTCAGCGGATGAGAACGTCTGCTCTTCCGCATGTCAGCATAGGAGGTGGAGTATCAAGAAGAAAAACCTGCCCAAACCGGTTTGGCTCAGTGGATAGAGCGTCTGTCAGCCTGCGGACTGAAAGGTCCCAGGTTCGATTCCGGTCAAGGGCACGTACTTTGGTTGTGGGCACATCCCATGCAGGAGGCAGCTGATTGATGTTTCTCTCTCAGTAATGTTTCTAACTCTCTCTCTCCCTTCTTCTCTGTAAAAAAATCAATAAAGTATATTTAAGAAGAAGAAGGAGAAGGAGAAGGAGAAGGAGGAGGAGGAGGAGGAGAAGGAGGAGGATAGGAGGAAAAGGAGAAGAAGGAGAAACACCTTCGGCCAAACTTGCTCAGCTTTGCTTCCTCTCTCTTAGAAAGTCAGCTCGGAAGATCTCTTTTGCCAGGCCGTGTGGGGCACTCAACAAGAGAGATGAGAGAGAGAAACGCCCTGTGTGGTCTGGCCTACAGACTATGTCTGGGTAAAGAGTGCTCATTGGCAGTATTATCGTTCGGTTGATCGGTCCCATTAAAATAGCCACACGCAGTGGCACCGTTGTGTCTTTAACGTTAAGAAAATAACCTCATGTCTTAGCCTGAGGCTGGCATCGCTGTCCTCAGCCCCAGGCGCTAAGACGTGGGAGCGATGTCTGTGAGGCTGCGTCTCCAGGAAGAAAATAGCCCCTTACTGCCCCGCCAGGCAGCCCGCTGGCTCCAGTTTCCTGCCCATCCCTCCTCGGAGGAGGAGGAGTGGAGGACATTCTATCCCCAGCACAAGGCATGCGGGGGCCCTGTCCCCAGATCCTATCTTAAGGCACAAGAATGCCCCTCGGTGGGGAGGCGGCGGGGGGCAGGGGCGCTGAGGATGAGCGGGCGGATTTCAGGGCCCCGATAGGAGACGGACGGCCAGCCGCACAGCTGAGGCTGCGTCCGGAAACGCCGTAGACGGTGCCTGTGGCTGTCCCACTCGGCCCGGGGGGGTGAGGGGGGGGAGGCAGCTGGCAGGCCCACTCCCTGGGGTGGCAGGGAGCCTGCTCCGCACATGGCAGCTGCAGAGAGAGGCCGCGTGGGCGCCAACGTGCATGGCCTGCTGTTCGCCCCTCCCAGCACAGGGCTGTCTCTGTCCCCCAAGACCGGGAGCAGGAGAGGAGGAGGAGAGGGGAGAAGGACAGAGGGGAGGGAGGCAGGAAAAGGGGGAGCATGAGAGGGAAGAAGCGGGGAGACAGGGGGGAAGGTCTGATTCTGGACAGTAAGAGCCACACTCAAGGTCACACACCAGAGGCCCGGCCGGCGTGGCTCAGACCTGAGCGCTGACCTGTGAAGCAGGGGGTCACGGTTGAATTCCAGTCAGGGCACAGGCCCAGGTGGCGGGCTCGATCCCCAGTGGGGGGCGTGCAGGAGGCAGCCAACCATGATTCTCTCTCATCATTGATGTTTCTCTCTCCTTTCCTCTCTAAAAATCAATAAAATTATTATTATTATTATTATTTTATAAAAAAGCTACCAAGACACAGTCACAAATGTGCCACACTGTGCAGCTCATTTGAAGAAGGGAGCCCCTCATTTGAAGAAGGGAGCCCCTCATTTGAAGAAGGGAGCCCCATGGAATGCCGAGCAGACTGGGCAGCTGAGGGAAGACGGAAGGCGTGTCGGGGGACATGGCTCTGCCTTCGCCCACGAGATCCACAGCGAGGCGGCGAGGCGGCCGCGTCCCTCTCCCCGCTGACCCGCCGGGTTGGAGAGTCAGCACCTTCTCCAGCCTATTTACCTGTGAATGACCAGTGGGGACCGGGTCAGGTGTGGAGGCCCGGACAGAGCAGGGAGGAGGCTCAGCGACAGGGAGGCGGGACCTGGGCCTGTCCTAGGCCTCCATCAACACGCATGGAAACAACAGCGACAGGAAAACACCGGCTGGACCACCGGGAACAGCGAGGGGTCTCTGTCACCCTCTGCGGGGAAACCCAGCGTCCCCCACTCCCCATGAGCCCTGAGCGGCTGGCTCTCGTCCCCGGGCAGCGGGTTGTTGCTAATTCTATGGGACATATTGAACCACCGTCGCTCCCAGGGTATTCTTGCTGCTTAAGCGGAAATGTCTCAGGGTGTTTGATCACAGATGCCAACGGGGCAGGCCAAGGACTCCAACCCCGAGAGACGGCACCGAGGCGGGCACACAGGGGCGGGGGTCAGAGACCAGCCTGGCTCCTGAGGCCGGCGAGGCAACTTCCAGCCTGTGGGTCTGCTCTTCTGCTGAGGAGGCCGCACCCTCCCCCACCTCTGCCCCTCCCACCCCACCCCCCGCCACAGGCTCTAGCTCTTGCTTCACAATTTGATAAAGTGGCAGGAAAGAGAGTTCCTGGTGCCCGCCTGTGCCCTGGGATCCTGGTGCCTGCCTGTGCCCTGGGATCCCAGCCCCCACCTGTGCACACACTTTCCAAAGGTTCTGTGGGTGCCAGCGGGGTCAGGGGACACATTTGCTGAGCCTCCGCCACGAGGTGTACTTTCCCCTAAAACGGATCTGCCCAAGAAAGTGCTTCAGGTCAGCACTTGCCAATTCCTTCCCAACCCCCTCACCCGAATCTTTATGGAAGAAGAGCCTAGCTCTCACCTGCCCTGATTTTTAAATATATGTATATTTTACTAGAGGCCCAATGCACAAAGATTTGTGCAAGAATGGGCCTTCCTTCCCCTGGCTGCCAGTACCACCTTCGCTCCGGCTGGAACTGCCTTCCCTCCTTCCCACGCTGCCCAGAGGCCTGGAGCTGCTGAGGCTGTGGGGAATGCCTGTGTCATCGCCATGGCGATACAGCTAGCATCCTGTCCCATTCCTGGCCCATCAGCACCTATGTATGCAAATTAACCCACCATCTTTATTGAATTAATTTGCATACTCACTCCTGATTGGCTGATGGGCATCACGAAGGTACAATTTGCATCTTTCTCTTTTATTAGTGTAGATTGATTTCAGAGAGGAAGGGAGAGGGAGACAGAAACATCAATGATGAGAGAGAATCATTGATGGGCCGCCTCCTGCACGCCCCACACTGGGGATGGAGCCCAAGACCCGGGCCTGTGCCCTGACCAGGAATGGAACCATGACCACCTGGTTTAAAGGTCGTCCTTCAACCACCGAGCCATGCCGCCTGGGCCCACCTGCCCTGATTTTACTCTCAGGAGATAATTAGTTGGTTTTCTGTCCTTCGCTTCCCATAACATCGAAGGAGAATTTAATAAACATGTCCCCTAACACACCACTGAAAGTAAGTGTGGTGCTGGAATATAATGTGCTTTTGGCATGCATCTGTCAGGTGCGCATCGCGCTGAGTAACCTGGCTGTTTAAAAAGATAACAGACGTGGCAAAGAGTTGAGGTCTCATTCTAACCACCAGTGATGTCTGCCCTTGAAGAAGGAGCTGGTTAACAACCACAGCACCCTTCATCTCAGAAACAGGTGCCCTTCCAATATCCTTCTGTGCGGTGTTCACAGAACTGTGTGTGACCTGCTCTTCCCATCAGCTGCCAACCAATCGTCACAGGTCAATGAATCCAGAAGAAATGTTTCACATGCAGACCTTGCGCTCATGAGAAATTCTATATAAAAAAAAATGCTGTGTGTATGTGCCTCTTTGCAGGGTAGCTAAGCAGGAAGAGAGACCACAGAAACACGCACCACTTTGGGGGACATGATTCTGTGGGAAGTTGACGAGGAATTGGGGTTCGGTGAGAAGAAGGAACAGGGTGTCCTATTTGGCTGCAGAACAAACTTGCAGGAGTGTCCTGTTAAAGAGGTGGCCGCGACCTGCTCACCGTGGTTTATGGGCCTGGAGGTATACTTCAGAGAGATATCACATTTTACTTTAAAATACGAACAGTGACCACAGACTGGAAATCATATCCTTTGTTTAAACCAAGAAAATATTGGGTAACGCACTTACAAATGTGCAAGAAGGTCGGTTTTCACAATCGTATAGGTCAGTGGTCGGCAAACTGTGGCTCTCGAGCCACATACAGCTCTTTGGCCCCTGGAGTGTGGCTCTTCCACAAAATACCACGGCCTGGGAGAGTCTATTTTGAAGAAGTGGCGTTAGAAGAAGTTTAAGTTTAAAAAATGTGGCTCTCAAAAGAAATTTCAATCACGGTCCTATTGATATTTGGCTCTGTTGACTAAGGAGTTTGCCGACCGCTGCTTTAGGTGGTTCCGAAGGAAAACACTGGAGCAGTGGTTCTCAACCTTCCTAAGGCCGCGACCCTTGCATACAGTTCCTCATGTGGTGGTGACCCCCAACCATGAAATTTTGCTACTGTGATGCATTGTGATGTCAATATCTGCATTTTCTGATGGTCTTAGGCGACCCCTGTGAAAGGGTCGTTCGACCCCCAAAGGGGGTCGCGACCCACAGGTTGAGAACCACTGCACTGGAGGCTCCTCGCTCTGGGCCCTGGCTGCTCTCCATGTGGTCCTCCGACCCTGTGAGCGGCCTCCTTAGAAATGCAGGTCCCAGCCTCCCAGCCCCAGCCCCAGCCCCACAGTATTCGAGGCTCCTCACTGGTTCTGGATGGAAGGTTCCGGAGCGCTCAGAGCCCCAGGCAGATGCAGACCTGCTCTGTGAGAGCCTCCCCCGAGAGAGTCTCAGCATTAACCCGCTTGCCCCTCACCGTCAGCATCCCTTCTGCCGGCTTCCTGCCCCGGCGGCGGCGATGGGCCCAGCCCTGGGCCAACCTGGCGAGAAATGCGAGTCACCCCCGAGCCCAAACCCATCGGCTTAAAGGGACACAGCGCGGGCTGTGAGGGCGCATCACGCCTGGGTACCCATGGGACTCATTCCTGCGCTCTTGGTGGCGGCCAGGACCGTGGCTGCGGGGGGCTGGAAGCGGGCTCAGAGTCCACACCGTGTCTCCTGCCTGCACCACGCACACAGCGCCGCACCTGCTGGGATGCCTGGCTCGGCTGTCCGGGAAGCAGAGCGACAAGGCCACAGGGACAGCATCTGGGTGCAGCTCTCCCCGATTGCCCAGCTGCACCCGGTCGTGGAGGAGGGAGCCGCGGGGGACGCTCCCGTCTCCCTGACGATGACTGTCAGCAGGTCCGCCTGCCGTCCCTGTTTTACTTGTTTTGTGGGTAAAAAGGCCGAAGCTCGGAGAGGGAGCCCTTGCCTGAGATTAGGCGATGCGCGAACAGAGGGGGTAGGCCCGGGTTGTACGTGAGTTTTCTGGTTCCCGATGCCCAGCCCTGCCCGGCAGGCCCAGAGGCCGGGGTGCCACGGATCTCGGATCCCTGCACCCTGTCACCTCGCTGGGTCAGGAGAGGGCGTCGGGCTCCAGACAGCTCCCTGCCCTGAGAACAGCTGCTCCCTCTCTGGAGGCGACGCTGACAGGCCCGGTGCGGCAGGTGCAGAGGGGACACATGCCTTTCCTCTGAGGAGCGTCTCCTCCGTCTGTGACCACGCCCCGGACCGCGCCCCGGCGCCAGACAAGCAGCAGATGCCGGGCCGTGTGGGAGGGATGGGGGGAGGGAACAGTTCCTCCCGACCTGGGCCTCATCCCCGCGACTCTCCACTGCTGCTCTGACCGTGAGCCATGCCCTGAGTCTGGCCCGGGAAGGTCAGGAGGCAGGACAAGAGGAGGACTCACGGCGGGAGCTGCGGGTTCGAGCCCCAGTCAGGGTGCCTACAAGCAGCCACCCAGGAAGGCATCCACGCACGGGACCATCAGCCCGTGTCTTCTCCCTCCTCCTTCACTCTGAGTATCGATGGAAGGTTTTTTAATTGTGGCAAAAACGCACGAATAAATCATCTTGACACATCCTAGTGCCCAGCTCAGTGGCACGAGGTGCATTCACACTGCCCTGCTCCGTCACCCCGCCTCCCCGCACCCCATCCCACCCACCCCTACACCACCCCCCCCGCCTTCTCCTCCTCCGGAACGTTCCTCTGGTAAAGCCGATCCCTAGCCTCCTGGGTACCGGCCCCCCTCCCTCCAGCGCGTGGCAGGGCTTATGTTTTTACTCTGGGGTGAAGGTGGCCCAGGCGTTTCGACGAGACGGAGCTTGGGGGCCAGGCGGCGTGGCAGCCCCTGGGAACAGCCCGTGGGTTTGGCAGGCGCGCCCGGCCAGGGCACGCAGTGGCCGGTGGGGGGAGGGCAGATGCGTTCAGGAAGAATGGAAACCACGGGAAGGCGTTTGGGGCTCACTGAACGGATCTGTAGCGAGGAGCCTGCACCAAGCACAGCTTCCGGCCCCGTGTTGATTCGGGCGTGGCCCGTGGCACGTCGGAGTGATGCAGGCGCTGTCTGCGAAGCGCCCTGCGCTGGGGCTCGCCTCCTGGATCACGGGGAGGCGGTGAGGTCTGCCTCCGGGAGGGGAAGGAGGGGGCACTTGGGACACATGGTCTCTGATGAGACTCCCTCCCCACAGGTGAAGGGGGCCCCCCAGACTGCCAGCCCCACCCAGCCCGGCCCGCCCCAATACAGCCCCGGACTCGCCGGAAATGACCGGTGCGCGTTGTTTTAGCCACCGGTTCCGAACGCCTGGCAGGGAAAGCTAATGGCTGCACAGGGGACGTCTGGGCAGTTTGGGGGAGGAAGGAAGGAGCTGAGGCGGTAGAAGAATCTGGAAAGAGCGCGGGATCCAGAAAGCGGCCGCTCTGGCTGCTCCCCGCAGACCAGGCGAAGGGGTCCTTGGCTCTCCCTCCCCACCCCCAACCCCCACCAGAGCTGCTCCAGCACCAGACCCAGGCGGCCGTGTTGGAGCCCGGGTTCATGTCTCAGATTCACCATCGAGATCTGCCCTTTTGGATCTAATTTCTCAAGCAAAGGGCGGACCGGAGGTGGGGCTCCAAGGTGAGCGGACAGATTGTCAGCGAAGGCCACGTGCTAGGGACCAAGCCACAGACTCGGGGCGCGGGCAGCTGGATTGCGAGAAACGGCTCTGAGCTGCAGTCTGGGGCAAGGCGCCCGCAACTCCGGGAGGCAGAGGCGGGCTGGTGGGAGGCGCTGGCTGTGGTCCCCGATCGGCCCTGCCTCTCTCATCTTGGACACCGTCGAAAATCTTGGGGCATAACCGGGATGTAATAGATATTTGGGGGATTATTATTATTTTTTTAAATATATTTTTATTGATTTCAGAGAGAGGAAGGGAGAGAGAAACGTCCATGATGAGAGAGAATCATGGATCAGCTGCCTCCTGCACGCCCCCTACTGGGGATGGAGCCCACAACCCGGGCACGTGCCCTGACCCTTCAGTCTACAGGCGAGGCTCTAGCCACTGAGCCAACCCAGCGAGGGCGGTGGAGTTATTTCGACTCCAAAGCTCTGACCCCAGGCAGGAGGGAAAGGAAATACACACGGTGGCGGATACCAGCCACGATTCTCTCCGCCTCCCGTTCCAGGAACCGCATGCATGACGTCATGCAGACACACTCAGCAAGAAGGGCTGGGGGGCGGGCTGAGTAGGGGGACGGCAGGTGCGTTCTGAAGACCACCCCGCAGGCAGACACACCGCAGCCGCCCTCCCAGCAGCCTCCGCTGCGGCTCCTTTTCCACAGGTCACCCAGCCAAGGTCACGGACCACGGGCCTCCCCAGAGAGCCCCGCCAGCCAGCGAACAACCTACTTTAGCAGATCCCAAATTAGAAACCGCATCTCCTGCCCGCTCCGCCCTCACGGCAGGTTCAGCGTCCCCCTCCCCCCCCCCAAAAAAAAGACGTGGGTGGGGCTCCTTTGTGAACCCAGAACAGCAGGCCGCTTGCTTTCCACTCGGCCTCGGACCGCGTGGGCTCCTGCGGAGGGCCTAGCGGGGGAGCATGACCCTGGGCTGCTTCTGCTGAACCTGCTTCCCCTTAAAAATATCCTCATCCGCTGCGATCGGGGCGAAGAACCCAGAACTGACTCCCGCCCGCCCTCAGCCCTCCACGCACAGACATGACTGACACAGGAGCAGTAACAAAGAATATTCTATAAGAATGTTCACATTCTGGGATGTAGTACTTGGTATTTGATAATAAAATGGTCATATTTGAAGAATGTATACAGAGAATCCTAAAAACTATTTGCTGTATCAACTGACGTTTTTGACAAAAACCCTTTTATTTCTATGATGATTGAAATGTTGAGTTCTGATCGGCTCTAGGAACTATTAAGAAAATATTTGTTTAAATTTTTTAAAATATATTTTATTGATTTTTTACAGAGAGGAAAGGAGAGGGATAGAAAGTCAGAAACATTGATGAGAGAGAGACATCGATCAGTGGCCTCCTGCATGCCCCCTACTGGAGATGTGCCCGCAAGCAAGGTATATGCCCCCCACCGGAATCGAACCTGGGACCTTTCAGTCCGCAGGCCGACGTTCTATCCACTGAGCCAAACTGATCTCGGCAGGAAAATATTTAACTAGCATGCCCAAATGCAGCAGCAATTTCAATATTAAAAGCAATGCAAAATCACTTGCCTTCAAAATACCAAGAATTGAAATGTTTTTGAAAGGCACATGATAAAAAGAAAGCAACTACACCCACCATGCGCGCCTCTGACGCCGGTGTGGGGGGCTCAGTGTGTGTGTGTGTCTCCGTGGAACCATAGAGCTCCAGGCCCGGGAGGGGAGGAGCTGAGTGATGTTTCCGTGGATGCGCGTGTGGATGCGAACCCTGAGGGCAGAGCTCAGGGCGCTGAGGCTTCTCTGCAGGTAAATCCCGTCCCCACGCGGGACTGTGGTGCGTGCTCTCCCCTCGCACGGGACGCACGGCTGCGGGTGGAGGACCACGCTCTGTGCGAGGCCTGGAGGAGGGATCCCTCCACCACAGGTCTCCCCCAGCCCGGGTGGCCAGGGCACACCGCGCAGGTCACACTGCCCTGAAGCGGGACTGGCAGGTGCGTGAGCCAGGCCAGCGGCTCCAGCGCAGGGAGCGGACCCCACATTCAGCTCGGGCTGGGGGAGTGGGGCTTTGCATCTGTGACAGGTAACCCCACTTGTAGTCCCGGCGATGGTTGCGGGTAAAGGGACCGGCAAGAGCACCACAGTGTAGGAGGAATGATAACGATGTTCTCGATCGCTGGCAAGTGCTATGAGTAATAGTAGCGGGTAACTTTGGACTGAACTCTCGCTTAGAGCCTGTGTCCCACCTCCAGCCCCATCACCTGCCCACACTTATGACCCGGGAAAGTTACTGTGTCCGTGACCCTCAGTGGCTGCAACAATGTTTCCACAACCGGGTGGCTTACCAACAGGAGTCACTGTAGCGGCCGGAAGCCTGAAGCCACGCTCTGTCTGCGGCTCTAGGAAAACTTTTCCTACCCTCTCCCCCAGTCTGCAATTTGCTGGCAATGTTTGGTTTCCCGTGGCTTCTAGAAGCATCCCTCCCCCACGCGGCCTCCTGTTTTCTGTGTCTCAATCTGTGTCCAAGTTCCTGTTGATCAGGACACCAGTCCTACTGGATTAGCGCCCCCCCCCCCAGTGACCTGTTATTCCAGTGGTTCTCAACCTTCTTAAGGCCTTGACCCTTGCATACAGCTCCTCATGAGGTGGTGACCCCCAACCGTGAAATTTTGCTACTGTGATGCATCATGATGTAAACATCTGCATTTTCCCATGGTCTTAGGCGACCCCTGTGAAAGGGTCGTTCGACTCCCAAAGGGGTCGCGACCCACAGGTGGAGAACCGCTGTGTTATTCCAAGGTCACATTTTAAAACATCCGTGCACCTTTACTGACTTCAGAGAGGAAGAGAGAGAGAAACATCCATGAGGAGAGAGAATCATGGAGCGGCTGCCTCCTGCTCACCCCCTCCTGGGGATGGAGCCTGCAACCTGCGCATGTGCCCTGACGGGGAATCCAGCCCTGACCTCTGGGTTCATAGGTTGATGCTCAACCACTGAGCCACCCTCTCCCGGCAAGGTCACATTGTAAAAAACTAATAGGATCTCAGCAGAGCCTTACAGGGCAGGGGGCACATTACACACACACACACACACACACACCCGCCCCGTTACCCGGCCTCTCTCCTCCCCTCCCTTCCCTCTCCAAGGGGTCAGGAGGAGAGTGACCTGGCAGGGCTGCGGGGAGAGGGAGTGAGGGAGTGAGGCCGTGGATATTTATCCGCATGTAGCTGAGGCGGGCCGGGCGCTGGGACTGGGGACGGAGGTGTTTCACGCTCTGCTGGTTCGGCTCTGTTTCACGGCCGAGTCAGCCGGCGGGCCCTGGCTGGCCGTATCTCCCTCCTCCTCCTCCGCTGAAAGGGCATAATGACTTTTAACGGCGGGAGCTGATTTTTTTTTTTTTACGTCTTGTATTTTGCTAAGAAACTGCGTGCTGGGGACCAACTTCCACCTTTTCGCTGAATGCTGCCATCTCGTTCATCCTGCGGGAAATCGCTGGGAATAAACACCTTACTCCCGGCAAGTAAATAGGCCTTAAAGGTTAAAAGCCTGGTCAATCTTTAAAGGTTACTCAGTGCTCCTGGATGATCGCCACGCGCGGAGAAAGCTCGGAGGGGCGGCAGGCGGAACTCCCAGCCCCACGCGCCCCTGCAGGCCGAGATGCCGCGGGTTCGAGGGGCAGCCTCAGGCGGGTGCAGAGGAGCCTGACTCCGATCCCAGGCAGCTGGTCGGCCTACGGCCCCCCGAGATGAGGGTGATAAGCTCCCTGAGGGGGGAGGATGGAGGGAGGCAGCCGGACCCCTCACCGGTGACCGGTAAGCCAAACGTGGCGCAGACACACATACCGGCGTATTCTCCCGCCTCCAAAGGGATGCAGCCGCTGACCCGGCTTCCACGTGGATGAAACGGGGGGGCTTCGTGCTACGTGAAAAGCGGGTCCCAGCCAGACACGTGAGGAGCCCTTCCCGGTCCATGAGGTTGGGTCCCTCAGGGGTCAAGGCCGTCAATCAGAGGCGGGCGGGGAGGATGGGCAGATGGTGGTCCAGGGGCGTTTAGCGCTTCGGGTCTGCAGGATGGAGGGCTCCCCAGACGGAGAGGGGAGTTGGCTGGTGAAGAACAACGTGAACGCACCTACCGCCTCCGCCCTGTCCGCCAGCCCGACGGTTACCGTGGTGACTGCTGTGCTAGGGGTACCTGACAGCGTGTAAATGAAGTTCAAAGGTAAGTCTTTAAAGTTGAGACAACGTGAGGCCGCCTCAGCAAAGCCCCTCGTGAGCGGGAGACACAGCGGGAGCGAGTGGACACAGCCCGTTATTCATATTCGCCTCCCGCCGAGACCGGTTTGGCTCAGTGGATAGAGCGTCGGCCTGCGGGACTGAAGGGTCCCAGGTTCGATTCCGGTCGGGAGCATGGACCTTGGTTGCGGGCACATCCCCAGTAGGGAGCGTGCAGGAGGCGGCTGATTGATGCCTCTCTCTCATCGATGTTTCTGACTCTCTATCCCTCTCCCTTCCTCTCTGAAAAATCAATAAAATATATTAAATATATATTCACCTCCCTCCCTGCCCCGCCCCATCCCTGCCCCGTCCGCAGGAGGCGCTAAAGCAGCCGGAGCGTGCATGGAGCGGAGGGCTCCGTGCGCAAGACCACGGATAACCCGCTGCCACCAGGACGCGCAGGGGAGCATGCTGAGCAGCTGAAGGCGGTGCATCAGGAGAGAAGGAGGCGGCCCACCGGCTGCTGTTACCGGGTTCTGCGATTCCCGGCCCTTGGACCTATTTCCTCACCCGTCACGTACGGAATTGCACTAAACGGTCCAAAACAGAGCCCAGGCCTCCGCGGTGTGAACAGAGCGGGGACGAGGTGTTTAAGGACAAAGGGGCGCCGCTCAGCGTGCCTTCGCGCCTCGGCGGCGTGTAAAGGCGGAGCAGGGATCGCGTCTTTGCAGCCTGCTGGCGCGGAAAATCGGCCAAAAGGGAGGAGGCAGCGTAAACCCAGGCTGAAATGAGCAGCTCGGAGCAGAACGCCGAGCTGTTCACACGCTGCCGCTCGGAGAGGGATCGCTGTGCAACACTGAGACGTGGTAGCGGGGTGTTGCGGCGACGCCTGCTTGGTTACGGCCGCTCTGCTGAGACTTGGAAACGGCTTAAGTGGTAGTTTTCTGTTATGTGCGCTTTTTAAACCACAATAATAATAAAGAACATAGCACACCGTTTTCTTTCTTGAACCGCACGTCTCACAAACAAGGCCAACGCTTTGAAAAGTTTCCTTCCTCTGTTTTCAGAGAGCAAATCCATTCTTCCAAGGGAGGTTCACAGGGGAAAAGAGCTATAAAAGTGGATGGAGCCGAAACCGGTGTGGCTCAGTGGATAGAGCGTCGGCCTGTGGACTGAAAGGTCCCAGGTTCAATTCTGATCAGGGGCATGTATCCTGGTTGCAGGCGCATCCCCAGTAGGGGGCGTGCAGGAGGCGGCTGATCGATGTCTCTCTCATCCATGTTTCTAATGCTCTATCCCTCTCCCTTCCACTCTGTAAAAAATCAATAAAATGTTTTTGTTTTTAAAAAGAGGCAGTGCCACTACATTATAAATAAATAAGTAAATAAGTAAGTAAGTAAATAAGTAAGTAAGTAAGTAAATAAATAAAGTAGCCATAAAGGGATGCTAGAGTCTGAGGCTCTCCCTCCTCCCGGGGTCCACCCCGAGTCCCCCAACACTCCGCCTGCTCCGTGGGCGATTCCAGAGCGGCCGCTCCGTCCGCTGTAAGGACGGGTAAATGCGCTCGGAGCGCATTGGGCTGGGACTCCGGGGCTAACGGTAGAGCTTCCTTGTGTGAGCAGCATCCGCCGCACCCTTCACCGTGATGACCTTCAGGCGGACCCAGGGACCGCTCCCTTCTGCTTCCAGAAGAGAGTGCATGGAGACCACAGAGGACGAGGAGGCCCCGAGCCTGCGCCAGCTCGAACCCCAGCTTGCACGCCTCCACAGAAATCGGTACAAACGACGCGTGCAAAGGCAGGAGTATTTCTTCCCTTCTCTGATCCAAACCTGCGCCGCATCCCTGTTCCAGGCGGCGGGTCCGCACTGGGGATGAGCGCTCGTCAGACGCGGCCTTTGCCAGAGTCGCTCACGCTCGGTGTGCAGGCCCCTTCCTGCCGGGGTGGGAAATGCAAGGAGCATCATGCCCGCCCGCCCAGAAGGTGAGGCCACCCCAGGCCAGCTGGGTGGGGCCGGGGCAGAGGTGTGGGGAGCTGTGTCTGAGAGGGGCCTGCCCACTCCCTTCCATCCTGGCCCCGGAGCTCAGAGTCAGCAGTTTGCTGGGATCCACACAGCAAGCACACAGGAGGGAGCAAGGTGGAGGGGAGACACTCATCGCTGGGGGAGGTCACGGAGGAGGCCGCGTGCTTTGCCCACAGGAGGAAGCGAGAAGGCTGTTAACAAGGTCAGTCAGAGCTGGCTCCTGAGCACGGGTGCGGGGCTGGCCGGGGGCGCTGTGCTGAGGGACGGGGTGGGGGCACCTGCTCCAGTGACTCTCTGGGACCCACCCACACACCGACACTGGGCATCCTGGGCCGACTGACTCAGCAGCAGCACCCGGCACCCAGCACCCAGCAGCACCCAGCAGCAGTACCCAGCACCAGCACCCAGCCCCAGCACCCGACACCCAGCACCCAGCAGCAGTACTCAGCAGCAGTACCCAGCACCAGCACCCAGCCCCAGCACCCGACACCCAGCACCCAGCAGCAGTACCTGCACCCAGCACCCAGCAGCAGCACCCAGCAGCAGCACCCGGCAGCAGCACCCGGCAGCAGCACCCAGCAGCAGCACCTGGCACCTGGCAGGCCGGTCCCCAGCCTCAGCCCAGGACCGTCGGGAGCTCTGAGCTCAGGACTTGCGGTCACTCCCCTGCAGGCAGCGTGGACGCCTGCGGCCTCCTGGTGGGCCAGGGGACAGAGGCCTGAGGGTGTGGTCACTCCTTACAGGGTTCGCTCTTCACACCCCAATCCCGGAGACCGGGTGTGTGAGGGGTCCCATGGCTGGCCCCGAAGGTGCTGGGTCCAGGGATGTGCCTTATACTTTAGGGGGGCTGGCATTCCTCCCCTCCTTCCTGTTACCCCCCGCCCTCTCTGTGCCTTCACCTGCAACCAACGTCTGGGGGTGAGAGGGGCCTGGCTGAGAGGGGAGCCCAGCTGAGAGGGAGCCCTGGGTGAGAGCGGGGAGCCCTGGCTGAGAAGGGGTGCCTGGCTGAGAGGGGGGCGTCCTGGGTGAGGGGGGAGCCGGTCGGTTCAGCCTGCACAGCCAGAGGCACGTTCCCACGGGGCCCATTCCGCGGCGCCTCTCGTCCTCCATCCCCGCCTGCAGGGCACCGCCCAGCCGCTGCAACCCCGCACAAGGCCCACGCACCCGCACTGCCCTCCAGCCCGACCAGGAGCCTGTGGGGCCCAGAGGCCTTTGCACCCCTGGGCTCTGGCTCCTGCCTGCGCCTCTCCTGCCAGCACCCGGCAGCCTGTACCCCCTGAAGCCTTCTCCCGAGCATGGGACCCCATGAAACAGCAAAGTTTTGTGCAGCTGGAGGAGGAGGAAGAGGAGGAGGAGGAGGAGGAGGAGGAAGAGGAGGAGGAGGAGGAGGAGGGTGAGGAGGAGGAGGAGGGTGAGGAGGAGAAGAGGAATAGGAGGAGAAGGAAGAGGAGGGGGAGGAGGGAGAGGAGGAGGAAGAGTGGGAGGATTGGGGAGGAGGAGGAGGAGGAAGAGGAGGGAGAGGAGGAGAAGGAGGAAAAGGACGGAGAGGAGGAGGAGGAGGAGGAAAAGGAGGGGGAGGAGGGGGAGGAGGACAGCACTGTATAATCCACTTGGTCGATCCCCTGTAGGCAGAGAGGAATTTCCTGCCTGTGCCCCCATTTTTCCGCCTCCTGGCTCTCCCCATGCCCACAGGGTGTCTACCCGCCACACGGGCTCCAAACGGAGTGAACCCCACACAGAGACGCCGCAATCCGGACAGAGGAGCGAGTGTCCATCACACCCATTGGACAGGAAGACGTGTTCTTCTGCCAGTGGTCCCCCAAGACTGCATTTGACATCTGACTGCGCGCCTTCTCTGCGAGCGGCCGCCAACCGTGGGATTCTAGGCTAGGCAGGGCGACGCTCCCGCTTGGCGCTGGCTGCGCTCCTGCCAGGCTCTGCGACATTTCGATGACAGCAGATAAATAAATAAATCGCAAGCAGTGAAATCACACATCAGAGTCACAGGGCCTGACTCTGAAAGCTCGGCGAGGCTGCTCCAAATCCGAAGACCTCTTCCTGTCACTTTGCAGCTACTGTGGGCTCAGGAGCAAAGAGGGGGAGGGACCCACTTCTCTCGGAGAAGCCACGTGCAGAGGATGTGTGGTAGCGAGGCGCCTGGACCACCGATGCCTTTAGGAAGACTCCCGCCCAGCCCTCCTCTGCACGCAGCCCTGTTTCCATCCTATTCCTGGCAACAATGTGCCTACGTGCCCGCCGGAGGGCTCAGGGGTTGAGCGTCGACCTATGAACCAGGAGGTCAAGGTTCGATTCCCGGCCAGGGGCACAGGCCTGGGTTGCGGGCTGGATCCTCAGTGTGGGGCGTGCAGGAGGCAGCCGACCCATGATTCTCTCTCATCACTAATGTTTTCCTCTCTCTCTTTCTCACCCCCACTCTCCCTTCCTCTCTGAAATCAATAAAAACGTATTAAATAATAATGGTAATGTGCATTTGTATTTAGGGAAGAGAACAAAACCACGAAGAAGAAGAAGAAATGGACTGAGTGGGCCTCTTCTCTAATGCAACGCCCAGCGTCAGCCCGGGGTGAGCGTGCGTTGGCCCTCACACCACCTCTGGGAGGCGCCCTGTTGTGCCCATTTTAGGAATGACAACACGGAGGTTCCAAAGGAGAGGTGCCCGCTGCCACCCGTCCAACCGCAGGCACAGGCTCCTGACCACCCTCACCACGGCGCTGGCTGACGTCATCGGCTGCTCACCCCCCTGCTCCCCTCCACCACCGGGCCACACGGAGACCCAACACTCGGCCGCCAGCATCTGAGCTGTTGGCCTTCAAACACGGCCGAGGCCGGAGACAGTTTCTAACTCGCTCTGCCTGTCTGCTGGCCCTTGCCTGCTGCAGGTTATTTCCCTCCGAGGACAGGCCGCACCCGGAGCTGCGTGCCCATCGGTAATGGGCACTGCCCTGTCCATTTCTGAAGTCACCGTGGACGTTAGAACCCCGATAAAGCGTCAAGGCCGGCTTCCAAGGAACAGTGGGCAGAGGCACTGACGTTGACCTTGGAGAGAATTAAAACATCCACAAAATAGCCCTGACCGGTGTGGCTCAGTGGATGGAGCATCGGCCTGCGGACTGAAGGGTCCCGGGTTCGATTTCAGTCAAGAGCCTGTAGCTTGGTTGCGGGCACATCCCCAGGAGGGGGTGTGCAGGAGGCCAGCTGATCAATGTCTCTCTCGTGGATGTTTCTGACTATTCTTCTCCCTTCCTCTCTGTAAAAAAAATCAATAAAATATATATTTTTAAAAAGAACCTTCTTATTTTAAAAAAATCCATAAAATAAAGGAGAAGGAAGAGCATTTCTCCCTCACCAGCTCCCTGCTCCCTTTTATTTCGGCTTCATCTGGGAAATCGGCCCCCAACAGCCTGACACCCACAAGCCCCTCCCTTCCCCAAGACCCTGCGGCGTTCGGGCGCCACACCCTCCATGTGGCTGTCTCCTATGAGCCGTGTGTGCTGACTGAAGGATCCCATGCATCGCCCCCCCTCACCCCCCTGCACCCCCCTCTAAGGGCTTCCTGCACATGCGTCATCCACTGTTAGTGACCACAACTTTCAGGAACAAGAAGATACTCATGGCCCTGGCTGGTTTGCTCAGTGGGTAGAGTGTTGGCCTGAGGACTGAATGTTTGATTCCCTGTCAGGGCACAGGCCCAGGTTGCAGGCTCGATCCCAGTGGGGGGGCACGTGCAGGAGGCAGCGGATCCATGATTCTCTCTCATCATTGAGGTTTCTCTCTCTCTCCCTCTCCTTTCCTCTCTGAAATCAATAAAAATATTTTTTTTAAAAAAAGAAGAAGAAACTTGTGGAAAGCACCTGGGAGAATCCACTGCCTCAGTAACAGCTGCCCCCTATTGAGAGAGAAGCGTGGGTGCAGGTTGACGGGTGTCCTTGTTAGACAGACAGACAGACAGACAGGCAGACAGACAGCAATGAGCTCCCAGGTGTCGATGCCAGGGGATTGAACACTCAACTCGAAAATTTTCCCGAGAATCATGCCTAGCAACGAAGCACTCAGAGGCCGTCTCCAGCAAATCCCACTTTTGTGTCGAACGTGACGTCTGCGAGCCGGGCCAGCCGTCTCCTCCTTTCTGAACAAACGATGCTGAGCCGGAATGGGGGGTGGGAGTGATGCTGGCCATCGCCCCCTTTACAGGAAAAAGTAACGCATCTGCTCCTGCAGGTTCTTAAAAGCGGGCGTCACGTGGCCATGGGACCCCAGGAAGCCGCAGGACACGCCTACATGCCCACCTCTCTGAGCAGCCCTGGGAGCTCCCGTCCCCCCCACCTCACTGCTCAGGAAGTTTGACGTTTGGGGGTGGGGACGTGGGGGGGGAGGGGGGACAACAGAGGCCCCAGAAGAGCGTGGGGTTGAAGGCTCGTGTCTGCCTCGGCTCCCGGAGGTCTGCCCACCACCCTACAGCCACAGCGGTTGAGGGTGGAAAATCTGTGGGAACCCCGATTTGCTCGTTTTTACAAATACAGCGGAACCTCGGTTCTCAAACCTAATTTGTTCTGGGGTGGGGTTTGAGGGGGAGGGCGAAGAGCTGTTCCTGGGGCCATTTATTAAAAAAACAACCATTTTCTCCCATTGGAAATCCTGTAAATCAGTGGTTCTCAACCTTCCTAAGGCCACGACCCTTTAAGACAGCTCCTCATGGGGTGGTGACCCCCAACCATAAAATTACTTCCGTTGCTACTTCAACACTGTAATCTTGCTACTGTTATGAACAGTAATGTAAATATCTGATAGGCAGCATGTATTTTCGTTGTTACAAATTGAACATAAGTAAAGCATAGGGATTAATCACAAAAACAATATGTAATTGTATATTGTGAAATATTTATTTCTAATGACAAATAAATGAAATGTTGTCTTGAATCGTGGTGTAGCATGGGTAACAGTCTTCATAGGACAACAGTAAACGACATGGCTACACTTTGCTACGCCGAGGAGCAGTGTGTTGGTTCCTAAGACCATGGGAAATAGGTATTTTCCAATAGTCTTAGGCGACCCCTGTGAAAGGGTCATTCGACCCCCAAAGGGGTCGCGACCCACAGGCTGAGAACCGCTGCTGTAAATGGAGTTAACCCGTTCCAGGCCCCCAAACGATTCCCTGCGTTCGCCTTCCTCCCATACAGTACGTGTCTCGTGTCCTGTGTGACCTACAAGTAAACACTTCTTGCCCGGCCAGTGTGGCTCAGTGGTTAAGCATCGACCTATAAACCAGGAGGTCACGGTTCGATTCCCGTGGCCACGTGACTCCTGCTTTTAAGAACCTGCCGGACTTGGTCCCCAGTGGGGTGTGCAGAAGGCAGCCGATCAGTGATTCTCTTTCATCACTAATGTTTCTCTCTATCCCTCTCCCTTCTTCTCAAAAAAGAAAAAAAATCCATGAAAACATACTTTTTTTTTAAAAAAAAAAGTGTGACTCTCGGGAAAGGCGCCTCAAAAGCTCTTAAATCTGACTCCTTCCCAGGCAGCAGCTGCCACCGGGGCTGGACCGAGGTCCTGCTCTCATCTGCCTCGAACCCCGCGCACCTCCCTTCCCTGGAACCTCCTAAGACCCTCGGGATCTGCAGGGCAGCGGTCAGGCCAGCAAAGCAGACAGACAGACCGGAGCTCCAGACAGTTCCCACGATCTGCCAGACCCGGGGAGACACACGGGGACCCACAGGCAAGGCCACTGTCCCTGGGAGGCACTTCACGCCTGGTGCGGAGATGTGACACCCCCCACCCCCACCCCCGCTCCCTGACCTCAGAGAGGACTAGGGAAGGCTGTCTCCACACTCCCCTCCCCCCCCCCCGCCCCCACAGGTTCTGTGCTGAGGCTTCAGGAAGGAGCCTCACCGCACTCTCTGGCCTGAGCTGTCAGCGCCCAGGGGCTAATAGCGCTGCTGCTTCAAGCACGCCCCCAAACTGCTGCCCGGGGCTCCTGAGCCTGGCTCCCCCCGGTAGGGGGCTGAGCCCCCGGGTGGGCAGTCGACCCCGGGAGGCTCCTGAGCCTGCGGGCTTCTCCCCTCATCTCTCCGGTTCTGCATTTCCATCCAGGCCCGCCTTCTGCAGACACACTCCCAGCCACTGGTCATCAGCACGAGGGAGCGGGGAGGGGGGAAAGCGGAGAGGGGGAGTGAGGAGGGGGAAAGAGGAGAAGGGGAGAGGGAGGGGGAGGGCAGACAAAAGTCTGACCCTGGGGCACAGCCAGTGCGGTTCAGGGGTAGAGCACCAGCCTAGGAACCAGGAGGTCAGGGTCCAGTCCCGGTTGGGGGCTCAGTCCCCAGGAGGGGGCGGGCGCGCAGGAGGCAGCGGGTCGCTGCCACCCCTGGCTGGCTCGCAGACCTCCCTCACCCCAAACACCCCGCGGTCCCCCCCCCCCCCCGCTCCCCCGAACCCAACTCCACCCCCTCCCATCGGGAGCTGCAACGACAAAGTTTCAGGACGCGTTACCCCAAAGCTGCGCCGTCCACGGCAAGGGCGCGCGGGCCAGCCCCACGGCCACGCGGGGCGCCCACCCCGGCGCGCGCGCACAGCGGCGGGGAGGGGGCGCCCCGCGCCTGCGGAAGCCACGGTTAGACCCGCGCTGCGCAGAGACCCGGCCCCCGGCCCGGGCTGGCCGCCTGGCGCGCGGGCCCTTTCCGTCCCGGCGACCCCGGGCTGGGAGGGGGCGCTGGGCCCCCCACCCCCCACCCCCAGACAACCAGCGGCGGCGGCGGCGCGGAGCGGCGGGTCCCCCCATCCCCCCCATCTCCCCCCGCAAGACCCCGGCGCCCGCCGCGCGCCTTTGTCGCGAGGCCCCAGATGGTGCCCAGCGCGCGGGGCGGGGGACGGGGGGCGGAGGGGGGCGGGGGCCACGGGGCGGGGCGCGCGGAGCAGCCAATGGGCGCGCGGCCCAGCGGCTGACGCCTCTGCTTCCA